>BLSH010557091.1:1226071-1240123 GCA_018402905.1 Glandirana rugosa | reverse complement strand
TTGACACATTTATGGTCGTCCGGTGGGGATCTTGTGGGTGAAACAAAAAGAAATATAATGAAAAGCGATAAATGAACCCAACTGGAGGACCATATAATAGAAGTACGATTCCGTGGGGTTGTTAAGTAAATTATGTAGAAGAGTCCCGAAAAAAAGTCGCCCTTACACCCCCTTTCGTCAAGGCCATGGAGGTCGTGACTTACATACATTACCGTTCCTTACTCCCCCTAGATAACAGCGAACACCCCTAGATAAAAACACATCCCTAGATAATAACGACCCATCCTAGATGACAACTCTCTCCACCAGATAACAACTACCGACGACCTCCCAGATAACTACGACGTCCCCCTATATAACAACGCACCCCCACGACTCATCTAGATAACAACCGCCCCCCCCCCCACAATTGACCCCCCAGCAACATAAGACCCCCCCCCCCCGCCAACAATAGATCTACTCAGCACCCCCACGCAACAATATATCCCCCTGCAGCATCAATAGACCCTCCAGCAGCCATCAACAATAGACCACCTCTCTCAACAGTAGATCCTACCCAGCAATAATAGATCCCTACACAAAAATAGATCCCCACAAGCGACAATAGATCCCCCTCATTCCTTGCCATTACATACATTCAGTGCTGGAGGTACCGGAACTGCTTTCCCCCACATTCCCGCTGAAAAAAAGCCCTGAGAAGATGTATTAAATGAATTGTTGGGGTGCCTTAGCATGAAGATAATATACCAGGAGGTCAACCCAAGTAAATAGCGAAAAGTAATATAAAGAAAAACAAAGTGGGTGTTCTAGGGGTGGCCTGCTGGTATTTACACAGTTGTCCAATTACACACACAGAAAAATCTTATACAGTATTTCACAAAAGTGAGTACACCCCTCACATTTTTGTAAATATTTTATTCTATCTTTTCATGTGACAACACTGAAGAAATGACACTTTGCTACAATGTAAAGTAGTGAGTGTACAGCTTGTATAACAGTGTAAATTTACTGTCCCCTCAAAATAACTCAACACACAGCCATTAATGTCTAAACCGCTGGCAACAAAAGTGAGTACACCCCTAAGTGAAAATGTCCAAATTGGTCCCAATTAGCCATTTTCCCTCTCCGGTGTCATGTGACTCGTTAATGTTACAAGGTCTCAGGTGTGAATGGGGATCAGGTGTTTTAAATTTGGTGTTATCGCTCTCACTCTCTCATACTGGTCATGGGAAGTTCAACATGGCACCTCATGGCAAAGAACTCTCTGAGGATCTGAAAAAAAGAATTTTTGCTCTACATAAAGATGGCCTAGGCTATAAGAAGATTGCCAAGACCCTGAAACTGAGCTGCAGCATGGTGGCCAAGACCATACAGCGGTTTAACAGGACAGGTTCCACTCAAAACAGACCTCGTCATGGTTGACCAAAGAAGCAGAGTGCACGTGCTCAGCATCATATCCAGTGGTTGTCTATGGGAAATAGACGTATGAGTGCTGCCAGCATTGCTGCAGAGGTTGAAGGGGTGGGGGGGGGTCAGCCTGTCAGTGCTCAGACCATACACCGCACACTGCATCAAATTGGTCTGCATGTCTGTCTCGTCCCAGAAGGAAGCCTCTTCTAAAGATGATGCACAAGAAAGCCTGCAAACAGTTTGCTGCAGACAAGCAGACTAAGGACATGGATTACTGGAACCATGTCCTGTGGTCTGATGAGACCAAGATAAACTTATTTGGTTCAGATGGTGTCAAGCGTGAGCGGCAGTAACCAAGTGAGGAGTCTAGCCATTCCCCCGTAGGGACTGCTGAATATAGTGATTCACTTGTCACCTTGCCCAGCCTGACATCCATCTCTCAGTCACTCATAGACACAGAACAGTCCATAGCTTTGCTTTTGTTTTGTTTTTATTGAGGGGATTGAACTTGGATGGGGATAGGGAAATATGGGATGCCCAGAAAGATTCAGTGCAAACTTGCTTGGGACTGCTATATACTCGCCAGTGTATACACTCCAGACTTCTCTCCAGCACAACTCTTGCTTAAGACCTCTTTTCTTTGATCCTCCAGCACTCCACTTGCTGTAGACTGTTACTCCTCCAGACTAGCTAGCACCGCATGGTTAGGCCTGGCACTGACTCCTCCAGCCTGACTGCAACAACCTCTCTGCACTGCCCTTTCCACAGTCTACTCTTCTGGTTCTGGACCCATCTCAAACTGCAATCTCCCAGTTCTCTCAGGCGTGCCTCCCCAGACCTCCTGACTGTGCTTCACTCACCAGCACTTCGATTGCTGTGACCAGTTGTCCTCCCTGGAGTCTCTTAGCAGTGTTCTCTCCCGCTGCCCTCTGCTTGCTCTCTCATGTGCCTCTCTTCCAGGATCTCTACACACCTCCTCGATGCACTCGAGCCCCGGCCCAACGTCACCCCTCCCCCAGACATGGGAGCTCCCCGTAGACCCCAACAACCTCCACACTCTCTCACTCCAGCTCTTCCACCCGACAACTTCCCACCTGACAACTCCTTTACAGTTGGGTTGACCCTGGGTATTTAAGGAGGCCTGCCCCCTGCCAATTCAAGTTGGGGATTGGTCAAGGTTTCTCAAAATACCCCAGGCAGCTCCACCCCTCCTCTCTTCCTCTCTTTCTAGTACCTTCTAGAAAGAAGAGGGAGGTGACAGTGATGCTACCTGTGAGTCACCCAGCCTGACCACTCTCAGCCCAGAATGAAAACAAACAGGCTTAACCACCAGCTAGGCCTGCCTAAATTTTCCTACTCTTCCAGAAAAATCCTCACTCTAGCACCTACCTAACTAGAGGGTGCTACAAGAGTACACAGACAAGTGTGTCTTACCTACAGTCAAGCATGGTGGTGGGAGTTGCTGGGGCTGCATGAGTGCTGGCGGCACTGGGGAGCTACAGTTCATTGAGGGAACCATGAATGCCAACATGTACTGTGACATACTGAAGCAGAGCATGATCCCCTCCCTTTGGAGACGGGGCTGCAGGGCAGTATTCCAACACGATAACGACCCCAAACACACCTCCAAGACGACCACTGCTTTGCTAAAGAAGCTCAGGGTAAAGGTGATGGACTGGCCAAGCATGTCTCCTGATCTAAACCCTATTGAGCATCTGTGGGGCATCCTCAAATGGAAGGTGGAGGAGCACAAGGTCTCTAACATCCACCATCTCCATGATGTTGTCATAGAGGAGGGGAAGAGGACCCCAGTGGCAACCTGTGAAGCTCTGGTAAACTTCATGCCCAAGATGGTCAAGGCTGTGCTGGAAAATAATGGTTGCCACATACAATATTGACACTTTGGGCCCAATTTGGACATTTTCACTTAGGGGTTTACTCGCATTTGTTGCCAGTGGCTTAGACATTAATGGCTGTGTCTTGGGTTATTTTGAGGGGACAGCAAATTTACACTGTTATACAAGCTGTACACTCACTACTTTACATTGTAGCAAAGTGTCATTTCTTCAGTGTTGTCACATGAAAAGATAGAATAAAATATTTGCAAAAATATGAGGGGGGTACTCACTTTTGTGAGATACTGTATATAAAAATATATAGCTTTTATTATACAGCAAATAAGAAATCTTAAAAACATAATTGGATCCACATGTGAAACCATACAGAAAAAGAAACAATTACTGTCCAGTGCAATGGTTCAATTACACTTTCTCAGTAACATGCTACTTCTTCAGCCAAATATGCTTGTGACAGTTAATTCAATACAAAGTTCATATATGTAAAAGATAAAACGTGCCAATATACTTTATATGCATAGGCATTACATTGTACAACTTTTTTTTTTTTTTTTAAAAAAAGCACCACAATCCCATTAAATAAAAAATAAATAAAAAATAAACTTACAAAAACAATCAAAGAAACAAAAATGAGAAAGTTCAGTTCATCTCAGGTTGTGGGGAGGCAAAAACAAAGACCAGAAAATAAAGGGGGCCAGTCTGATTTAGCAGTTCTTTATGAATCAAAAACACAAAATGATGACGCATAAAAAGCTTCAAATATTTAAATTTACCCAACCCACAGACTATATTGATTCCAAGTAAGGTGCTCACTATTGCTGAGTGGCAGTAGGAACTTAAATGCTGGGCAGATATAGATGAATATATCCAAAGTCCTATGTATTGGTTAAATGCTCTGGGGTCTCCAAACGATTATTGAGTGCGAAAAGGGCTCATGGATATTAAAATAATAAAATTGAATTATTTGGCCTCAACGCCAAATGATATGTCTGGTGGAAAGGAGAAAAGGCTGAATATCCCTGCATGGCCTAGTCAGAGCCCATTGAAAGTCTGTGGAATGACTTGAAGACTGCAGTCCTCCAATGGTCACCGTCAAATTTACAGTAACTGAACTTGAGCAGTTCTGCAAAAAATAGCAGGCAAATATTGCAAAGTAAAAATATATGTACTAAGTTGGTAGAGATATTTCTGAACAGACTAGGGCTGGGTTCACACGTATGTGAATTGGATGTGGCTTACACCGCATCCAATTCCCAGGACACTTGAAAACACATTGTTGTCAATGTGTCCAGTTCACATAGGTGTGGTGCATTCGCAGTCCGTTATGTTCAATGGGAACGCATCTGACACGCAGATGTTTTCCGCATTGAACGAGGATCTTTCCCCCTGCTCACTGTACCTCCCTCCCCTGTCATCCGATGCGATGCGTTGTGAGATCGGACAGGAGACACTGAACAGCAGCCCCTGTCCTTCTTACAGGCATCGGGGCTGGAATTCGCACCGGACTGCTGTGAATCCAGCCTCAAGGCTGTAAATAAAACAAAAGGTGGTTCAACAAAATACTGACACAAGGCAGTGAGCCTGTCTCCAATTCAGTGATTCTGTTTTTGATTTTTTTCTATTGTTTTCTGACATGTTGGTGTTATATCTTTCACTAGGATGTTATAAGTTGCACTAGTAAATACAACTGGATAAAACAAAAATTGTGTCTGTCTTTCAGGCTGCAAAGCAACATTTTTTTTAAAGGGGGTGATTCTTTTCTATATCCACTGTACATGAGAATGTTTCAATATTCAGTATAAAATACTATGCTTCATATGGGGCAACAAGAGACATTTTATAAGAAAATAAAAAAAAACATTGTTCACTCCTAAATCCTTGGGGGCTGGGGGTACCCAATCTATTAGAATATCATCAGACAACCCAAAGTAAAATAGTTTAATTATTGCAAAGTACAGCAAGAGGTCCCCATCCTCATATGGGGGTGTTCTTGAGCTCTCCGTTATCAAGAGATTTGTTAACGTGGATAGTGGACAGGTTGGGACCCCTCATCATGTTTCCTACACTATTCTGTTCTTTATCGATATGGGACAAAGGGGCAGGAAAGCTTTTAGCTCTGCGCACACCTCCTACCCCCCTAACCAATTATAGGTAATCCTGAGATTCAGCCTGCCACAATCCGCAGCTTTTTCAATGGTGGACTAATTTGCATAGAAGGCTTCTTAACGAGGAAGGGAATCCACATAACATGGATTACTATAAGAAAGAATGTAAGCCATCCCATTAGAAATCTTTCCTTATTAGCGGATAGCTTCCATTATAAAGACTAAACTTAAACTCACCATCCTTCCCCTTACTATGACACTGGGACAACTTGTCTAGGGATTCTTCAAGAGGGGTGACTCTCTACTATATATTGTATATATAACCTGCTCACCACACCTTCTCAACAACTCTTATAAATGTTACAGTAGGGACAAGATTTCCATAAATCTATGGATATCCAGGACTGGCAACACATTGCAAGCGACCTGTCATGGGTGTCAATTAGCACCTCACTGATATTATCTAAATATAAAACATTGATAAGATGATGCATGGTCCCTGTTAGAATAGACAAATTACACCCGCGGGTTTCTCCTAGGTGTTATAGGGGATGAGGCCAACTAAATTCCATACCTGATGTCCCAAAATATGTACATTAAAATTCATAATGTGATATATTGATATAAATCAAGTTATCTTACCCAAATTACCCGAAACTGTCCTGTTCAATGAATTTGATAGGAAAATCCTTAAAGATGAACTATTTTTAATCCTTATGCTGCTAGCATTAATAGAGATAAATCATAATTAATATAGATAAATAGATAGGCTGGTATAGTGGGGAAAATAATTATTTGATCCCCTGCAGATTTTGTAAGTTTGCCCACTTGCAAAGAAATTAAGGGTCTATTATTTTTATCATAGGCGTATTTTAAATGATAGAGACCGAATATCAACCAAAAATTCAGAAAAAACACACGATACAAATGTTATAAATTGAGTTGCAGTTCAGTGAGTAAAATAAGTATTTGATCCCCTACCAACCAACAATAATTCTTGCAAAATAGTATATAAAAATCCGCACTACACAGAAACGCAAGCAGCTGTCATAATCTTGATTGATCTTTCAAGTTTTAAAATATATAAACAAAAATGCAGCGCTTATAATGTCCAACAATGAAAGAAAGAGATGTTGCAAGAAGATCGAAGGAGATCCCAGCACCAGGATTCAGTGTGAAAGATGAGCACACCACACCACAGTGAGCAATCAAGCTTCTTACCAGATGGCCCCTGGGGTGACACATACAGGGCTGGTGCAAGGATTTTTGACACCCTAGGCAAAACTTCATTTTGCCCTCCCTTGGCTCCACCCCCGACCCCACCCCCTTTCCCCTGCCCGGCCTAATCAACCGCAATCAACTGCAGCCTCACCAGCGCCTATCAAATACAGCTTCTCCTGTGCCCATCAAATACAGCCTCACGGGGGTGGGGGCGGAGGGCGGTATTTGGCAGATCAGTCACTATTTCTATATACATTTGCAAATGGCATGTGATGATACAATTTCATTATCTCAGTCAGACAGTGTCAGTTTTTACATGAATCAATGCAGAGCAGCCAGTGAAAGATCAACAGTGGCCAGGCGGCAGTGCGCCCTAGGCGGCCGCCTACTCCGCCTAGTGGTAGAGCCGGCCCTGGACACATATGTAGGATGAACCCTTTTATAATGTTGACATCCAGTCATCCGGTATTAAGGAATCTCCCTCAAACACAATGACAGGTGGCTGCTATAACATCAGTGAGGGTATATCCCAAAAACGAACTTCCAATTAACCAGCCCAAAGAGGAACATCCAATTTTAGCAGATAAGTTAGCGCTTTCTTCAAAGTACAGATATGGCATGGAGCAACGGCCCCGACGATCGTTTCGCCTCAATAGGACATCATCTTGGGTCAAGAATATAATTCTGGCTCCCACAGACTGGCTACTGTAAGTGCTCATGTGGTACACAGATTAGTCCTATCAATGTAAGAAGGTGCTCCTAGCGACAACTCGTTATGTTGTATAAAAGACACCTGTCCACAGAATCTCTTCCTTCCATTCAAACCTCACCATCATGAGCAAGACCAAAGAACTGTCAAAGGACATCAGGGACAGAGATTGTAGACCTACACAATGCTGGAATGGGCTACAAGATCATCAGCAAAAAGCTTGGTGAGAAGGAGACAACTGATGGAGCGCCTATTGGCAGATGGAAGAAATACAAAATAACCATCAATCGCCCTCAGTCTGGAGCTCCATGCAATAATTCGCCTCATGGGGTAAGGATGATAATGAGAAAAGTGAGGGATCAGCCCAGAACTAAATGGGAGGAGGTTGTGAATGATCTCAAGGCAGTTGGGACCATTATCACGTGGGGGATTCGCCCTCGGGGTGGTGGATGGGATGGAAAGAGTGTGTCTGCTCTGCCCTGGATGTCGGATGACAACAGCGGCATTGGAAGCATGGGCAAGGTGTGGCCATGGCTATGATCCACTCATGCGGCGGATGGACATCCAGCAGGATCCACGCTACTTCAATGTGGACATGCGGTCAGGACTTTGCACGCCACAGCCTGAGAAGTCCCGGAGGGCCGGAGCGGGCCTGGAGCCACATCGTCAAGGTGGGGAGGAGTTGCTTCCCCCACAAACACTAAAGAGGGAAGGAAAGAGGGAGCTGTCGTGACTGAAGGCCCGTCTGGGGACCTAGGGCCTGTAAGTACTGTCCAGCAGGAACTAGTTCCCCCAGCCCCACCGGCCATAAGTCTGCCCATAGCTGTTCTCTGTCCAGCAGAGTTAGTGCAAGAGAGGGGTGTGCCCTCTGGTGAGCTGGAAGAGGAGCAGAGAGAGAGAGAGACCACTTGATTGAGGTTCCCCCAGACTGCAAGCTGAGTTTGGGTCTCTGGAAAGACTTGTAGAATGGTCATCTCCTGATGAGAGCCCAAATGAGGAAGACTGGGAGACAGGAGAGTCCCATGGGATGGATACTCCACCAGAGGACAGGAGAGGACCAGAGTCTGAACCAGACCAAATGCAGCTACAGGAACCCCTATCATCCACAGTCAGCTTTTCCTGAATAGGCCTTCCACTACCCAGACCAGGGCAGGTACCTTCCGGCAACAGGTGATCAGATCCCCTGACACCATGATCCAGCCAGGGAGAGGGAAGGTAAAGGAGTTACCCAGGCTCTTCTGGTTCCAACGGGAGGTACAACACAAAGTTGCCTTGGAGTGGGGCCTAGTCTTTTCATAAGTCCCTCCCCATATCATGTATTTCGTGGAGAGCTCTAGAGGAGAGTGGGAGGACGAAATGATATGCGAATATTTGCACATCCGCAAACCCCTGAGATGGCAGGACTGTGAGGTCTGGAATCACTTTATACAGTTGAAGCAAGAATGGGGACTGGGGCGTGCTATTTATGGAGACAAGGTCCTTGTGATGAAGCCAAACTAGCCTGCAAGGAGCTACTCCATTTCTGTCAGGGAAGAAGGGGAAAGCAGGATGAGGCTGCCAGACCCACGCTTCTACATTTGAAAAAGACTGTTGGAGGATTACAGCTTTCTTTGCTGGAGCAAAAAAAAAAAAAACACCAGAGACTGCTGGAAGACTGCAGGGGTTGTGTTTTTTTTTGTTTCTCCACTAACCTTGCTCAGAACATGCCAGCCTGCCACCCTGCGTCCAAGGGCAGAGACTTGGCTCATTGAAAGAACGATGGGGTGAGGTGTGTTCTGGCTTTTCAAAACAATTCTTCAGAGCCTATTTGTCCAGGAAGGGGCCCCTCCCATCTAGGACTCTAAGAAAAAAAAATCAAAGTGTTTATTGACCTGTTTCTTTCCTTTACTGCTTCTGCTGGTGAGATATAACCCCTCACCAACAGATCAGACAGGTGGCAAAAGAAGACCAATGTGATGTGTTATGTTTGGTTTACTGCTGCTCAGCTGGGAAGTCTATAACCCCCTTCCAGTTGACCTGTGTGCTGTTTAGTTAGTTGTAGTTTAGTAGTTCTTGTTTCTTCTCTTAGGATCCATGGAATGGATGGATGAGCAAAACTTCTTTCTACTACTGTGCGAGCAGAGTACTTTTCTCTTGGGAGAAGTGCTCTGGCTCGGTGATTGTGTTTTAAATGTGCTGCTAGCTATAGGGCCCGGTAGCTAGGAATGTTGTAATGTGTATATGTAAATAATGTGCAAATGTGAATAATGTACAGAGAGAGTATATTTATTTTTGCACTTATTTATTAATATTTTCCCTGTTCAAGTTTGTTCCCTTTTCCCCCTTCCCATTTTTGACTTTGGGATGCCCTCGCTCCTGGGCCCAGGAGCTATTTTTGTAAATTTTCAGCTGGGGACCAGCTGATGTTTGGGGGGGGGGGGGATGAGTGTAGCATCCCCATATTAATAGGTGCTTTTTTTGTAGTGGATTTTTGCTAGGAGAGGCAAATTTAGTCAGGCCTGACAATAAGTGCAGGCCTGAATGTTTTGATCTGGGCGAGGGAGTGGCCCAGGAAGAGCTGGAGATTAGAGGAAGGTACACCCCTTGGATACTCCTCCCCTTTGTTTCTAGAAGTCTCTGGAAAAGGGGGATGGATGAGGAGGTGTCACTTTCTGAAGTATGTTAAGGAGCCCTGACCAATCCCCATTCTGGATTGGCAGGGAGCAGGCCTCCTTAAATACTGTGATCTGCCCAGCTGGGAGAAGAAGAGTGTCGAGTTGTAGAGAGAGATGTAGCAGAGGTGTTGTGGAGGCCTTACCCTGGAAGGGAGCCCCCTGGGTGCAGCCAGGATGAGGAGTTGGTTCCTGAAGTGGCACAATGGAGCAGGAGAGCAGCAGAGAGGCTACATAGAGGACTCTTTAAAGGATCCACCGGTGTCAGCGAGTGGCAGCCCCTGGGAGCTGGATGAGAAGGCTGGAGCAGGCTGGGAGAAGACAGTGGACAGTCTGTAGAGGTTGGAGGAGCCAGTCAAGTGAAGGAGTGTTACTGGGCAGTGAAGTAGGCCGGAAGAGCCTGGAGGAGGATGGCCTAGGAGCAGTAGTTCATCAAGACCCGGCGAGCACATTGTACTTAGCTACACTCTGAGGGCCCATGGCCTTACAATCGAGGGCCAGTGGCCCTTGCCTGTGACGGGCAGTCCGGAGGTCCTGCTGACAAGGAAGTGCAGGCCTCAACACGTGCTAGCAGAGGTGGAGGAAGAAGTAATGGAGGCTTGATAAATTTCCCTTCAGGCCTAACAGGAACGAAGCAAGTGTTGTGCAGGAGAGAATTGAAGGAGAGTAATGGTCAGCAAGTGTCAGTGTTGGAGGAAGAAGGAGTGTATATGCGGAGGTGTATAGGCGGTCCCCAGGTTACAAACAAGATAGGGACTGTAGGTTTGTTCTTAAGTTGAATTTGTTTATAAGTCGGAACAGGGACATTTTTTAAGGGTATCTTCAGCCAAAAAAAATATTTTAAGCTTTTTGGATAGTATAGGGAAGGAGTATCACCCCTGTAATGTTTGTTTTGCTGTTTGTGTTTCTGTTCAGAAGATTTCACCTCATTTCCTGTCCCAATGATAATTGGATTTTGAAAATTTTGGGTTGTTGTGGAAACAAACCTTGGTGATAAAGCATCAGAGGAGACACCTTTTTCCCATAATAACCCTTACAGGAGTGAATTTCCCTTCCTAGGGGGAGATTTCCTCTCACTTCCTGTTGTCTCCCTCCGTTTGTAAGTAGGAGTCGTTCATAAGTCAGATGTTTGTAATTAGGGGACCGCCTGTATATAGAATGGTCCTATACCCTAATCTACTGGGCATCCCACAGCCGTCCATACCCTATCCAAGTTTAACCCCTCAATAAAACATTTGTGGGCAAACTTACAAAATCTGCAGGGAATCAAATAATTATTTTCCCCACAGTATAGCATAGTTTGTGGACTCTACAACTTTCCTACAGACTAAATAATATGCAATGATTTAGGTTATTTTCACCAAATACATGTAGTAGAATACATTTTGGCCTAAATTTATGTATAAAGATTATTTATTTGCAAAGTTTTATAACAGAAACAAAGAGAACACTTTTTTTTTCAAAATTTGTGGCCTTTTTTCTATTATTTTGCAAAAAAAAAAATCCCAGCAGTGATTAAATATCACCAAAAAGAAAGCCCCATTTGTGTGAAAAAAAAATATAACAATGTCGTATGGGTACAGTGTTACATGACCGCGCAATTGTCATTAAAAGTGCGACAGCGCTGAAAGCTGAAAATTGGCCTGGGCAGGAAGGGGGTGAAAGCATCCGGGATTTAAGTGGTTAAAGTCAATGTGAAGCTTGGTTTCCTCCAACAAGCTAGTCCTTCTCTCTCCATAAAGAAGTCTGTGTCTCTGGAATTGCAAATATCAGTTTTCCTGTGTTATTCGGCTTGATTTTCTATTCATCCTCCTATTTTTTTGCTGCCAACAATACCAGTGGATAAATTGTCTGCAATCCATTTTTTGTTTGTATATGTGTGATCCACATAACACTATAATTTTTTATGGCACCTCTGTAGAAGTATTCCTTTACAAAGCCAAGTAGTAAAGGCAATAGAAACGCATTGAAACATTGAATTGCAAATTCCGTTTAAGCAGTACAAGGAATCATAGGAAGCAAAAAGATAGAACAGCAGAGAGAGCCAAGCTATAGTAAGATCTATCTAAGGTGACAGTATGCCTAACCCAATAGTGCTGGGATATGAGCAAACTCAACAGCTATGCTATTCATGCACAATGCATATTTATAGAAGGTCAGAATGAATATTTTGCTTTTTTCTCAGTAGTTAATATCAAAATCAACAGTCTTGAGTAAAATACAAGTGCAAGAGGTCATTCACACCATTTGGGTTTAGCTGCACTGATCTACACACAGGCTGAATGCTAGGCTACACAGAAAACAATTGTTTTAATCCTGTTCACGCTGCCACGATGCCGCGTTAAAGTGTAGTACGGCTCATGTTTATGCAGCCAAACTCGCTACACCACATGTCGCTGTGCCGCCTTGAATGAAGTGTCATTTTTTGACACTACAATAAAGTTAAAAAAAAAGAAAACTGTAAACAGTGTGATGTGTTTGAACAATGCAACACACTGGTCTGCCGCTACACAACAGACACCAGCCTGCAGTGTGTTAGCATGTGCCTGACGTGAATGAGCCTTACTACGGCCGCAGCGAAAAGCTTGGAGAATGACACAAATATTCATTTTCACAAAGTCTGCTGCCTCCGTTTTTATGATGCCAATTTGCATGTACCCCAGAATGTTATGAAGAGTGATCAGACGAATTGTAATTAATTGCAAAGTTCTTCTTTGCCATGAAAATTAACTTAATCCACTGCATCTGTGCAGAAGGCTTCAGAGTGCCCAAGAAAGTCCAGCAAGCGACAGGACCGTCTCCTACAGATGGTTCGGCTGCGGGATTGGGGCACCACCAGTGCAGAGCTTGCTCAGGAATGGCAGCAGGCTGGTGTGAGGGCATCGGCATGCACAGTGAGTAGAAGACTTTTGGAGGATGGCCTGGTGTCAAGAAGGGCAGCAAATAAGCCACAGCAGGGACCGACTGATATTCTGCAAAAGGTTCAAGGGTTGGACTGCTGAGGACAGGGGGGAAAGTAATTTTCTCTGAAGAATCCCCATTCCGATTGTTTGGGGCATCCAGAAAAACCTTGTCCAGAGAAGAAAAGGTGAGCACTGCCATCAGTCCTGTGTCATGCCAACAGTAAAGCATCCTGAGACCATTCTTGTGTGGGGTGGGTTGCTTCTCAGCCAAGGGAGTGGACTCACTCATAATTTTGCCTAGGAACACACCTGTGAATAAAGAATGGTACAAAAACATCCTCCGAGAGCAACTTCTCCCAACCATCCAAGAACAGTTGGATGAGGAAAAATGCCTTTTCCAGCATGTTGGAGTACCTTGCCATAAGGCAAAAGTGATAAGTGGCTTGAGGAACAAAACATCAACATTTTGGCCAGGAAACTCCCCAGATCTTAATCCCATCGAGAACCCCCCCACACACACACACACAAATTCTGACAAACTCCAATCAATGATTATTCAAGAAATGGCTGCCAGGATGTGGCCCAGAAGTTGACAGGCAGCATGACAGGGCGAACTGCAGATGTCTTGAAAGAGAAGAGTCAACACTGCAAATATTGACTCTTTGCATAAACTTAATGTAATTGTTAATAAAAGCCTTTGACAATTATGAGATGCTTGTAATTCTACATCAGTATGCCATAGTAACATCTGACAAAAAGATCTAAAAAACACTGAGGCAGCAGACTTTGTGAAAATTAAAATTTGTTTCATTGTCGAAACTTTTGGCCATAGCTGTAGACATGTGCAATTCATTTTGGTCCGGATGTAAATTCGGACCAATCTTTAGTTAATCGGAGATTCGGATGTATCTGAATCTCTGAATGAAATAGTAATGAATTTCATTGAAATTTGTTTAACTTATTTTTTTTTTTTTTTTCATTGCAAAATTTTTTTATTGTTTTAACAAGCAAGGTATACAGGTCATACCAGTCAGTAAGATATACATTTCCCAAGCATATAAGTAGAACGTACGTGTCAATCTCTTCATATAAATCAGCAGTTATAATTGAGTCCATTGAATGGGAACAGATGAGTTGTCATGACCCATCATGGGAGTTAGAGTAAAGCAGCCCACTGTTGTGTTTAGCATGCAACTC
>BLSH010557091.1:1208205-1226061 GCA_018402905.1 Glandirana rugosa | reverse complement strand
TGAGTGATGTTTGTTTAAAGAGTCTACTTGTTACCAGCTCCCGTTTGTAGAAACGAGTATTTCCGAGATAATCGTGTGCGTGTGTCCTCTACAGGATGTTTAATAACTGCTTGACCATGCGGTGGGGATGGTTCGACTTTTTTACCATGGGGGTTAGGAGTCTGGATACGACCACGACACCCGCTCTGTGCCCGAGTGATTGTGTGTAAACCACCAGGACACTACGGTAGTGAGGTAAGACCTTGTTTCACTTCCTGTATTATTTCGTGTAATGTCTCTGGTTATATCTAGAGTGTGGCCGAACAACGGATGAGGTGTAGTGCAGGCCGAGTTACTCTGTGATGTTTGCGAGTTATCATTCTGTAGAGGAGTTACGACGGTTCGACGACTAAGGGTCTATGACCTTTAGATATACGTGGGGCTGTCAGCGTCTCACCAATGCTCTTTATCTATGCTAAATGGTTTACCTTCTTGATCATCGGTATCGTTTGCTGTGTCACCTTTCTATGGTGTGTGTTACCATATTGGTCTCTGTAATGTGCTTTATTATGTCCTTCACTTTGTTCCAGAATGGAGTGATGGCATCACAGGACCACCAAATGTGTGTTAGTGAGCCCGTGTCTCGCCCACAGCACCAGCATAGGTCTGAGGATTGGGGGTACCATTTTTTCAGCTTGGTAGGGGTGGCGTACCAGTTCGTCAATAATTTGTAGGACATCTCCTGTGTGCGTGTGCTAATAGAGCCTTTATGAGCAAAGATGTTTGCCCTCGACCATTGTTCATCTGAGAAATTTGTTTGTAGTGAGTTTTCCCAATATTGTCGTGTGTTGGAGGTGGAAGAGGTATTGGCACCCATTAGTAGGGAGTACATCAGTGATGTAGATCTGTCTACAGGTTCGCCTGAAAGACAGATATTTTCAAACGGTGTTAGAGTTCTGTGGAGGTCACGTTTGTTTAGTGTGGCGAGGTAGTTGTGTATCTGGCGGTAAGTCCAAAAAGACAGTGGAGAATGCTGATCAAGTTGTGTGTTTATGGATTTGAGGGAGGCGATGCGGTTATTGTCAATGCAGTGTAGTGCCAGGAGTGGCGTTTTTTCGTCTCTTGGCGGAATCCTACCCTTTTCTAGCCCAGGTGTGAAGTCAGGGTTTGAGGCGATCGGCGTTAATGGTCCGGGGCTGGAGGAAAGTGCCATAGTTTTATTCATTGCATGAAAAGCATCTAGGGTTGGCCCTATAGTGGGATTCGATTTGATGTCGCCCGGGAGTTTTTGAAATTGTGTCCAGGGGAGAAATCGCAGGGGCGAGCTATTGTTTTCCAGCTGAACCCAGTCTTTCTCCGTCCCATGACAATTCCAGTCTATTATCCGTGCTAGATGGGCAGCGAGATAATAGAGCTTAAAGTTAGGTAAATTAATACCCCCTTTATCCTTGGGTCTGGATAGGATCTCAAGACTAATTCTTGGTTTGCGTCCCGCCCATATGAAGGTTCTTATGAGGTTCGATAGCAATGTAAAGAAGCTCGTGGGTATTTTAATGGGGAGTGTGTGAAAGAAGTAGAGTATTTTGGGCAGTATGTTCATTTTTACAATTGCCGTCCGACCAAACCAAGAAAATGGCTGTGACTGCCAGTTTTTCAGGTCTGTTTGGATTTCAGCCAGCAGGGGTTTGAAGTTTGTCGCGTAAATGTTCATAATCGTGGGGGTCAGTCGTATACCCAAGTATTTTAGGGCTGACGCTTGCCACTTGAAAGTACAAGCAGCCTCTGATTTGCTGTAATTAACTGCAAAGTTTGAAATGTAACTAAACAGTTTAAAGGTTTTAATTAGGTTGGGGATCGAGATGTGTGGTTTAGTTAGAATAAACAGAAGGTCGTCTGCGTAAGCTGCAATCTTATATGTAATGTCCCGTATTTGGAAGCCTGTGATGTCTAGGTTTTGTTTGACCATTCGTATGAGGGGTTCCAAAGTGAGTATAAAGAGCAGGGGTGAAAGAGGACACCCCTGTCTTGTGCCATTTTTAATATGAACCGTATCAGATAAGGTGCCATTAACCTTAATCTTTGCCTGCGGTTTCTGGTATAGGCCTGAAATCCAGGACATCATATTGGGTTTCATACCGACATGTTTACATGTTTCGAAGAGATAGAACTTATTTTTATATATTCGTTTTCTAATTAATTTAAAATTTTCGGAACAATTCAAATTCTGTCTGAAGAATAGTCGGCCGCTGCATCCTTAACAACTGATAACTCATCAGCTACCAGCAGGCTTTCCCGCTGTCTGCTGAAATGTAAACAAAAGAATACTGGCAATGAAAAATTCTGAAAAATATCCTACCCGAAGCTTGCTTACCCCCCCCCCCCCCTTTCCTGGCCTGCCTGGCTGCATGCTCAGATACGGGTCTGGTATGGATTTTGGGGGGCCCCATGCCAAAATTTTTAGAAAAATGGCGTGGGGGTTCCCCTTAGAAACCATTCCAGACCCGAAGGGCCTGGTATGGATTGGGGGGACCCCACACTTTTTTTTTTTCTGAATTTTTCATAGCCGGCATTCTTTTTTTTTACATCGAATGTTAAGGATGTGGCAGCTGGCTTTCCGGCCCCCTCCTTAACAACCAGCTTTTCTGGTTTCAGATTATTATTATCATCATACAGGATTTATATAGCGTCGACAGTTAGTGCACGCTTTACAACATTAGGGCAGACAGTACAATTACAATACAATTCAATACAGGAGGAATCTGAGGCCCCTGCTCGTTAGAGCTTACAATCTAGGGGGGAGGGTCAAGTGATATGAAAGGGTAATAACTGTGGGGATGAGCTGATGAAGAAAATAAAAGTGCAGTTGTTAGGTGGAAGCAGGTTAGGCTTCTCTGAAGAGAAAAAAATTCAGGGATCGCCTGAAAGTGGATAGACTTGGAGACAGTCTGACAGATTGGGGTAGGGAATTCCAGAGGATGGGAGAGGCTCAGGAGAAGTCCTGGAGGCGAATATAGGAGGAGGTAATGAGGGAGCTGGAGAGCAGGAGGTCTTGGGAGGAACGAAGAGGACGGTTGGTTTGATATATTGAGACTAGGCTAGTGATGTAGCTGGGAGCAGAGTGGGTGGCTTTGTAACCAATGGAGCAAATGGAGGGATTGGCAGAGGGGGGTGGCAGACGCTGAGCGGTTTGTAAGATGGATGAGTCTGGCAGCAGCATTTATGATGGACTGAAGGGGGGATAGTCTATTTAATGGTAAGCCAATGAGGAGGGAGTTGCAGTAGTCGAGACGAGAGATAACCAGGGAGTGAATCAGGAGCTTTGAGGTTTCATTGGTTAGAAAGGGACGCAGTTTAGAGATGTTGCGAAGGTTGAGATGACAAGCTTTGGATATTGATTGGATGTGGGGACAAAAGGAGAGTTCAGAGTCCAGGATAACAACTAGCACCCTAAAATGTGGGGATGGGTGGATGGTTGTGCCATTGTTCTTGATAGAAAAGTCAGGGGAAGAGGCACATGGGGGAGGAAATATTATGATTTTGGTTTTGGACAAGTTGAATTTGCGGAAGTGGTGTGAAATCCAGGCAGATATGTCTGTTAGTAAGTTAGTGATGCGTGAGGAGACTGATGGAGTGAGTTCAGGGCTGAAGAGGTAGAATTGGGTGTCGTCAGTTTAGAAATTATATTGAAAGCTTTGGGAGGCTATCAGCTGGCCCAGGGAAGAGGTGTATATTGAACAGAACCTCGGGGACCCCGACGGAGAAAGGAAGAGGAGAGGAGGAGGTTGAATTGTAAGTGACACTGAAGGTGCGTTGAGATAGGTAAGATGAGAGCCACCGAAGAGCGCAGTCATGGAGACTGAGGGAGTAAGGTTTTTTGAGGAGGAAGGGGTGGTCAACTGTATCAAAGGCAGCCGAAAGATCCAGGAGTAGAAGTACAGAGTAGTGTCCATTGGTTTTTGCAGTTAGTAGGTCATTTGTGAGTTTTAAAAGGGCAGTTTCTGTTGAGTGTTGAGGGCAAAATTCAGATTGGAGGGAGTCAAGAAGGTTATTCTCAATGAGGTGATCACTCAGTTGGTTGTAGACCAGGCGTTCAAGGAGTTTAGAGAAAAAGGGGAGCAAAGAGATAGGGCATAGATTGTTAAGATTGGTAAGGTCCAAGGATGGCTTTTTGAGTATGGGGGTGACCAATGCATGTTTTAGATGCTGCGTGGAAGAAAATTGTGCTGAGGCCCAAGGGGGGTGGGGTTGCGACGTGAGGGGGGGTATGCAAATTTTTGCGGGCAATTTGTCGGGGAAATGGCTGGTGTTGGCGCTTCAATCATCACAGCACCATGCTTGATATGGTGTCAGGATGATTGAAGTGCATTATTTCTATTATGACATTGTAATATAAAATGAAATAGTTCAACTCACTATAATGCAGAATCAGTGGGAGCCCGAGTGTGTCACTTGCTACCAGATGCAGCATTTCACTGGCCCCGTCACCTGCCACCAGATGCGGATTGTCACTTGCCACGCTGCCTGCCACCAGATGAGGATGCCATGTGCACGCTGCCTGCCACCAGATGAGGATGCCTCTTACCATGCTGCCTGCCACCAGATGAGGATGCCACTTGCATGCTGCCTGCCACCAGATGAGGATTGTCACTTGCCATGCTGCATGCCACCAGATGAGGATGCCACTTACCACGCTGCCTGCCACCAGATGAGGATGCCACTTGCACGCTGCCTGCCACCAGATGAGGATTGTCACTTGCCACACTGCCTGCCACCAGATGAGGATGCCACTTGCATGCTCCCTGCCACCAGATGAGAATGCCACTTGCCACCAGATGAGAATACCACTTGCACGCTGCCTGCCACCTGCCTGCCAGTGCCACCAGATGAGGATGTCACTGGTCATTTCCGAGGCAGGAGATCAGTGATACGGTGCGAGCGGTGAGAGAAGTCATCTCTCTGCTCCCCGTCGCACCTCCAACACTGAAGAGTCCCGCGCTGTGAGCAGTGAGGGCAGTGAGAGATGATATCATCTCTCTGTTCCCCACACTCAACAGTCACGCTGTGAGGGCGGAAGTTGAAGGAGCGGTGATGCAGAGAGCTATGTCCTCTCTGCTCACCAGCCTGCCCGCATTTCACGCTGTCAGCCCATGGCCCTACTGCAGAGGGGCCATGGCCCGGCAATGGGCCACGGCCCATAGGTTCAAGACCCCTGTTTTAGAGCATTGGGGAAGATGCCAGAAGAGAGGGAGAGATTAAAGATGTGACTTAGAGAGTGTAGGATAGAGTCAGAGGGTGACCATAGTATTTGAGAGGGAATAGGGTCCAGGGGACAGGTGGTTAGGGTGGCGTTAGAAAGGAGTTTAGCAACTTCATCTATAGTAGCAGGTTTGAATAATGGGTGTGTCAATTGTACCTGTTGATATGGGGTCTTACCTGGGGGGGATACCTGTAGAGTGAAGATTTCATAACGAATTGTGTCAATCTTGTTTTGGAAGTGATTAGCAATTTTCTGAGCAGTGAGAGAGTTAGTGGGTGGAGGCAGTGGAGGATGAAGTAGAGAGTTAAAGGTAGAGCAGAGTTGACGGGGACTGGATGAGAAGGTGTTAATAAGAGTGGTAAAATAGGTCTGCTTGGCAGTGTGAAGGCAAAAATTGTATTTTTGGAGGGCATATTTGTATCGGTTGAAGTCTTTGAGAGACTTAGTCTTGTGCCACAGAAGCTCAAGAGCGCGGCTACGTTTTTGAGATTTCGGGTGTCATCTGTTTGCCAGGGTTGTAGGGATCGAGGCCTGATTTTGTGTGTAGTGAGGGGAGCAAGCTCATCCAGGGTGGAGGACAGGGATTTATTGTAGATGGAAGTGGCTTGGTTGGGGCAGGATAGGGGTGAGATTTTTTCATAGAGGTGGTCAGTAGCAGAATAGAGGAGAGAAGGGTTGAATTGGCGAAGGTTTCTACGGGTGATGGTTAGGGAATTGGAGGGAAAGGTGGAGCAAGAAAGGGAGAGAGAGAAACGAATAAGGTGGTGGTCGGAGAGAGGAAAAGGATTGTTGGAGAAGTTGCATGGAGCGCATAGGTAGAAGAAGGGTAAAGGGTGTTTTCATCAGAGTGAGTAGAAGCCTGTACCCGTTGCTTCAGGTCAAATGAGGAGGTTAGACTAAGAAGTTTAGAAGTAGCAGGAGTGTTTGTGTTAACTGGGATGTTGAAGTCACCGAGAAGGCTTGCTGGCACTTCAGAAGAGAGAAAGTAGGGCAGCCAGGCAGAAAACTCATCAAGGAAAGCTGACAATGGTCCAGGAGGCCGGTAGATCACAGTAATTCTTAGGGAAGTTGGAGAGAATAGACATATATAGTTAGCTTCAAATGATGAGTGATGAGAGGGAAAGAGAGGGAAGAGAGTGAAGAACCTGGAAGGTGCTCTGTGGGGATAGAAGAAATCCCGCTCCACCTCCTTTGGGTCCATTAAGCCTAGGGGAGTGAGTCCAGAGAAGGCCACCGTGGGAGAGGGAAGCAGGAGAAGGAGTGTCGGATTCATGGAGCCAGGTTTCAGTGACAGCAATTAGATTAAAGGACTTAGTGACAAATAGGTCATGAACAGCGGTGAGTTTGTTGCAGACAGAGCGGGCATTCCAGAGGGCAGTAGAGAAGGAGAGGCTGGTTTTGGGAAAAAGGGGAATAGAGATGAAATTGCGTAGATTGGGACTACTGCTAAAGGGTGTGGGGTGATGGTGATGGGTGTGTTGGGTACAGTTAAATAAGGGAGGCCCAGGGTTTGGGGAAATATCTCCAGAGGCTAGGAGAAGCAGAAGAGTAAGGGATGTAACATGAGAACACAATTTATATGAGAGGACAGCATCCTGGGGGTTTTGTTAGCATATGGGCTTAGAGTTAGAAAGAAGTGATGAGTGCAGTAATAGGGAGAGGGGAGAAGTTAGGGTGATATGTATAGATTGTGGGGTGGGGAAGAGGGATGAAGAAAAGAGAGTTTGAGTAGAGAGGCTGCGATTGTGAAAAGAAGAGGTAAAGAGTACATGTTTTAGAGAGGAAAGTGAGATGATGTGGAAATTAGGTTACCTGCGGTCTGGTGTTATGTAAAGTAGTTTGCTATTGATGTGCACTTTGTGCAAATCGCTGAAGTGCAAGAGCGGAAGCCCACTTATTTGAAGAACCGCACTTTTTTTGGAAGAACCCCTCTGCATGTGTTAGCCCCTGCATGTGTTTCCAATAAAGAAAGCCTTGTTTTATACTGTGATGGGTGTGGATGGAATCTGGCAATTAATCAATCAGGAGGTAATATTAGGCTCACAGCTATCACAGCAAAACTTTTCACACAACAATCAAACTGCAAGAGGACCAAAAGGGCAAAATTGTAAAGATAAGGGAACCCATAATTTAGGTAAGACTTAAAGGCTAAATAAACTTCAAAATAATGTGAACATGGCTACAGATGTAGTTGAAACAGCAGTGACAAAGGCAGATTTACCAAAAAGTCATATCAGCAGTCAATGTTCAGATTAAGGTAGATGGGAGCAGTATAAACGCAGAGTTACCTGTGAAGAGAGAGAAGAAGCGTTCAGATCAGGGGCGTAACGATAGGGGTTGCAATTGCAACCGGGCCCCATGGTCCAGGGGGCCCATGTGCCTGCCTTGTACACCTGGATAGGAGGGATGGCGGGGGTGGCATTTAGAAGACCCAATCTCCTCCATTTTCCTCTATACGGTTTACTGCTGTTCCCAACATCCCTGTGTGCTTCCCTGGTCGCCCCACAGAGCTGCTGTCTTCCCCCTCCTCACTCCTGCCAGCTGCTGTAGAAGAGGTGTCATGATGGAGAGATGGGAATGGGTCAATAAATTTGTATTTACCGGCTCCTTCCTTTTCTGAATGAACAGAGTCGGTGATTGGTACCAATTGGTTCATTCATAACTGAAGCATAGTAAACAGTTTTTACTATACTTCCATTTCTGAATGAATGGGAGGCTCGGTGCACAGCTATTCCTGCGCATTCATTCTGTGCAGCTGAGGTTACACAGATGGAAATTCAGAGCTGAGGTTTGTTTAGACCCCATGATATCTCATCAAAGCCCCCCAACAGAGCTCCTAAATAAATTTGTAAAAAATAAAATTGTAAAAGAAATAAAATGAAATGGTAAAAAAATATAATAAAATTAAAATAAAAATTAAAAACTACTGACAGCAGTGAGGGAACTATCAGGATTGCAAAGGTTGCAATTGTGACCGGGCCCTGGCATTTCACCATCATGGGGAGGCCTGAAGATGGCAGAAAGGGGGCTCACTGCAGAACTTGTGAAAGGGCCCCGCTGCGGTACCGTAATAAAGGGACCCGCGATGGGAGTAAAGGGCCCCAGGATCAGTAGGAGGAGGGAAGGGTCCTGGCCAGGGGTCCCTTCATAATTTCTTGCACCGGGGCCCTGAAGGTTCTAGTTACGCCTCTGGTTCAGATGGATGATGCAAGAGCGGAAGTGCCCACTTATTTAAAGAACCCCTCGATTTTGGAAGAACCCCTCTGCATGTGTCACCCCCTGCATCAAATCGGTTGATTATTTTTCAACGGATCCACATTTGAATCTTTCAGAAAATTTGGAATTCATTAGAAAATGAATAAAGGAAACCAAATTAACCACTTGCGGCCGCCGCAAGGTGGATCCATTGTTCTCGGAGGACGTACTATAACGTCCTCCTAGAATCACTCTCTCGCGCGCCCCCTGGGGCGCGCACTCGGGAGCATCCGTGACCGCTGGGTCCGTGAGACCCGGCGCATCACGGATCACGGTAAATGGGCGCTCACAACGACCTTTTACCACGTGATCGCGCTGTCAAATGTAAACAACCAGGGGGATATCCGGCTTGTCCCTCCCCTCTCTGCAATGATCGGTGCAGTGTGACAAGAGAGGGGGGAGAGATGAGATGCAGAGGTGCTGTTGGCAGGAGCTAAAGTGCCCACAGCACCGCTATTTGCCAGTCTGGGACCCCTCATCCACCCATCCAGCTTCACCCATGCAGCCTCATCCATGCTCATACATCTGTGCTCACCCATCCATCACCCATGTATCCGTGCTCACCCACCCGTGCTCACCCATCCGTCACCCATGCATCCATGCCCACCCATCCGTCACCCATGCATCCGTGCCCACCCATCTGTGCCCACCCATCTGTCACCCATGCATCCGTGCCCACCCATCCGTGCCCACCCATCGTCACCCATGCATCCGTGCTCACCCATCCGTGCCCACCCATCCGTCACCGATGCATCCGTGCTCACCCATCCGTGTCCACCCATCTGTCACCCATGCATCCATGCTCACCCTTCCGTGCTCACCCCTCCGTCACCCATACATCCGTGCTCACCCATCCGTCACCCATGCATCCATGCTCACCCATCCGTGCCCACCCATTCGTCACCCATGCATCCGTGCCTACCCATCCATGCTCATCCATCTGTCACCCATGCATCCATGCTCACCCATCCGTCACTCATGCATCTGTGCTCACCCATCCGTGCTCATCCATCCGTCACCCATGCATCCTTGCTCACACATCCGTCACCCATGCATCTGTCACCCATGCATCCGTGCTCACCCATGCATCCATGCTCACCCATACATCCGTGCTCACCAATCCAATCGTATTCATCCATGCATCCATTCTCACCCATGCATTCGTGCTCACCTATGCATCTGTGCTCCGCCATCGATCTGTGCTCACCCATGCATCTGTGCTCACCCATCCATCCGTGCTCACCCATGCATCCGTGCTCACCCATGCATCATTGCTCACCCATGCATCTGTGCTCTGCCATCCCTCTGTACTCACCCATGCATCCGTGTTCACCCATCCAGCCATGCTCACCCATGCATCCGTGCTCACCAATCCAGTTGTGCTCACCCATGCAGCCTCATCCGTGCTCACCCATCCAGCTGTGCTCACCCATCCAGCCTTATCCGTGTTCACCCATGCATCCGTGCTCACCCATGCATCCATGCTCACCCATACATCCGTGCTCACCAATCCAATCGTATTCACCCATGCATCCATTCTCATCCATGCATTCGTGCTCACCTATGCGTCTGTGCTCCGCCATCCATCTGTGCTCACCCATGCATCTGTGCTCACCCATCCATCCGTGCTCACCCATGCATCCGTGCTCACCCATACATCATTGCTCAGCCATGCATCCATGCTCTGCCATCCATCTGTGCTCACCTATGCATGCATGCTCACCCATGCATCTGTGCTCTGCCATCCCTCTGTGCTCACCCATGCATCCGTGTTCACCCATCCAGCCATGCTCACCCATGCATCCGTGCTCACCAATCCAGTTGTGCTCACCCATGCAGCCTCATCCGTACTCACCCATCCAGCTGTGCTCACCCATCCAGCCTTATCCATGTTCACCCATGCATCTATGCTCCGCCATCCATCTGTGCTCACCCATCCATCCGTGCTCACCCATGCATCCGTGCTCACCCATGCATCCATGCTAAGCCATCCATCCGTGCTCAGCCATCCATCCATGCTTAGTCATCGCCATCCACGGCTTATCCACTCCCATTTGTGCTCATTTATGCCTCATTCATGCTCATCCATATCATATCAGTTCTCATCCATGCCACTACAGTACACATCCGTGCCACTACAGCACCCATCAGTGCCACTACAGCACCCATCAGTGCCACCACAGTGCCTTACAATAATGTAATAGGTAGTCAAATTAGATTTGAAATTGATGCCCCTAGAACGCCTGATGGTGCACCCTGCATGTTGGGCTTCTGTATGTGGCCAGGCTGTGTAAAAGTGTCACATGTGGTATTGCCATACTCAGGACGAGTAGCAGAATATATTTTAGGGTGACATTTCTGCTAGGTACATGCTGTGTGTTAGAAATATTGTATAAATGGACAGCCTTGTGTAAAAAAAAAATGTGTTTTCATTTTCTTTCCACATTTTCCAAAAACTTGTGGAAAAAATGAACCGTTAAAAAGACTCATTATACCTCATAAAATATACGTTGGGAAGTTTACTTTCCAAAATGGGGTTAATTTTTTGGGCGTTTCCATTGCCCTGGTGCTCCAGGACCTACAAAAGTGCAAGAGGTAGTCAGGAAATTATATGTGTAATTTATGTCCTTAGAACGCCTGATGGTGCTCCCTGCATTTTGGACCTCTGTATGTGGCCAGGCTGTGTAAAAGTGTCACACATGTGGTATCGCCATACTCGGGACGAGTAGCAAAATATATTTTAGGGTGAAATTTTTGATAGGTACATGCTGTGTGTTAGAAATATGATATAAATGGACAACCTAGTGTAAAAAAATGCGTTTTCATTTTCTTTCCACATTTTCCAAAAACTTGTGGAGAAAAATGAACCATTCAAAAGACTAATTATGCCTCATATAATATACATTGGGGTGTTTGCTTTCCAAAATGGGGTCATTTTTTGGGCGTTTCCATTGCCCTGGTACTCCAGGACCTTAAAAAATGCAAGAGGTAGTCAGGAAATTATATGTGTAATTTATGTCCTTAGAACGCCTGATGGTGCTCCCTGCATGTTGGGCCTCTGTATGTGGCCAGGCTGTGTAAAAGTCTCACACATGTGGTATCGCCATACTCAGAAGGAGTTGCAGAATGTGTTTTAGGGTGTAATTTGTGGTATGCATATGCTGGGTGTGAGAAATAATCTGTTAATATGACAATTTTGTGGAAAAAAAACAGAAAAAAAATCTTCATTTTGCAAAGAATTGTGGGAAAAAAATTACTTCTTCTCGCCATGCTTCTTACTAAATACCTTGGGCTGTCTACTTTCCGCAAAGGGGTCATATGGGGGGTATTTGTACTTTCCTGGCTTGTTAGGGTCTCAAGAAATGAGATAGGCCGTCAGTGTATCAGGTGTGATCAATTTTCAGTGATTGGCACCATAGATTGTAGACTTCACAAAGACCAAATAATATCCACTAATTTGGGTTATCTTTACCAAAGATATATAGCAGTATAAATTTTGGCCAAAATTTATGAAGAAATATTACTAATTTGCAAAATTTATAACAGAAACAAAGAAAAATGCATTTTTTTTACAAAATTGTCGGTCTTTTTCCATTTATAGCGCAAAAAATAAAAACCCCAATGGTGATTAAATACCACCAAAAGAAAGCTCTATTTGTGTGAAAAAAAGGACAAGAATTTCATATGGGTACAGTGTAGTATGACTGAGTACTTGTCATTCAAAATGTGAGAGCACTGAAAGCTGAATATTGGTCTGGTTGTTAAGGGGGTTTAAGTGCCCTGTGGTCAAGTGGTTAAAAGGAATTGAAATAAAACGAGACAAAACTAATTAGAAACGAATCAACAAAATTAGTAACATAACAAATCTGAAACAAAACTATTTTTCTGTTCTGCACATGTCTAAGCCCTACCTGCACCCTCTCCTGCCCCTGTCACCCCCCCCCCCCAAGCTTAATTGTATAATACTGGATGAATGCAATGCACATGTGTGGATCCAGCTCAGAAGATTCTGAAGAGCTGCTGTTTGACTTCCTCTAGGACAGGGGTGTCAAACTGGTGGCCCTCCAGCTGTTGCAAAACTGTAAGTCCCATCATGCCTCTGCCTGTGGGAGTCATGCTTGTAATTGTCAGCCTTGCAATGCCTCATGGGATTTGTAGTTCCGCAACAGCTGGAGGGCTGCCAGTTTGACACCTGTGCTCTAGGACATTTCGCTAAATAAGGGACAGTTGACTATAAGACTGGCGGAGGAGGATTGCAGTACGTAGTAGTGGATTGGAATAAAATATTTTCACAGATCCTTTTTATCAGAACCATACAGTAAAGCATAGGTAGGAGGAGAGGGGAAGAAATGGTTTCAAGCAGATTTATATGTAGCCTTTGCTTGCCCTTTATGTCAGCCTTGCTGGCTGGATATAAAAATGGTGCATGCTGAATCGGCCATCTGACGGAACACCTTGGCACCCCGCTTAGGTGCTTCCGCCAAACAGTGCCTCCTGCCCTCCAAACCGTTCCAGCAGACCGAGAGCTAATACCAGCCCTTTTCCCCCAAGCATCATACACAGACAATATGTTGAGGTAGAACCAAAGGAATGACTGTTTATTGAACAAAAATAAAGGTTTTTATACACATCAAAAGTAGGGCAGTCACCACATGAGCAATAAAACCAAATATTACCCAATACATCACACAATGGTTAGATAACAAACTAAAGTTGACACAAGGCTAATCCAACCATAGGAACCTCCCATAGTTAGCTAAATTAGTCAACAGACAAAAACAATAGGTGACTCAATTAGCTCAATTAACACTATGAATTCACACCTAGGATACACACAATTTGATGGACCTACTTAACAATACACCCATAACAAACAGTGATCCCACCCAACCTCAGACTATTTAGCAACAGTCTAGGAGACAAACTCATACAATGTTCCAGCAGTTTGAAAAGGTGGAATTAATGTATCTTCATAGATTTCTTGAGGGATATTGTTAATAAATATTTGTGTCCCAATTGAAGGAGCCTCTCTAACCCAGTCTGCAGGAGGGCCACCATATTCCATCTGACCATAACCTGTACAAGTTTAATATTACACTTTTCCATCCACTCCAGAAGGTCTGTCAAAGGCCACATGTAGACTCCATTAGATGGTCATGCAACAGGGTAACAAAATAGGAGCACAATTGAGAGACAGGGACAGAGTGTTGTCATCCTGTAAGAAGTGCTCTAACAAGGTTCTTCATGGCAGGATCACCAGGTCTTAGGTATGAAAATATTGAATACACGTTAAATCGTTTATGAGATTTCAGAGATTGGGCTTACATCTTCTCTGGATAAAACCTATGAGAATAGAAATACGGTAGCCGAAATTCCTTGTTTGTAAAGTCTATTAGTACTGTGGCTCTCGTTCTGATCCAGCTTCTCCTATTTCTATACAGATTTTTCTTAAATAATCACTGAATAAGTAAAAAATAAAACCCACAATAGAGGCCCCAGAAAAGTATAAATTCCCCCACTTCAAGAGAGGAAAAGCTGATCTCTCAGACTTTGCTTTGTCTGTCTTCATCAGTAATTCATCAAAGCAACTTTATAGCCAATTAGGAAATCGGCTGCTTGGCATAATATTCTAAGATGTCTGTTTCTGTTGTCATCGCCATTCTATTCCTTTGTGAGATGAATAGGCCAGATTTGGTTGTCAGAAACTCAATTATGACATTTCTTAGAGTTGGCATTAGCTTCAAGTGAAAATTACTGTGTCAGGCTGGATGGGAATGATATTACCGTACTGACCCAAATATGACAGCCTCTCACTCACAAATGTTATGCTGCAAGTTAAAGGAGAAAGATTATAAATCAGCAAATGATCGAATGGCCGATCTCTATGCCATCAAAAGATTAATCTTATTTTAAGAGTACAATCACCACCAGCATTCGCCCGCATAGATACACAGTTGATTCTAATATACCACAATCAAATCAACACCAGAATTTCCCATTCTCAGAGTTGGCACAGACAGTAATGGAACCAATTTTTATAGTAGAGTGAGGAAAGTTTAGAACAGCAGCCCTCAAACTACAGCCCATGGGCCTGTAAAGCCCAGAAGTTTGCCGTATGTCTGCATAGTTCCAGCCATGGCATTATCTGGCAAGTAGAGGAGCAGCAGAAGACATGAAGCTTATTTGATGGGGGGTAATCCCTTAATACCAATGCTGGGGGAATTTTTGTAATCCCACTGACAATAATGATGGGAAAACTATTCCCCCTACTAAAACTAATGTTGGTAAGCTATTTCTCACTCTGACAGCAAAAATATGACATTTCTACTACTGACGCCAACATGGGGCAATGTTCCTCCCACTGACACCAACAATAGGGGCACTATACCCTGCCACTGACACCAAAAATGGAAACTATTCCTCTAACCAACATCAACAATTGGGCACTGTTCCTCTCACTGACAAAAAAAAAAAAATGGGCCACTATTCCTTCCACTGACACCAATAATGGAATGATATTCCTCTCATTGACATCAATAAAGCTGTTCTATTATTTCCAATAACACCAGTGATGGGGTACCGTTCATACCATTGATACCAAATGATGGGAAACTATTCCTCCCACTAATATCAATAATGAATCACTGTTACTTCCACTGACACCAATGATAAGGCACCATTCCTCCCACTGACTCCAAAAATGGGCCACTATTCCTCCAACTGACACCAACAAAGGCACACGATTCCCCCCACTAACACCAATGACAAGGGGCCAATACTCCTACTAATACCAATGATGAGGCACCATTCCTCCCACTGAAGCCAAAAATGGGGCACTATTTCTCCAACTGACATCAACAAAGGGACACTATTCCTCCCGCTAACACCAATAATGAGGTACCATTACTCCCATTGACGTCAAATGATTAGGCACTATTCCTTCCCCTAATACCAATGATGGGACTCTATTCCGGCAACTGACACAAAAAATGGGGCACTATTCCTCCAACTGACACAAAAAAATGGGGCACTATTCCTCCCACTGACACAAAAAATGGGGCACTATTCCTCCAACTGACAGCAACAAAGGGACACTATTCCTCCCACTAACACCAACGATGAGGTACCATTACTCCCATTGACACCAAATGATGGGGCACTATTCCTCCCACTGATACCAATGATGGGGCACTATTTCTCCCACTGACACCAATAATGAGGCAGTATTCCTCCCACTGAAACTGACAATGGGGCACCACTCCACTGAGTGACACCAACAATACTTTTCACTGAAACCAACAATGGGGCACTAATCGTCGCACTGACACAAATGATGATGCCCTATTCCTCCCACTGACTCCAAAAATAGGACACCATTCCTCCCACTGACTCCAAAAATAGGACACCATTCCTCCCACTGATTCCTACTGACCACTGATGCCAAGGCATTTTTTTTGGTGGGGCATTGTTTTTACTCCTGAGTCTGACGCCAGAGCATTTTTCCTCACTCTGAATACCTATGTAGGGAAAATTTCCTTACTCCCTCTGACACAGAGGAATTTAAACTCCCACTTACCTCCAATACTAGAACTGTTGTTTTTTGCTCCCTGTGTTCCCTGTAGAGAAATGTCTCTCACGTCCTGTGTTCTACCCATTCCCTACTCCAAAATAAACTAAAAATATGTCCTGGCTTTACATGGGCTTTAAATTAGGTTATCAGGATAATTCACTACATTTGCCAACACCAATTTGCATTTAAAAGTCACCATTTTGAAATGGTGAATCATTTATTTCAATCAGTTACCCGCCGTGTTTAACTGCTGTTCATCATTATCATTTGCCATTTAATGCAATGCAGCTCAGAATTTTAGCCAAAATCCTCATATATGTATTTTGCCAATCCCCACCGTTCCTGCCGTCACTTAGCTATTATACCTCTCGCGAGTAGCAGGGATCCATCCTGCAGATGGTTGGTAAATGAGGACAAATCTAGGCACACAAATTGGCCTGAATTGTCTGCTTTTGTAAATATATCCCTTAATTTCACGATGTGATCCCAGTCCCAGCAGCTTGAGCTGTGACTGAAGAGCTCATTCAGATAATTTTAGTAAATCCTGCACTCCAAATAGCCTTTCATCTGAATACCTTTCACAAGAGGAGAATATAGTAATATTTCATAGAATTTTTCATAGAGCATTGCTCTAGTCTAGTGTTTCAAGGAGAGCCTGTTGTAATTAATCTTGAACTAAGAATCTAGTCTAACGCTACATACTGTATACTTTTATATAATTATAGAAAATTATATATATATATATTTATACAGTATCTCACAAAAGTGAGTACACCCCTCACATTTGTGTAAATATTTTACTCTATCTTTTCATGTGACAACACTGAAGAAATGACACTTTGCTACAATGTAAAGTAGTGAGTGTACAGCTTGTATAACAGTGTAAATTTGCTGTCCCCTCAAAATAACTCAACACACAGTCATTAATGTCTAAACCGCTGGCAACAAAAGTGAGTACACCCCTAAGTGAAAATGTCCAAATTGGGTCCAAAGTGTCAATATTTTGTATGGCCGCCATTATTTACCAGCACCGCCGCAACCCTCTTGGGCATTGAGTTCACCAGAGCTTCACAGATTGCCACTGGAGTCCTCTTCCCCTCCTCCATGACAACATCACGGAGCTGGTGGATGTTAGAGACCTTGCGCTCCTCCACCTTTCTTTTTGAGGATGCCCCACAGATGCTCAATAGGGTTTAGGTCTGGAGTCATGCTTGGCCAGTCCATCACCTTTACTCCCAGCTTCTTTAGCAAGGCAGTGGTCATCTAGGAGGTGTGTTTGTGGTCGTTATCAAGGAATACTGCCCTGCAGCCCAGTCTCTGAAGGAAGAGGATAATGCTCTGCTTCAGTATGTCACAGTACATGTTGGCATTCATGGTTCCCTCAATGAACTGTAGCTTCCCAGTGCTGGCAGCACTCATGCAGCCCCAGACCATGACACTCCCACCACCATGCTTCACTGTAGGCAAGACACACTTGTCTGGTTGCCGCCACACACGCTTGACACCATCTGAACCAAATAAGTTTATCTTGGTCTCATCAGACCACAGGACTTGGTTCCAGTAATCCATGTCCTTAGTCTGCTTGTCTTCAGCAAACTGTTTGTGGGCTTTCTTGCGCATCATCTTTAGAAGAAGCTTCCTTCTGGGACGACAGACATGCAGACCAATTTGATGCAGTGTGCGGCGTATGGTCTGAGCACTGACAGACTGACCCCCCACCCCTTCAACCTCTGCAACAATGCTGGCAGCACTCATACATCTATTTCCCAAAGACAACCTCTGGATATGATGCTGA
>BLSH010557091.1:1188172-1208195 GCA_018402905.1 Glandirana rugosa | reverse complement strand
CAGTATGTCACAGTACATGTTGGCATTCATGGTTCCCTCAATGAACTGTAGCTTCCCAGTGCTGGCAGCACTCATGCAGCCCCAGACCATGACACTCCCACCACCATGCTTCACTGTAGGCAAGACACACTTGTCTGGTTGCCGCCACACACGCTTGACACCATCTGAACCAAATAAGTTTATCTTGGTCTCATCAGACCACAGGACTTGGTTCCAGTAATCCATGTCCTTAGTCTGCTTGTCTTCAGCAAACTGTTTGTGGGCTTTCTTGCGCATCATCTTTAGAAGAAGCTTCCTTCTGGGACGACAGACATGCAGACCAATTTGATGCAGTGTGCGGCGTATGGTCTGAGCACTGACAGACTGACCCCCCACCCCTTCAACCTCTGCAACAATGCTGGCAGCACTCATACATCTATTTCCCAAAGACAACCTCTGGATATGATGCTGAGCACGTGCACTCAACTCCTTTGGTCGACCATGGAGAGGCCTGTTCTGAGTGTAACCCGTCCTTTTAAACCGCTGTATGGTCTTGGCCACCGTGCTGCAGCTCAGTTTCAGGGTCTTGGCAATCTTCTTAAAGCCTAGGTCATCTTTATGTAGAGCAACAATTCTTTTTTTCAGATCCTCAGAGAGTTCTTTGCCATGAGGTGCCATGTTGAACTTCCAGTGACCAGTATGAGAGAGTGAGAGCGATAACACCAAATTTAACACACATGCTCCCCATTCACACCCGAGACCTTGTAACACTAGTGTCATATGACACTGGGGAGGGAAATGGCTAATTGAACCCAATTAGCAGGCTTCCCTGTGGATGATATAGGCTTTTTCCACACAGTTTGAAGATGATTTTAAAACACTAATATGGCTCCCTGCGGCTGATATAGGGGTTTCCCGCACAATTTGAAGATGATTTTAAAACACTAATATGGCTCCCTGCGGCTGATATAGGGGTTTCCCACACAATTTGAAGATGGTTTTAGAACGCTAATATGGCTCCCTGCGGCTGCTATAAGGGTTTCCTACACAATTTGAAGATGATTTTAGAACACTAATATGGCTCCCTGCGGCTGATATAGGGGTTTCCCACACAATTTGAAGATGATTTTAAAACACTAATATGGCTCCCTGCGGCTGATATAGGGGTTTCCCACACAATTTGGAGATGATTTTAGAACACTGATCTTTCCCTTAAAGCAACAGCTGGAGGCTTTCCCTGTACAACTTGGAGATGATTTTAGAATCTAAAATCATCTCCCAGTTCTATAGGGAGAGGTTCCTACTGTTGCTTAAAGGGATAGATTATTGTTTCTTGAACAAAATTAAAAAGTGCATCTACATAGCTGGTTTAAAAAAAAACAAAAAAATTCCAAAAATAAAAATAACAGTGTTGGCTACCTCCTCCTCCTCCACCGCCACTTTCACCGCCTCCTCAACCTCCAACACCACATCCACCACCATTTTTAATTTTTTTGTGTGTTTTTAGGTTAAAAATTATTTTCGTTATTTCCCTATCTCCATTTCTTTGTAGGGCACTTGCCCTACTCTTACCCCCATTTTCCTTCCTTTTGCAGACCTCTAGGACTTTCCAGGACTTTGTTACAGCCATTTTTGTGCCTAAAAGTTCAGGCCCCCATTGATTTCAATGGGGTTTGGGGTCCATGTCAAAGTTCGGGTCCAGTCCGGACCTGAACCCGGACTTTGTCACGAAGTTCAGCCGAACCAGTAGAACCCGAACTTCCAGAGGTTCGATCAACTCTAATAGGCAACCTTCGAGATATGGAGATCTACTTGAACAACACTGTAGATCACCGGCCAGAGTCCCCCCCAAAAAAAAAGACAGGAAGACTGACCTTTTTTTTTTTAGCCACTGGCCACTGATTACTGTATAAATGTCACTGGCAGGGACGGGGTTAACACTAAGGGGGCAATCAAGGGGTTAACTGTGTTCCCTCTCTGTGTTCTAACTGTGTGGGGCGGAGCTCGCAGGGACATAAGAGATCTCACTGATCCCGATCACAAGGATCAGTAGATCTGTCATGTCCGCCCTCACAGAATGGGAAACCACCATGTTTACATTGGCGGTTCCCCATTCTGCCTCTCTAGTAGACAATCGTGGGTCTCCGGCAGACATTGAGTACACCAGACCCGTGGGCATGCTCACGCAGCGTGCGGCGGGCTTGAGAGCGCACCGCCGGCGGCTGTGAGGGAGCGTGCAAAGGGGCGGATGTCAATTGACGATGCCCCGGCAAAGTAGATCCGTGCTGCAGCCATCAAACGGCTATAGCACGGATCTGAAGAGGTTAAAGTTCATGTGCATGTAGAGGTAGGCGTCCCGATACTTTTGACAATATAGTGTATATTACACACAGTACTGTGCTAAAGTTATAGGCAGGTGTGAAGAATTGTTGCAAATTAAAATGCTTTAAAAAATTTATATTTTTATCGTTTAATTTTATCAATTTACAAAATACAAAGTTAGCGAACAGAAGAAACATTAAAATCAAATCAGTATTTGGTGTTACTACCCTTTGGCTTCAAACCAGTTTCAATCCAATTAATCAAGTTCTTTTTAAGAAGCACAAAGAAAGAGTCAACGCTGAGGACTGTAGACTCAGTGATTGGCCAAGGAAAGTTAATGCAGCAGATGAAAGACACATCATGCTTACTTCCCTTCCACATCAGAAGATATCCAGCAGTGCCATCAGCAGAGATCTGGTGGAAACCAGTGGGACCCAGGTACCCCCAACTACTGTCCAGAGAAGTCTGGCTAGAAGTGGTCTTCATGGAAGAATTGCAGCCAAAAAGCCATACCTCCGACATGGAATCAAGACTAAGCGACTCAACAACGCAGGTGAACATAGGAACTGGGGTGCAGAAACATGGCAGCAGGTGCTCTGGACTGACGAGTCAAAGTTTGAAATATCTGGCTGTAGCAGGAGGCAGTTTGTTCGCCAAAAGGCTGAAGAGCAGTACAATAATGAGTGTCTGCAGGCAACTGTGAAGCATGGTGGAGGTCCCTTGCAAGTTTGGGGCGACATTTCTGCAAAAGGAGTTGGAGATTTGGTCAGGATCAGTGGTGTCTTGAATGCTGAGGAATACAGGCAGATACGTGTCCATCATATCATAGCATCAGGGAGGCGTGGGACTGGACCCAAATTTATTCTGCAGTAGGACAACAACCCCAAACATACAACCTATGTTATTAAAGCGGTTGTATACTCATCGGGAAAACAAAAAACAAAGGCTGTAAGGCAAAGGCATGATGAGCTAGTATGCGCCACATACTAGCTCATTATGAAATACCTCAGAACGAAGATCTGACCGGGCGGCTCGGTAGCCACAGTTTGAGCTTCCATCTTCTCTTGGGGCTTCCTCCCGGGTTTGCAGCTCCAGTGCTGTGAGTGGCCGGAGCCGCGAGACGTCACTCCTGCACATGCTCGCGGGAGCTTTTTTTTCCGGCGGACTTTCCGGCAAGGTACGGCCATATGCGCCGGGCCTTCGCCGGGACGTCACGTCAGCGCCTCCTTTCAGGGGGAATATCTCCTAAACTGTACAGGTTTAGGAGATATTCATTTTACCTACAGGTAAGCCTTAATATAGGCCTTATTAATGGCTTACCTGTAGGTAAAAATCCCTTTGGAGGGTATACAACCGATTTAACCAATTTACCTCCTAAAGCCTCATACACACGGATGTTCCTTAAAAAATAAATAAAACGTCGGGCCTGACGTCAAGGAAAATCTGCATTTTTTGGCGTTATGCATCGGCGTTAGTGAGCGTCGGCGTCAATAGGCATTTTTTTTTTAAAAAACCATCCCTCTGCTATTTTTCAAAAAAACGCCGGTTAACGCCGGTATGGCGTTAGTTGGCGTTAGTGAGCGTTTTGCGGCGTCGGCGTCAAAAAAACGCCAAAACGTTACAGCCTCAGAACGTTCTGGCCGTGGGTTGTAGTTTCAGCTCACTAACGCCAACGTCATCTACAGCTCAAAAACGTCTGCGTTTTTATGGGGCCATTGACTAACATGGAGAGCTGCAAAAAACGCCAGCAAACGCCGGCGTCAAAAAATGTCCGTGTGTATGAGGCCTAAAGGTTTTACCCTCTTCATGACCGGGGTCACAGTTTGCTATTAAGCACTGTGCTACTATGACTGGCCGGAGCCGCAAGACATCACTCCCATCTTTCGGGTTAGGCCTGGCGCTATGCGCGGGGCCTTCGCCAGGACATCACGGCGCATGCGCCGTGGCGTCGCAGCTGCTTGCAGGGGGGAAAATCTCCTAAACCGTACGAGTATAGGAGATATTCATTTTACCTACAGGTAAATCATATTATAGGCTTACCTGTAGGTAAAAGTTATGAAAATGGGTAGACAACCATTTTAAGAACTATCTTCAGCATAAAGCAGAGGGAGGAGTCCTGGAAGTGATGGTTTGGCTCCCACAGAGCCCTGATCTCAACATCATGGAGTCTGTCTGGGATTACATGAAGAGACAGAAGGATTTGAGGCAGCCGACATCCACAGAAGATCTGTGCTTCGTTCTCCAAGATGTTTGGAACAACCTACCTGCCGAGTTCCTTCACAAACTGTGTGCAAAGTGTACCTAGAAGAATTGATGCTGTTTTAAAGGCAAAGGGTAGTCACACCAAATATTGATTTGGATTTCTCTTCTGTTCATTTACTTTCCAATTTGTTAATTGATAAAAAGTGACTGTAAACCCTCGCCTTGTAAAACAACCCATTCAGTTTAAAATTGAAACAGAATTCCTCCCCTCCCCTTTTTTTCCCCTTCCAATCCCTTTCAATGTCCCTGCCTACCCCCAGACCCCCCCCCCCCCACACACACTTTTCTACCCCTCTCCTGCCCCCCTTATCCCGTTTTCTCATTATATATACCCTGAACTCACATGGCATGGGGGACAAAACATTTTGGAGTTGATTTACTAACTAGACTGCGCACTTTGCATTAGGGTGTGCACCCCAAAGCTCAGACATTCAGGCCTTTCTCTCCATCGTCAGCTGCACTGCACAGTGAATGAATCGGAAGTGCTCTGTGCTGAGCGGATTCCTGGTCATTCACAAACTGAAGCCGCATAGTAATCTGTTTACTATGCTTCAGTTATGCATGAACACAGCGAGTGAGTGTGTTCACTGTATTAATTTAGAAAAGGAAAGCACTGGTAAATGACATATTTTCTAGCCTCTTCCCCCACTCTCCATCCTTATATATCCCTGCAGCAGCTGGGGGGCTGAGGATGGAAGCCAACAGCACTGCAGGTTGGGGGTTAACACTGGGGAAGCCCAGGCAGTAGGGGGAATCAGCACCGCACGTAGTGATCAGGGTGTGCCCAGGCACCTAGCACACCTCCTGCGCACGCCTATGAGTTCCTCCAAAGCTTAGTAAAGGAGGTAAAGATTCACTTTGCAAAAAATACCCAATCACAAGCAAGGGACATTAACCACTTCAGCCCCGGAAGGATTTCCAGCTTTAGGACCGGAGCCCTTTTTGCGATTCGGCACTGCGTCGCTTTAACTGAAAATTGCGCGGTCGTGCGACGTTGTACCCAAACGAAATTTGCGTACTTTTTTTCCCCACAAATAGAGCTTTCTTTTGGTGGTATTTGATCACCGCTGCGTCATTTCTGATCGCCGCTATAAACAAAAGAAGAGCGACAATTTTGCAAAAAAACCCAAATTTCTTACTTTTTGCTAAAATACAAATCCAAAAAAAAAATATAAAAAAAACATTTTTTTTTCACCGTTTTTGGCTGATTTATATTCTTCCTCATATTTGTGATAAAAAAAATCACAATCAGCGTTTATTGATTGGTTTGCGCAAAAGTGGTCGTGTTTACGGATGATGAGAATTCATTTTTGGGGTTTTTATTTTTTTTAATTTTTTACTAGTAATGGTGGCGATCTGCGATTTTTAGCGGTACTACGATATTGCAGCGGACATGTCGGACCATTTTGACACTTTTTTGGGACCATTGGCATTTATACAGCGATCAGTGCTATAAAAATGCACTGATTACTGTGTAAATGCCATTGGCAGTGAAGGGGTTAACCTGCAGGGGGCGCTCTAAGGGTTAAGCGTGTTCTTACTGTGTGGGGGCTTGCCTAGCTGGGGAAGGGAAGTGGTCACAGCCCTTCCCCCTCTCACAGAATGGAGGTCCGTGTTTACTTACACCAGTGGTTCTCAACTCCGGTCCTCAGGACCCACCAACAGGCCAGATTTTAAGTATTACCTTGGGGAGATGCAGACTAGAATACTGCAATCACTGAGCAGCAAATGATATCACCTGTGATGTATTTCAGCTATCCTGCAAACCTGGCCTGTTGGGGGGTCCCGAGGACCGGAGTTGAGAACCACTGACTTACACGGACCTCCGTTCTTTCACTCCGGGGGGGGGTATCGCGGGTGGCCGGCGGAGATCGACTCCGCCGCACCCGCTCCCTGGCCCTCCCCGAACACAGTGAGCGGGCGGGCGCGCCTCCGGCGGCGCGCGCGCGCTCACTAGGCTCGATCCCGCAGCCGTTTTGAGCCACCTTGTCGCCGTCAGATGCCGATCGGCGGTCGGCAAGTGGTTAAAAAAAACAGCATTCTTGCTTGCACATGATTGGAGGAATGAAGGCAGCAGAGCTTCCCCTCATTCACTAAGTTCTGCGGCAACTACACTTTGCAAAGTGCACAGTCGATTTGCCTTTAGTAAATCAACCCCTTTAAGTCTTATGGTTTGTTTTCTTTAGAAAGCAGCCACAGCCTGAGTAGAAAAGCATGTCCCCTGTCAGCATGCTCCAGAGAAGAACCCTTGTTCTCTGTGTGGAAGCAGTGGTTTCTCTGCAGAGGTGCAGCACACACCCTCCGGAGTCAGAAATAGCCCTGTCCAGCAACAGAGAGTAAGAGCTTTGCTAATCACAGAGAGATAAAGTGCATGCGACTTCAGAAGCTCTTCAGACAAGTGTTCTCAAGCATTCATCACGTGGTTAATATATCATTTTAAACCCTCACCATGTAGATGAGGCTTTAGATCCACTCCACTGATTAAACAAGGACTCTGAGTAGCAGAGATCTCTGCGACCAGCGCACACAGCCTGGTGTGATGTGACTCAGTAAAATATGACACACATACGTGACATTGGGATGTACGAATATAGGCACCCGCCATGTCGTCTTATGATTAATAGCACGCCTGATTCATAGAGCAATGTGATTTTTGTTTAACAAGGACATGGGAAGTGGGTGGCTGTCGAAGCAGAAAGGTGCTATGCTGTTACCTTCTTTTTTTCCGTCTTATATGTTAAGAAATAATAACTAAGTGGAAAGCCAAATGAAACCAAAATCTCCTTTAGTTGGCCTGTGGGTTAATTCACCTGCTGGCTTCCTATACCCAACGAAGATCCTGTTGGCGAGAAGTTTGTGTCTCCACCACATCCCTCAAGTCCATAATGAGGAAATCACCCTCTTGCAGATGGACCCCCCAATTATAGGTTTATTGTACAATATGGAGGAAGTATGCCAACAAAATTAGGTTGTGCCACTGTGCCAAAAATTCAGGTCCACCATTCTCACCTAGGTGAGAAAGTGGTACATGGATCCCGCGCATGCACAGGAATGTCTGGGATGCATTTCAGCAGTTCGCATGACTTTGCACATGACTTGTGAACCGCCTCCTGGGATTTCTACATCATTTATTCCAGGTGGCCGTTCTTGAAATTAATTCAAGATGGCAGCACCAGAGAGGCGCGGTGTTGGGAGAACTTTTCCTACAAGCAAGGCAACGCTGGACTAGTAAGCGTGTTTTTTTTACTTTTATATCTGTAGTCTGTAGGGTTCAATATTAAGTTTGCCCACCCTTTTCAGCTATAACAGCTTCAACTCTTCTGGGAAGGCTGTCCACAAGGTTTAGGAGTGTCTATGGGAATGTTTGACCGTTCTTCCAGAAGTGCATTTGTGAGGTCAGGCACTGATATCTGGTTAAGATCAGGACACTGTGCAGACCAGTCAAGCTCCTCATCCATGTCTATATGGACCTTGCTTTGTGCACTGGTCCAAATCATTTAGGCTCCATGCACACTGTATCTCAAAAACGACCGTTTTTGGTCGTTTTGGCGTTTTTTTTAACAGCCTAAAAACGCCACTTTATTTTATCCTATGTGTCCATGCACACATGGTCGTTTATTATCTTTTATCAGCAGTGGTGTTTTTGGGCTGTTATCTGAACGCCCTGAATTGGCGTTCAAAAGTCGTTCTCCTGACCACAAAAAACGCCAGACGCCGGTAAACGCCGCTAAACGCCGGTATATCGGCGTCTGGCGTTTTTTGCAGTCAATGGAAGCCAATGAAGAATAAACGCCCAAAAACGCTGACGCCCAAAAACGCCACTAAACGCCGGCGTCTATCGGTGTCTGGCGTTTTTTGCAGTCCTCAATGGAAGCCAATGACGTAAAAAAAATACACCCAAAAACGCCGACGCCGAAAAACGCCGCTAAACGCTGCTTACAAATCACTGCAAATAGAACGTTTTGTGAGCAGCGTCTCCTGCCCGACGCTGAAAGAGCCCTATAGCGTCCAGTGTGCATGGAGCCTTAGTGGAGGGGGGATTATGGTGTGGGGTTGCTTTTCAGGGGTTGGGGTTGGCCTCTTAGTTCCAGTGAAGGGAACTCTTAAGGCGTCAGCATTCCAAGACAATTCCATGCTCCCAACTTTGTGGGAACAGTTTGTGGATAGCCCCTTCCTCTTCCAACATGACTGCTCACCAGTGCACAAAGCAAGGTCCATAAAGACATGGATGAGCGAGTTTGGGGTGGAGGAACTTGACTGGCCTGCGCAGAGTCCTGACCTTAAAGCGGGGGTTCCACCGTTCCACACTTGTTTTTTAACTTTATTAAAAGTCAGCAGCTACAAAAAGTGTAGCTGCTGACTTTTAATAAACAGCCACTCACCTGTCCCACGGTCCAGCGATGCGGCCGCCTGGAGCCTCGCTCCTCACCCACTCCCCTCCACGGCGCCGACATTACTTCTGTGGGCGCCCGCCGGTGATAGCTTTCATGCACGAGTCGAGCTGCGCAATCCTAGTGGCCAGGCAATCTTCTGGGACCTGTGACGTGTCCCAGAAGATTGCCAGGAGGGAGAGGCCACCTAGGGGAAGAGGAGGAGTCGCCTAGGCGGCCCAGCAATGGAAGGAGGAAGAGGAACAGGAAGTACCTGTCAAATCCAGGTACACACTCCCCCACCCGCCCAAAAAAAAGGCATGCCAAATGTGGCATGTAAGGGGACGAGGAGTGCTTTTGGGTGGAACTCCGCTTTAACCCAATTGAACTCCTTTGGGATGAATTAGAGCGGAGACTGTGAGCCAGGCCTTCTCATCCAACATCAGTGCCTGACCTCACAAATGCACTACTGGAAGAATGGTCAAACATTCCCATAGACACTCCTAAACCTTGTGGACAGCCTTCCCAGAAGAGTTGAAGCTGTTATAGCTGCAAAGGGTGGGCCGACTCAATATTGAACCCTACGGACTAAGACTGAGATGCCATTAACCGCTTGCCGACCGCTGATCGGCAATTGACAGCGACAGGGTGGCGCTCCTGCGCAAATTGCGGTCATATGACGGCGGCTGCGAGATCAAGCCCAGTGAGCGCGCGCGCACCCGCGCGCTCACTGTGTCCGGGAAGGGCCAGGGAGCGGGTGCGGCGGATTCGATCTCTGCCGGCCACCCGCGATGCCCCCCCCCGAAGTGAAAGAACGGAGGTCCGTGTAAGTAAACACGGACCTCCTTTCTGTGAGGGGGAAGGGCTGTGATCACAGCCTTCCTCTACATGGAAGCTGTGATCGCTTCCCTTCCCCAACTAGGGCAGTCCCCCCACAGTTAGAACACGCCCAGGGAACACTGTTAACCCTTAGAGCGCCCCCTGCAGGTTAACCCCTTCACTGCCAATGGCATTTACACAGTAATCAGTGCATTTTTATAGCACTAATCGCTGTATAAATGCCAATGGTCCCAAAAAAGTGTCAAAATGTTCCGACATGTCCGCCCCAATATCGCAGTACCGCTAAAAATCGCAGATCGCCGCCATTACTAGTAAAAAATAAATAAATAAATAAAAACCCCAGAAATGAATTCTCACCATCCGTAAACGCGACCATTTTTGCGCAAACCAATCAATAAACGCCGATTGCGATTTTTTTAATCACAAATATGAGGAAGAATATAAATCGGCCAAAACCGATGAAAAAAAATGTTTTTTTATATTTTTTTTTTGATTTGTATTTTAGCAAAAAGTAAGAAATTTGTTTTTTTTTTGCAAAATTGTCGCTCTTCTTTTGTTTATAGCGGCGATCAGAAATGACGCAGCGGTGACCAAAAGAAAGCTCTATTTGTGGGGAAAAAAGGACGCAAATTTCGTTTGGGTACAACGCCGCACGACCATGCAATTTTCAGTTAAAGCGACGCAGCGCCGAATCGCAAAAAGTTCTCTGGTCCCCTTCCGGGGCTGAAGTGGTTAAAGTTCATGTGCGTGCAAAGGCAGGTGTCCCAATACTTTTGACAATATAGTGTACTTACCTATTTCCAGGCCGCTCCAGTCACGTTATCCAGCTCCCCTATGGCAGCCAGCCGCAGGGGAGAGGAGGGAGCACTGATAACTGTTCACTTTGTGTGAATGAGCCCTCAAAGTGGTGCATTTATCCTTCATAATCAGCAGAAAAAAAAACATGGAGGCATCTGAATTTTTCCGGTCCATCCCATAAGGTTCCGGCAAGTTAAAAAAATCCCGTACTTCATCCGTTCCAAGCCCATAAAAATAGATGCATCAGAGTTCTCAAGATATTTCAGCAACCGGGTCTGAGAAAGCAGCAATCCATAAACGATATTAAACTTGGGCTGTTATTAAAAATAAAAAACACAATTGCGCTTTTAAATGAGCTAAATGAAGAAAAGCTCAGTGTGTCTCCGGGGCAGAAGAAGGTCAGAACGGGAAGTTTTTTTTACTGAGATGTCGGCGTCTGTTTTATGAGAGCCGAGCGGTTTAATTTTCAGAGCGATGAAAGGCTAATATTTCTGTAGGAAGCGCGCAGTCCTTGAGACCACAGAGAGTCTGAAGGGGACATGGCAAGTAGACCATAAAGTTGGGTTTATGGATATGCTTTGTGACACCGGCGCTGCAAAATGTCAGCCTGCTCCTCCAGTCACTGCCTCGTCTTGCTTTGGTCTCAAGCGACAGAAAAAGGGCAAACTTCATATCAAGGAATGAGTCAGAGGAACAGCGATGGTAAAAGACGCCGTGGAGCCAGACATCAGTGAAGAACGCCTAAATGTCATAGGATAGCATGCTAATAAAACGGCAGCGGAGTGCCACAGGTGTGGGCAGACAATTGCATGTACACAGCCGGTGGGGTTATTCATCCATTGATTAGGAATATGATTTTATTGAGCCCTGCGCCATCATGTGACCTGCAGAACTACCCTGTCTACGTCATTTCTAAATGATTATTTAACCACTTAGCGACCGCTCCACGTACATCTACTGCGGCAGCTACACGATCAGCGATTCCGGGTAATGCCTGTGTGCGCTAGACTTGTGCATGGCTGAAAAATTCGGGGTTTTTTTTCAGTTTTCTTTTTTCGGAAATTAGAAAATTCGGAAATCCGAAATTTGGCAATTGCGGTAATTCGTAAATTTGCGGTAATTCAGCAATTGCGGTAATTCGTAAATTTGCGGTAATTCGGCAATTGCAGAAATCCGGCAATCGGAACAGCCGAAAATCCGAAATTTGAAAATTCGATAATAAAAAATGTTTGAAATAATAACTAACTAATAAATAACTTAAAGAGGAAGTAACCCCAGATTGGGTTTACTTGTTCTGTATTCCCCTACAAAGTAGATGCATAATGGGCTACTATGCATCGCATAGTAAGTAGCCCATTATGTGCAACTTACCTGCAAACGAAGCCTGCGATGTCCATCGCTGTTCCCTGTGTTGGTCACATCCATCTTCAGCCCCTCTTCCTTCCAGGGCCGCGATCTCCGGCTCTGTTACTGGCCGGAGTCGCGTGACGTCACTCCCGCGCATGCGCGCGGGAGCCAACCATCACGGCACAATCACAGTGAAGATACGGCATGGAGGCCATTTCTTCACTGTGCATATAACTTCGGCACGGCTAGTACTCTGCATATCTCCTGAACCATGCAGGTTTGGGAGATATGCAGGGCACTTTATTATAGGCTTACCTGTAGGTTAAAGTGGTTATCACGAGTTGACAACCACTTTAAATTATAAGTATTGGAATTTTCTTGAAAATACGGTTGTTAGTGATATATTTCATATTTCAACACCCAAATTTTCAATGAAATTCCAATACCTATAATTTAATAGTTATTTAGTATTATTTCAAATGTTCTTTCTTATTTCCGAATTTCGGTAATTCTGAAATAAGAAAGAACATTTGAAATAATAATAAATAACTATTAAATTTTAGGCATTGGCATTTCCTTGAAAGTTTGGCTGTTAATGAACTTAAATATGAAATTTATCACTAACAGCCATATTTTCAAGGAAATTCCAATACCTATAATTTAAGAGTTATTTATTAGTCAGTTAAGATTTCAGTTTATTATATCTTTGTTATTGTCGAATTTTCGGATTTCCGAATTTTCGGCTGTTCTGATTGCCGAATTTCCGCAATTACCGCAATTGCCAAATTACCGCAAATTTCCGAATTACCATGAATTTCCAAATTACCGCAATTGCCGAATTACCGCGATTCGGAAAAACAAACATTCAGAAAAATTCAGAAATGTAAAATTCGGAGTTTGTCCGAATTGCAGAATTTTGCAAAATTTGGTAAAAACAAAATCCGGAACGAAACGAATTGCACAAGCCTATATTGCGCCCCTGCTGTGACAGCACAAGCCAATCAACCAGTCCTGGCCAATGCTTGATCACCTGGATACTCTGATTAGGGTGATAAAGTGTCACCGGATTGCCCGCATTTTGCAGGTCTGTCCCGAATCCTGGGCACCTTCATTTCAGGGCAATACAGTATCTCAGAAAGAAACTGACACAGCCATGGCGGTGCAGACTGGGCCTGGAGGAGGGGGGGAGGGGCAGGCCTTGTCCTGGCCGGCCAAGACAGATCCATCATGAACCCATGAAATCTAAGTGGTCACACCCTTAGAATGGGGGTTAATGCTAGTCCTTCAATTTTAGGGGGGAGCCACAAAGTAAAGCAATATTCTTTGTGGCTACATATAAAGCAAATATGCTAAAATATGGGGATTTGGTCACACTATATGGCCATAAAGTGCTAAGTCCACTAACTGCGTCAAAGTACCCCAATTTTCAGTAGGTCCTACACTAACCTTACAATGAAAGATCCTGTCTCTAAACCATGGAAGCCAACGCTTTATGGGAGAACCAAAGGACTTTTCCCATGGCTCAGGTGGACACTGATTGGAGGTAATAAGGGAGGATGGGGTTCTTCCATAAAGCAGCACCATGCGTTTGTTAGGGTGTTCCGCCCAAATATTTGCTTGTACATCCTTCGCCACTTCAGCCCTGGAAGGTATTACCCCCTTAAAGATGTGCAGGGCTGGTGCAAGCATTTTTGACACCTAGACGAAACCTCATTTTGGCGCCCCTTTGGCCCCACCCCTAACCCCACCCCCTTTGCCCTGCCCATGTATACAATGGAGGTGGAGATTTTTTCAGTGCATCTCTACCTATTTCTTTAGCCGTGGTCCACAGGCCTGCACCTGTGCCTCTGGACCCGGCCTAAAGACAAATAATGGCGGCACCGTCTCGCTTCCTCATGCCAGCCGTGGTCCGCAGGTATATGGAAAGGCTACGGTAGTATATGGACCGGCTGGGGTCGTATATGGACAGGCTAGGGTAGTATATAGACAGGCTAGGGTAGTATATAGACAGGCTGGGGTAGTATATAGACAGGCTAGAGTCGTATATGGACAGGCTAGGGCAGTATGTGGACAGGCTGGGGTAGTATATAGACAGGCTGGGGTAGTATATAGAAAGGCTAGGGTCGTATATGGACAGGCTAGGGCAGTAAATGGACAGGCTGGAGTAGTATATAGACAGGCTGGGGTAGTATATAGACAGGCTAGGGTTGTGTATGGACAGGCTAGGGCAGTATATGGACAGGCTGGGGTAATATATAGACAGGCTGGGGTAGTATATAGACAGGCTAGGGTCGTATATAGACAGGCTAGGGCAGTATATGGACAGGCTGGGGTAGTATATAGACAGGCTGGGGTAGTATATAGACAGAATAGGGTCGTATATGGACAGGGGCTGGGCGGCAGTGCGCCCTAGGCAGCCGCCTACTCCGCCTAGTGGTAGAGCCGACCCTGAAGATGAGTTCCAGCAGCAAAAACGTTTTTTTTTAAAAAAAATCAGCAGCTACAAGTACTGTAGCTGCTGACTTTTAATAAGGACACCTACCTGTCCAGGGAGCCCACAATGTCGGCCCCCAAGGCCGATACGTCCACCGACTCGGGTGCAGGCGCCGCCATTATAACTAAGGGAAACCGACAACGGAGCCTTGAGGCTCCACAGCCGGTTTCCTACAAGTCATGCGGCTCTTTGTGAATGGCCACCTCGTCTTCACACACAGGTCCCAGAAGCCAGCAAGGGAAAAGGAGGAGGGCTTGCTGCAGGAGAGGACATGCCGTACTTCTCTCCGTCCAGGCTAGGAAAGAAGTACACTTTGTACTTCTAAAAAGGTAGGAAAAAAAAAAAAAATTATAGATATCCAAAAACAAGGGGGGGAGGGGTGGTCTTTAGTTTAAGACCACGTTGTAAAGCTGGGTGGAACTCAGCTTTAGTGAACAGGCCATTTTTTGCGTTGCTTTAACTGACAATTGTGCGGTCGTGCGATGTTGTACCCAAATAAAATTGATACATTTTTTCCCCCCACAAATAGAGCTTTCTTTTGGTGGTATTTGATCACCTCTGGGATTTTTTTTTTTTTTTTGCGCTATAAACAAAAAAAGCCGACAATTTTGAAAAAAAATTTCTGCTATAAAACATATCCAAAAAAATTGTAAAAAAAAACTAATTTCTTCATCATTTTAGGCCAATATATGTTCTGCTGCATATTTTTGGTAACATTTCTACAAACCGTGGGATAGATTTTAGCTTTTTTATTGTTTTTATATTTTATAAGCCTTTTAGCTTTTTTTATTGTTTTTACTGATAATGGCAGCGATCAGCGATTTTTAGCGGGACTGCGACATTGGGGATGATAAATCTGACCCTAAGGGACACTTTTTGGGGACCAGTGACACCAATATAGTGATCAGTGTTAAAAAAATGCACTGTCACTGTATAAATGACACTGGCAGGGAAGGGGTTAACATCACAAGTGATCAAAGGGTTAGCTGTGTTCCCTGCTAGTGTTTTCTAACTGTGTGGGGGATGGACTGACAGGAGGAACACAGAGATCGCTGTTCCTGATTACTAGGAACAGACGATCTCTGTGTACTTCCCTGTCAGAACGGGGATCTGCCTTTACTTAGGCAGGTCTCCGTTCTGCCTCTCTGTGGAGCGATCGAAGGTGGCTGGGGGACATCGGGTCCAATGGACCCATGGATTGGCTCCCCCTCCATGCAGCACACACGCGCCCACACTATCTGTTACACGAAACAAGTACAGGTACGTTGTTTTGCTCAATAGAGCCACCCTGCTGCAGTATATATGCGGTGGGTGGTCTTTAAGTGGTTAGATCTCAGGGTTCATACTGGGACTTGTAGTCCATCACTTTTGGGGGGGGGTCACATCCTTAGATATCAGGGGTTCATGTTGGGACTTGTAGTTCTTCACTTTTGGGGGATGTGACCCCTTCCCAAAGGTGAAGGACTTCAGAGCCCCTGCATGAATCCCTGAGATCTAAGGATGTGTCTCCCCCAAAATTGAAGGGCTACAAGTCCCAGCATGAACCCCACGAGATCTATAGATCCCCTAAATCCCATAGATTTCACGCGTTCATGCTGGGATATGTCTTGGACAGCCAGGACTAGTACTGGCAGCTGAAGATGTGACACTGACACCCCCCCGCCCCAACAATTGCCAAAGAAAAAAGTATCATAACTCATCTCTTTGGGGGGGGTCCCTGAATGGCATTTTGGAAATGTGGTCACCCTACTGCTGATCAGCTCCTTCATTTACGGAAGAGAGCTCTGTGTTGCAAACAACACAGAGCTGTATACACTGACAGGCAATCTTGCTGTTTTTTTTATTCCCTGCAGAGCAAAGTTCAACCGCTCTGGCTCTAAACTTCTCGGCCTATAGGCCATGTCGGGAAACACATACAATCCCAATTCCAAAAAAAGTTGGGACGCTGTGTAAAACCTACATAAAAACAGATTTGCAAATCTCACGAACCCATACTTTATTCACAATAGAAAATAGAAAATATACAATTTAAAAAAAAAAAAGGTTATTTTGACATTGATGGCAGCAACACATCTCAAAAAAGTTGGGACAGGGCAACAAAAAGCTGGCAAAGTAAGTGGCACTAACAAGGAAGAGCTGGAAGAACATTTTGCAATGAATTTGATTAAATGGTAACGGGTCAGTAACATGATTGTCTTAGAAGTACAGATCGGCAGAGGTTCATCAGGAGAGAGAGCACTCTCCTTACCCTACATTTTGTCCTCATCTTGTCTCTCCCCCGTCCTTAAAAACTCCTTTGTTAAATAGTTGCTGACAAATCACAAGTGACAGCGGCCATCACTACTAAGGGCAGGAAATCCTGGCTAAAAGGGCACATAACCTTTACTACTACTACAAGGGGAAATCTTCCAATGGGGATCATGGCTGCTGTTAAAAATCAAGGGGCCCTATACAGCCTACCTGGCAGGGCCCCCAATATATCAAAACAATATTTTCACTAAAAAATAAGCTAAAGTTATTATTAGTGAACACAAACATAACAGAGAACCTGTGTGAATTAGCCCCCTTTTTAATTGCTTTTTTACAATTTTTTAAAAAAAAGTATAGTTGTTTACAAAATGTTTACATTTTTTAAATGATTTTATTTTACAGTGATTAAAAATGACTTATTATAATATCTAAAAATTTTTTTTTTTTACAATTGTTTTTGTTACAGGACAGGGAAGCTGACAGTGGCATAGGAGGGGGAGGGGGGGCACACTGGGGGGGCAGGGGGGATCAAAAGTAGGCAGAACAGAGAGGGGGATTGGTGTGGGGGAAGCAATTACAGGAACTATGCCCTGTGTTTGTGTCTCTCCCTGCAGCAGCTGAAAGCTGGGAGGAGGGAGAGAAGCCGGCTTTCACCTGCTGCAGAGAGCCGCACAGGGCATCTTTCTGTAATTGCCCCTCCGCCCGTTCACATCAATTCCTCCTGCTCTTCGGGCCTCCCTCTGTGCCCGGGCCCCATACAGGAGGACTGGTGGTCCCCCCTATCAACGGCCCTGATAGGGACACTCAGGTTCCAGTGACATCTCAGAGGTAAATTCTTCTAATTTTGTAGTGATTTCCTCTTATTTCCTGTCAACAGAAAGAGAAGGGAATTTGACCCAATGGGACACAGATGGCAAGAAATAAACTGACAGTGGTTTTAATCTTTACCTACTCTAAACTAAACGTATACAATGTATTAAAACAATGAACAGTATTTACAGTGCATGAGCCTTATGCCTGGGACACACGATGAGATTATTAGATGTTTTTTTTTTTTTTTGCATGCTAGTCTCATAGCGAATAGGGTTTACTAGTGTTGAGAATTCTCTTACGACAGAATAAAAATTCGGAAGTGATATAATGTGTTGTAGTGTATTTGTATTGTATTTTGGAACGGCAACTGTACAGATTAACCATTTGCCGACCACACTATAGCCGAATGACGGTTACAGCGCAGTCGTCCAGTTCTGGAAGGGCGTCACATGACGGCCTCCCGTGATGGTGGCTGCTGCAGTGCGCTCTGTGATCACAGATTGAGGTAAAGAGTCAATAAATGGCACTTTACCACGTGATCAGCTGTGTCCAATCACAGCTGATCACGGAGGTAAACAGAAGTCGGTTATCGGCATTCCTTTCCTCACGCTGACAGCATTAGGAGAGGAGAAAAGAGCTTGTGTTAAAGGGGCACGTGCACTGACATTCATGGCACTGACTATCAGTGTCCTGATTATCAGTGCAGTCCCATCAGTGCTGCCAATCAGTGCCCTTCAGTGCTGCCAATCAGTGCCCATCAGTGCTGCCAATCAGTGCCTATCAGTGCCACCTCATCAGTGTCACCTATCAGTGCCGGCTATCAGTGCCCATCAGTGCTGCCTATCAGTGCCCATCAATGCTTCCTATCGGTGCCCATCAGTGCCGCCTATCAGTGCCCATCAATGCTGCCTATCAGTGCCCATCGGTGCCACCTATGAGTGCCCATAAGTACCACCAGAGCACTTCCTGGTATGTGTATGTATGTGCCTTAGCACTCCTGTGTCACTTCTGTGCAGCTCAATGTTCTTGTTGCTGAAGGCTCTGACATGAGCAAGGGAAACCCTGCTTTTACCAAGATTGCCACTTCCACAATAAGAAAAAAATGCAGAACAAGACATTTTAATTCAGTGATTTTAATGGAGAAAATATCAGCTGCAGGGAGACCACAGGAAATTTTGAAGACTAGACCAATGCCCTCTGCCTGTCATTTGCCGTTTGTTTGGGCACAGCTTGCAGAGTTCAGTTCTACTTTGAAAGGTGCAGTTGTCCTTACATTGTTTATGTAATGAGCATGTAATGTAATGTAATGAGCAATTGCAGCTGCCCCAATATTCATAGAAATTAAAAAATACACACAGGATCACCTGACGTATGTTGATAAGACTTTTTCCATAAAGAGGTTTTTTTTTTTCTGCAAACAAACAATACATATATATATATGTATGTATGTGTATGTATATATATATGTGTGTATATATATATATATATATATAGTATCTCACAAAAGTGAGTACACCCCTCACATTTTTGTAAATATTTTATTCTATCTTTTCATGTGACAACACTGAAGAAATGACACTTTGCTACAATGTAAAGTAGTGAGTGTACAGCTTGTATAACAGTGTAAATTTGCTGTCCCCTCAAAATAAATTAACACACAGCCATTAATAGGTACAATACCTCAACAGACCAGTTGGGGGGTAATATAAAGTTAGGGTGTCTCGTCCATTATGAACAATATATGTGAATCAGGGTAGAAGGTCCCCAGTCAATGGGGAGCATGTGTGTTAAATTTGGTGTTATCGCTCTCACTCTCTCATACTGGTCACTGGAAGTTTAACATGGCACCTCATGGCAAAGAACTCTCTGAGAATTCAAAAAAAATAATTGTTGCTCTACATAAAGATGGCCTAGGCTATAAAAGGTTTGCCAAGACCCTGAAACTGAGCTGCAGCACGGTGGCCAAGACCATATAGCGGTTTAACAGGACAGGTTGCACTCAGAACAGGCCTCGCCTTGGTCGACCAAAGAAGTTGAGTGCACATGCTCAGCGTCATGTCCAGGAGTTGTCTTTGGGAAATAGACGTATGAGTACTGCCAGCATTGCTGCAGAGGTTGAAGGGGTGGGGGGTCAGCCTGTCAGTGCTCAGACCATACACCGCACACTGCATCAAATTGGTCTGCATGTCTGTCGTCCCAGAAGGAAGCCTAAAGAACACGTAGTAGAAATCTTCTCCGAAGGAAGACCCTGCTGTCTGTACGTCTGGTTAAACTACGTCACACGCCACATACCAGACTCGTGACTGTCCGACTGGGGGGTGGGGAAGTTGGAGACGTCGTTACGACCGTCATGAGTATGCAGATAAAGGGTTTCTGTTGAGGACCTGTACTGCGACTCGTACACGTGAGTTGAAGAAACCAGCTGGTTCCGCTCCGGACAAGACTCACGTTGGACAGGACAATTTGGCGATATACCAGAACCGGTGGCACGACGTCGAGTCAAAGTCCCAGAACCGTTTGGAAAATATCGGATCCGGTAGAAATACAT
>BLSH010557091.1:1135628-1152479 GCA_018402905.1 Glandirana rugosa | reverse complement strand
TTGCGGTACTGCGATATTGCAGCGGACGTGTCGGAACGTTTTGACACTTTTTTGGGACCATTGGCATTTATACAGCGATCAGTGCTATAAAAATGCACTGATTACTGTGTAAATGCCATTGGCAGTGAAGGGGTTAACCTGCAGGGGGCGCGCTAAGGGTTAACTATGTTCCCTGGGCGTGTTCTAACTGTATGGGGGCTGCCTATCTGGGGAAGGGAAGTTATCACAGTCTTCACGTAAAGGAAGGCTGTGATCACAGCCCTTCCCCCTCTCACAGAGCGGAGGTCCGTGTTTACTTACACGGACCTCCGCTCATTCGCTCCGGGGGGGGGGCATCGCGGGTGGCCGGCGGCAATCGAAGCCGCCGCACCCGCTCCCTGGCCCCCCCTGGACTCAGTGAGCACGCGGGCGCGCCTCCGGCGGCGCACGCGCGCTCACTATACACGTTCCCGCAGCCGCCGTCGTATGACGGCGATTTGCGGGAACGAGCCACTTTGCCGCCGTCAGATGCCGATCGGCGGTCGGCAAGTGGTTAAAAGATCCATTCAGTTATCTTCTTCGGTAAAATGTTAGAGTTTAAACATCAGAAGATGAAATTGGATCTAACATGCAGGAAATGAGGTTTTTTATTGTGCTGTCGTGATTGAGTATCAGGGATATCTGTAGGATGAATCCTCGGATGGGTGGATGGATGTTGCGCCTGGCTGTGTAGTCTTTCATCACACTCAAAGACCATTAGACAGAGGATTCAGAATCCTGGTACCGATTAGCTAATGCAACAATCACTTCCAGTGCAGGACAGTTTAGATTCAGCCGGCCTCCCCCCCACCTTGTGAAAGCGATGGGGCCTTGGCTCCGGGCTCCGCTACATTTGTACTGTGAGAAAAGTCTGTCGGGTTATCTGGAAGAATGGAGGTCACCAGATTTGGACAAACACAAAGGCTGCCAATGCTTTTGTTCTATTCTGAAGAATTCACAGGCTGCAGGATGCATAAACAGCAGGAATTCCCCAAAACTGCGCCCGCGATATGTCTCCGCTCACAGCTGCCATGTCTGGACTACTTAAAGGGAAAATAGGAACTTTTTATGTTTTTTTTTTTGTTGTATTTGTAAATTTGGTCTTAAAGTAGAACTATAGGCCATTTTTTTTTTTGGCATTTTGGATAGAGTAAGGGAGGGTCAGATTTTTTTTTGCCATCTGTGTCCCGTCACTTCCTGTCCCATAGCTAAACAGGAAGTGAGAGGAAATCCCTAGAAATTAAGGTGTCCGTTTATGAAACTGTGATCAGCGGTAATCCCAAGGATCACCGCTAATCACAGCTCTTTTTCAGTTTATGAAGCAGAGATAATCGGGAGAGAACATGTTCTCCGCCGATTATCTCTGCACACGGAGAAGCTGTCATTCACTAACACAGAAACGGCCAGTTTATGAATCTGCGATCTCCGCACTTCACTGGCGATCTGGGTCAGATATCACACTGCCCGATTCACCAGCTCAGAGGTGGTGAACCGGGGGACTGAAGAGGGAATCCCAGGGAAGGAGGAAGATTATAGACTTCCTTCTGCCTCGTTCAGACCCCCCAACACAGCAGCCATGTCCCCCTGCCTTGTATATGTGTATATATGTACATACATGTATATGATGTGTGTGTGTGTATATATGTGTATATATAATGTATGTGTGTATATGTACATGCATGTATATGATGTGTGTGTATATATACACGTATATATAATGTATGTGTGTATATGTACATGCATGTATATGATGTGTGTGTATATATGCACGTATATATAATGTATGTGTGTATATGTACATGCATGTATATGATGTGTGTGTGTATATATGCACGTATATATAATGTATGTGTGTATATGTACATACATGTATATGATGTGTGTGTATATATACATGTATATATAATGTATGTGTGTATATGTACATGCATGTATATGATGTGTGTGTATATATACATGTATATATAATGTATGTGTGTATATGTACATGCATGTATATGATGTGTGTGTATATATAATATATGTGTGTATATGTACATGCATGTATATGATGTGTGTGTATATATACATGTATATATAATGTATGTGTGTATATGTACATGCATGTATATGATGTGTGTGTATATATGCACGTATATATAATGTATGTGCGTATATGTACATGCATGTATATGATGTGTGTGTATATATACACGTATATATAATGTATGTGTGTATATGTACATGCATGTATATGATGTGTGTGTATATATACACGTATATATAATGTATGTGTGTATATGTACATGCATGTATATGATGTGTGTGTATATATAATGTATGTGTGTATATGTACATGCATGTATATGATGTGTGTGTATATATACACGTATATATAATGTATGTATGTATATGTACATGCATGTATATGATGTGTGTGTGTATATATACACGTGTATATATAATGTATGTGTGTATATGTGCATATATAATGTGTGTATGTGCTTATATATACATATATAGTGTAGGGGGACTTATAATTTTATTAACTATTTGGGCGGTCTCCTCCGAGAATGTCCGTTACTGAGTAGTGATAATTTATCACTGCTTAATAAACGGACATCTCTGAGTTTCTGTGAATTTCTGGTGCTGTAATCTCGTTAGGTCTCATGAGATTCCAGTATCAGGGGGCGTTCTCTGCTGTTTGAACCGTTTGTAGATCTCTTCACTTCGCTAGAGGTGAAGCAATCTACACGGCTTCATAAACTGCCACCCAGAGGTGAACAATCTCCTCTGCGAATGCCGGAGAACAAAGCAGTGGATTTTTTTCACTGCTTCATAAACGGACACCTTAGGGAATTCCTTGGGGACCCCCAGGTCACCAGAACTAGTGTCCCCATTGGAAGATTTCCCCTCTATTAGTTTTCTGGGAAGAACCCAAAATTTGGCTTTTTCTTTTACTTTTAATAATAATGGTAGGCAGGACAAATAGAGAAGGGGGGTCTCCTTAAAGCGGAGTTCCACCCTGAAGTGGAACTTCCGCTGGTTGGATTCCCCCCCCCCTCAGGTGTCACATTTGGCACCTTTCGGGGGGGAGGAGGAAGAGGTGTCCTTTTCCACACATCCGGGAGCTCTGGCCGGCGGACGCGGCCGCTGACGTCAGAAGCCCGGCTCCCTCCTCCCTGCTCGCTCTGCTTCTGGCCTCCTGGCCAGTAGCAGAGCGCGGCAGAGCCTTGGGCATGCGCAGTAAGGTGCCCGGCGTGAAGCTGTACTGCTTACACGTCCGGGTTCCCTTACCCGCGATGGAGGCGGCTGCACCCGTCCCCCGATCCGAAGATCGGCGGCGGGTGCCGACATCGCTGGACTCCAGGACAGGTGAGTGTCCTATTATTAAAAGTCAGCATCTACTGTATATATACTGTATGTGTAGCTGCTGACTTTTAATTTTTTTTTTAGCCCTCGGACCTCCGCTTTAATGGGGCCACAGACCTCACTAAAAACTGACAGGTATACTCATCCCTCTCCATTGTATCCAAAACTAACGAAAAAAAGTTTTGCCTTTAGTTATACTTTAATGAAAATATATTATCACTACCTACTAGAGCTGCACGATTAATCGTAAAAAGATCGCGATCTCGATTCAACCCACCTTACAATCTTCACCCTGCTTTTCCTCGATTCTATGTGACAAGTGTGAGGCTCAGCTGTCAAAAAAAGTAAAGTTGTCAATGTTTATCAACATTCCTCAGAGCAGGAAGATAGAGAAGAGAAAGGATACAAATGTATCCCTTGTTTCTTAGATCAGGGGGAAGAACTTCCCTGTGTAAATGAGTTCAGTTTAACCACTTAAAGACTAAACCTTTTTCTGATATTTGTTGCTTACAACTTAAAATCTGTATTTTATTGCTAGAAAATTTCTTAGAACCCCCAAACATTATATATATATATATATTTTAGTAGAGACCCTAGAGAATAAAATGGCAGTCATTGCAATATTTTATGTTACACTGTATTTGCGCAGCGTTCTTTTAAACAATTTTTTGGAGAAAAAATACACTTAACCGGTTCCCGACCGCGTGCTGCCTATTTACGGCGACAGCGTGGCTCTATAATCGCCGTAAATAGGCGGCGATTCACGGACGCGCATCTAGGGGGCGAGAGTGCGTCACCGGCGGCGCGCTCTTGTGCCCGCCTCACAACTTTTGCGCAGACCAATCAATAAACGCCAATTGCGATTTTCCCAAAAAATATGAGGAAGAATATAAATCGGCCAAAACCGATGAATACATTTTTTTTTTATATATATTTTTTTTTGGATTTGTATTTTAGCAAAAAGTAAGAAATATTGTTTGTTTGCAAAATTGCCGCTCTTTTTTTGTTTATAGCGGTGATCAGAAATGACGCAGAGGGGATCAAATACCACCAAAAGAAAGCTCTATTTGCGGGGAAAAAAGGACGCAAATTTTGTTTGGGTACAACGTTGCACGACCGCGCAATTGTCAGTTAAAGAGACGCAGTGCTGAATCGCAAAAAGTGCTCTGGTCCTACAGTGGGAAATCCTTCCGGGGATGAAGTGGTTAATATACAATGAATTTAAAAGAAAAGAAAAAAAAACAGTAAAGTCAGCTCAACTTTTTGTATAATGTGAAAGATGAAATGCCGCAAGAATCGTGAGAGAATAGTGATCTTTATTCTAAGCAAAAAAATTGACCCCAGATCTCTCATTTACCTTTAGCCTCTTGGCGCAAATATGCGGCCTCTCAGCGCCTAGGCCTTACCCCCGAGAGGCTGCATATTTGTGTGAATTGCAATCAATAGCGCTGTGCAGAGAGTGCGCACCCTGTGCACTCCTGGCACAGTAACAGGCATCTAACCAAGTTTTTGGATCATGTGACCAGCATGGCAGCCAATCTGGGTGGTCACATGATCTCACGCTCTGCCTCCCGGCATTCTAAACCTCTTAAAGAGCCAATGCGGGCGTGAAGAGGTTAAAAGCGAAAAAAAAATGTAATTTTTACTTTAACAAGGGAAAAAAATCCCTTTAAGCCCGAGGGGCAGAAGGGACATCAGACACCACTCCAATCCTCTAAGGGCATAGAGCCGAGTTCCTGCCCAGGCATTAGAGAGATCGGATTGGCTCCCGGCTTGCCAACGACTCCAGTAAGCTCGGAGTCGACCGGGGAGGGGCACCTCTCCCGCCGCCTATAAAAGTGATCTTGCAGCGAATCCACTGCTGGGACCACTTTTATAAGAAAGCCGACTGCCTGACTGAAAAATGATACCGGGGGTATGGCAGCTAGCTGCTGCCATAACCCTGGAACTTAACCACTTCAGACCCGGAAGGATTTCACACTTTAGGACAAGAGTACTTTTTTGTGATTCTGCACTGCGTCGCTTTAACTGACAATTGCGCGGTCGTGCGACATTGTACCCAAACAAAATTTGCGTCCTTTTTTTCCCACACATAGAGCTTTCTTTTGGTGGTATTTGATCACCGCTGCGTTATTTCTGATCACCGTTATAAACAAAAAAATTGCGACAATTTTGCAAAAAAAAAATCAAATTTCTTACTTTTTGCTAAAATATATATCCAAGAAACTATATAAAAAACACTATTTTTTTATCGGTTTTTGCCGATTTATATTCTTCCTCATATTTTTCGTAAAAAAAAAAGGCAATCAGCGTTTATTGATTGGTTTGCGCAAAAGTTGCCACGTTTACAAATGATGATATTTAATTTATGGGGTTTTTATTACATTTTTTACTAGTAATGGCGGCGATCTGTGATGTTTAGCAGTAGCGATATTGCGGCGGACATGTCGGACCATTTTGACACTTTTTTGGGACCATTGGCATTTATACAGCGATCAGTGCTATGAAAATGCACTTACTGTGTAAATGCAATTGGCAGTGAATGGGGTTAACCTGCAGGGGGCGCTCTAAGGGTTAACTGTTTTCCCTCAGTGTGTTCTAACTGTAAGGGGGCTGGGCTGGCTGGGGGAGGGGAGTGATCACGGCTTCCATATACAGGAAGCCTGTGATCACCGCCCTTCCCCCTCTGTCAGAACGGAGATCCGTGTTTGCATACATGGACCCCCGTTCTGTCACTCCGGGGGGGTGTTCGTGGGTAACCGGCGGAGATCGTGTCCGCCCTACCCACTCCCTGCCCCCCCAGAACACAGTGAGCGATCTCGCAGCCGCCATCAGATGGCGGCGGTTTGCGATAACGAACCAAGTTGCGGCGGGCGGTCGGCAACTGGTTAAAGGATATGTAAACTTTTTTTTTTGAAATGCATTGACGTGAAAAACCACGAGGGTTTACAACCCCTTTAACGTCAAAGTCATGACTTACATTCACAGTTAAGCGGTCGGCAAGTGGTTAAGGTCCCTATCTCACATACTACGGGCAATTTATACATGAACCAATTAACCTGACAGTATGTCTTTGGAGTGTGGGAGAAAACTGGAATACCCGGGGGAAACCAATGCAAGTCCAGGATTTGAACCAAGGACCCTAATGCTGCAAGGTTAACCACTAAGCCACTATGCAGTTAAAATTATACACATGGGGTTGCCCATAAGCTGGCTACAGACTTCGGATCAGCTTTTCCTAAAGTGGTTGTAAAGGCAGAAGGTTTTATACATTCATGCATTCTATGCATGAACCTTCCACATGCAGGTTCCCCCATCACCCCACCCGTTATACATACCTGCTTGCTTTGACCTTCTCCACCGACCTGCATTGTAAGGAAGCGTTTCTCGTTTGGTCACATATCTAAGGGGACATCACTGTCTGCTTTTCTTTTCTGATCATTATTATTTGATATTATTTCATTATGGTATAGAGCAGTGGTCTCCATCTAACTTTATGTGGCCCTTGGGGCACTATTCCTCCCACTGATACGAGACACTATTCTGGCATCTGACACCATGGGGCACCATTTTTCCCATTGACACCAATAATGGTATACTATGCCTCCCTATGATACCAACCATGGAGCACTATTCCTCCCACTGACACCAATGATGGGGCACTATTCCTCCCACCAACACCAATGATGGGGCACTATTCCTCCCACTGACTCCAATGATGGGGCACTATTCCTCCCACTGACACCAATGATGGGGTACTATTCCTCCCACTGACACCAATGGTGGGGCACTATTCCTTCCACTGACACCAATGGTGGGGCACTATTCCTTCCACTGACACCAATGGTGGGGCACTATTCCTTCCACTGACACCAATGATGGGGCACTATTCCTTCTACTGACACCAATGGTGGGGCACTATTCCTTCCACTGACACCAATGGTGGGGCACTATTCCTCCCACTGACACCAATGATGGGGCACTATTCCTCCCATTGACACCAATGATGGGGCACTATTCCTTCTACTGATACCAATGATGGGGCACTATTCCTCCCACTGACACCAATGATGGGGCACTATTCCTCCCACTGATACCAATGATGGGGCACTATTCCTCCTACTGATACCAATGATGGGGCACTATTCCTCCCACTGATACCAATGATGGGGCACTATTCCTCCCACTGACACCAATGATGGCACACTATTCCTCCTACTGACACCAATGATGGGGCACTGTTCCTCCCACTGACACCAAATGTGGTGATGTTTACTTTTACTGATGCCAGGAAAACTTCCACTCCCACTGACCACTCCGGCCCTCTTAAAGTCTGAAGGCCAATCAACCGGCCCTTTGTTTAGAAAGTTTGGAGACCTCTGATATAGAGCATGGGTCCTATGATTACTCATACAGCTTCCTGATCACACTAATGTACTGTGATTTGCAGATATAATAATTTTTAGAAGGTGGTTCCTGAGAACTAAAAATTATTTCGAGGGGCTGCTCTGGAATGAAAAGGTTGGGAAAGGCTGCTCAAATGCTTGACATGGCTACTAAAAAGATTTCTCCTACAAATATTGTTTTTATCATGCCTCCGATTTAAAAGCTTGGCAGCATCCTTTTTCTTTTAGGGCAGTGATGGTGAACCTTGGCACCCCAGATGTTGTGGAACTACATTTCCTATGATGCTCAACTATACTGCAGAGTGCATGAGCATCATGGGAAATGTAGTTCCCAAACATCTGGGGTGCCAATTCACCATCACTGATAATAGGGTAAGAAAGAGGAACTTTTTTACTGCTACAATTATGGGGTGTTATTATTCTATGTGAAGCATTATAATTGATAAGTCCACTCTAAAGGAAACTATAGTGTACAGCAGGGGTAAGCAACCTCGGCCCTCCAGCTGTGGTGAAACTACAATTCCCATGAGACATTGCAAGACCCTGACAATCACAAGCATGACTCCTAAAGGCAGAGGCATGATGGGATTTGTAGTTTCACCACAGCTGGAGGGCCGAGGTTGCCTACCCCTGGCGTACAGTATTGTCATTTGACGTACTTGTCATCCCAGGTTTTCTAAACTTGATCTCATAAACAGATCTGGAAAGCTAATAAGCTGTATATATACAGGTGTGTAGAGGTGAGTTCTTGCTTTGTGCAGTGGTGAGCAGTCATGTTGGAACAGGAAGGGGCCATCCCCAAACTGTTCCCAGAAAGTTGGGAGCATGAAATTGTCCAAAATGTCTTGGTATGCTGACGCCTTAAGAGTTCCCTTCACTGGAACTAAGGGGCCAACCCCAACCCCTGAAAAACAACCCCCACACCATAATCCCCCCTCCACCAAAATGATTTGGACCAATGCACAAAGCAAGGTCCATAAAAACATGGATGAGCGAGTTTGGGGTGGAGGAACTTGAGTGGCCTGCACAGAGTCCTGACCTCAACCCGATAGAACACCTTTGGGATGAATTAGAGCAGAGACTGCAGGCCTTCTCATCCAACATCAGTGCCTGACCTCACAAATGCACTTTGAAGAATGGTCAAACATTCCCATAGACACTCCTAAAACTTGTGGACAGCCTTCCCAGAAGAGTTGAAGCTGTTATATCTGCAAAGGGTGGGCCAACTCAATATTGAACCCTACGGACTAAGACTGGGATGCCATTAAAGTTTATATGTGTTTAAAGGCAGGTGTCTCAATACTTTTGGTCATATAGTGTACACTAATATCTAATTAAAACAACCACATTTTTTAAAAGTGTATAATGCATTTAAACCTTTTACCTGTCGGCTGTCAGGTGGAAGCGATCTGCAGGCCCGGATTAAGAGCATTGTGTGCTTGGTGCTGAGGATTTTGGTTGGACCTTTTACTGGACACCCTTTTGTGTTTCCAAGACCCTGTGCTGGCATGCGCCCAAGCTCAAAAGGGCGTTGCTGCACAGACGTAACACTAGGGAAGCCTGCCATTTGATTTGCCAGGTTTCCGTATGGGCCGTACATCGCCGTGCACTCTGACCTGAAAGAGTAATACTATGGAAGCCCCAGACTTCTGTAAGAGCCCTGCATTGCCGTGCCCCAGGCTTCCGTTAAGACTGTTGATGCGGCGCCCATTATCAATCCCACTACCCTGCCCAGATGGTGCATGTGGAATGCAGGGCTCATCAGGGGAGATCCCTCCCCATTGGCCCATTGCTTTCCAAGAGCAGTCTGTTCTTTTTGGGTAGGGGCCTGGAGCTGCAGCTCCAATAGCCCCTATGTTAATCCAGCCCTGGCGATCTGACAGCTGTACAGCTGATGGACCGCTTCCACACCCCCATATGTGTTGGTTTCTCCTGCCCCCTGCACATGCCTGTTTCCCAGGCTCTGCGTGCCCATTGGCAGACTTGGGACTGGCATGGTGTGTGTCGCTAAGTAAAGGGGAGAGAGATCAGCAAAATTCCCTTCACTGATCTCCCCTTCCTGGTAATGAGTTGGAGTTGACCTAGATCAGGCTTTCACTTACCCAGCCATTATGGCCAGGGAAGAAGCTAATGGAGCACAATCTGTGCTTCATTGAAGGACAGGTGAGACATAGACCCCAGATGTCTCATTAAGGGAACCTGTCACCAAAAAATTCATCACATAGGCTACTTTTTGTCCCTTATGTGATGAAAAAAAATTTAGTAAAAAAAGAAAAAATTCTAAAGTGTAAACAATTAACCACTTGCCGACCAGCCACTGCCGGCTCTATTGTGTGAATCACCGGAACTGTACGGCGGTCCGTGCATGTGAAACTGTGGGAGCGCATGCGCCGGTCCCGTGGACTCAATGTCCGCCGGCAACCCGCAATCACGGTACACAGAGGCAGAACGGGGATCTGCCTATGTAAACAAGGCAGATCCCCATTCTGACGATAGACATCTCAGAGATCTGCTGTTCCCAGTGATTGGGAACAGTGATCTCTGTCTTGTCCTGGCAGCCCATCCCCCTTATAGTTAGAACACACCCAGGGAACACAGTTAACCCCATGATCGCCCCCTGGTGTTTAACCCCCTTCCCTGCCAGTGTCATTTATACATTGATCAGTGCATTTTTATAGCACTGTAATTTTATAGCACAGTGTCATTCGGGGGAATTGTGCCCCATCATTGGTGTCATTGGGCCCAATTTTTTGTGTCATTGGGAGGAATTGTGCCCCATAGTTGGTTTCAGTAGGAGCAGTTGTGCTTCATCATTGGTGTCATTGGGAGGAATTGCGTCCCATCTCTGGTGTTATTGGGTCCAATTGTTGGTGTTATTGGGAGGAATTGTGCCCCATTGTTGATGCCATTGGGAGGAATTGTGCCCCATCATTGGTGTCATCGGGAGGAATTGTGCCCCATCGTTGGTGTCATTGGGAGGAATTGTGCCCCATCATTGGTGTCATTGGCAGGAATTGTGCCCCATCATTGGTGTCATTGGGAGGAATTGTGCCCCATCGTTGATGCCATTGGGAGGAATTGTGGCCTTTCACTGGTCTCAGTTGGGGGGGGGGGGGGATTATGCCACATTGTTGGTATCAGTGGATGAAATAGTGCCCCAACCCCTTGGCCGCAGTTTGAAGAAGGCTGCTCTAGGGTGTCTATTTTCGGAAAATATATAATGGTTTGAAGGTTTTACATAATCTTCAGGCCTAAAATAATTTTTTTAACAGCTGTGCAAAAACTGCAAAAATTGCTCTGACAGTGAAAATGTTAAAAGTAAGAGACCCTTTTCTGCGGACCTCACCAGTAACTATGGAGTGGAGGGGAAGGGGGCGCAGTTCTCCAATGATCACATTTTTCTTTTAACTGTGGGACGGGAGATCCCCGGCGGAGGGGGGGGGGACGTCCCCTCCTGCTGCTTGTAATAACAGCCCAGCAGCTCATTAGCCACATTGGTCGTTATTACAAGAAAGCCGACTGTCTGCTCTAAAGAACGGTACTGGGGTGATGCCTGCATCTGAATGTATCACATTGAAGCAATATCGGTAATATCGGTACGTTTCTGACCGATACCGATACTTAAAAAAAAAGTGAATATCTGCCCAACAGAATCGGTCGAAAAAAACTGAAAAAAAAAGTCCCTGGCCCTTTCCATAAAACGCACGGATGTGAGCATGACCCATAGGAAATCATGTTACATGGACTGTAGTGTGGTTCTGCAAAACCGAAAACGCACTAAAAAATGCAAAGGTGTTAAGCCGGCCTTATTGCTATTCGGATGTCAGACAAAGCAACTGACTTTTTTTTACTGAGTTACTGCTGAGATAAAATCAGGATTAGGCAACTACGGTGTTAACCAAATTCTTTTGGGTCTTAACAGAAGGGTGGATTTGCTTTGTTACGCTGGGTTCACAGTATCCGACATTTAAACGGTCCGACTTTGACTCTACTTTGCTGTGCGATTTACGGTCCTACATAGGGTCAAAGTCGGACCGATTTTCTGTGAACGGGGATCCGACTTTGATCCCGACAATACCAGGCACCTTGTGCTCTAGGGATCTTGAAGGGGAACTCCATGTCAAATTAAAAAAACAAAAAACGGCATGGGGTCCCCCTCCAGGAGCATACCAGGCCCTTTGGTCTGGTATGAATTTTAAGGGGAACCCCCGCACCAAATTAAAAAAAAAATTGGCGTGGGGTTCCCCCCAAAATCCATACCAGACCTTTATCCCAGCACGCAGCCCAGCAGACCAGGAAAGGGGGTGGGGACGAGCGAGTGCCCCCCTCCCTTCTTGACCATACCAGACTGCATGCCCTCAACACGGGGAGTATGGGTGCTTTGGGGCAGGGGGGGTTCTGCGCCCCCCACCCCAAAGCACCTTGTCCCCATGTTGATGAGGACAAAGGCCTCTTCCCGACAACCCTTGCCGGTCTGCGGGCAGGGGACTTATTGGAATCTGGAAGCCCCCTTTAACAAGGGGGCCCCCAGAACCCAGCCCCCAACCCTATGTGAATGAGCAAGGGGTACATTGTAAAAATTGGTTTTAAAATCTTTTATAAAATCAGCTCCGACGTCTTCTCCCCTCTCCGGCTCTTCTTTCTTCTGCTCTTTTGCGGGGTCTTCTATCTTCTGAGGGGTCTTCTTTCTTTTCCTTCTCTGCGGCGTCTTCTGCTCTTTTGCCGGTCTTCTCCGCTTTCCTCTCCCCTCTGTTCTTCCTCTATTCTTCTTCCCATGTTGACATGACGTGATCTCCTTCACGAATCTCCTGTCCGTTGTGTGCTGTGCCTTATATTGGCATGAGGCGGGGCCACCCGCTGACATCACCAGTAGGCCCCACCCCCTATGATGTCACAGCTCTGCCCCAGGATGTGAAAGAAGAGCTGGAGAGGGGAGAAGACGCCGGAGCTGATTTTATAAAAGATTTTAAAAACCTGTGTAGTGTGGTTTTTATTTTACACTTTTTTCAGGTGAATGGGTAGGGGTACAATGTACCCCATACTCAATCACATAGGGTGGGGGCCGGGGGCCGATAAGTCCCTGCCCGCAGACCCCGACAAGGGTTGTCGGGAAGAGGCCCTTGTCCTCATCAACATGGGGACAAGGTGCTTTGGGGTGGGGGGGTGCAGAGCCCCCCCACTCCAAAGCACCCATACTCCCCATGTTGAGGGCACGCGGCCTGGTATGGTGCAGGGGGGGGCGTTTGCTCGTCCCCATCCCCTTTCCTGGGCTGCATGCTCAGATAAGTGTCTGGTATGGTTTTTGGGGGGGGGGGCCCACGCCGTTTTTTCGACGTGGGGGTTCCCCTTAAAATCTGTACCAGGCCGAAGGGCCTGTTATGCTCTTGGAGGGGGATCCCATGCCAGTTTTTTTTTTTTAATTTGGCGTGGAGTTCCCCTTCAAGATCCTCAAAGCACAAGTCGCATGCCAGTCGGATCAGTGAAGACAATGATCCGACTTTCATCCGACTTCAATGATATTCAATGGGCTGAAGTAGGATCAAAGTCGGACAAAAGTAGTACAGGAACCCTTCTCAAAGTCGGACCAACTTGTGTCGGACCAGTGAAGACGGCTCTCATAGGGAATGATTGTTTTTGTGACGTAATGCGACTTGTGTCACCAAATCGATATTTCCCTATGAGAGCCGACACAAGTTTGTCCGAATTTGAGAAGGGTTCCTGCACTACCTTTGTCCAACTTCGGTCCTACTTCAGCCCATTGAATATCATTGAAGTGGGATTAAAGTCGGATCCTTGCTTTAACCATCCGACTTGTGACAACAGACTTGGTGATTACAGCATTAGCAAAAGAAATTTATCTCACACTGGGATTGTTTTGATTGGTCAAACGACAAGTCACTATCTCAGCGGAGCAAAATCTTACCTTGTTCATTCAAGACGGATGGCAGTAGGACCAAAGTAGGACCGTTTTTGTGTCGGATAGTGTGAACCCAGCCTAAGGCTTGATTCACATCAATGCATTTTGCTTTTGAGCATTTTTTCACTGCTTTTTGCTGTACTTTCTGCGTTTTTATTCACCACGTATTTTGCGTTTTGTTATTTTTATTTATTTATTTTTTAAAATTTTTTGGGGCGAAAATGTTGTTGCTATGCAGATTTAAAACGCAATAGGCAAATCGTGGTAAAAACGCATCAAAAACGCAGCACTTGCGTTTTTCTTGCATGCCCATTGAAGTCTATTACATGCAAAACACTGCTTTTTGCATGAAAAAAAAGTCTCTGAACCTTTCCAAAAACGCAGAGGCACAAAAAAGCATTGATGTGGACATGTTCCATAGGAACCCATGTTAAAAAAATTCCCTGCATTTCTGCAAAGTGCAAAACGCATCAAAAACGCATTAGTGTGAATGGAGCCTGAGGGAGGAGAGGGAGGAGAGGGCCAGTAACGTCAGTCACTGCACGCTAGTAACATTAGTAAGTAGGAAGAAGAGCATGCACTTTAATGATCGCATTGCAAAACATTATTTCCCAGATGAGCTAGCTGGGAACTCGTAGATGCTGACCCCGGAAGTGACGCCAGCTGTCGGCACCCGCCATGTCATTCCCTGGCCCCTAGATGGGCAAGCGTAGCCCGGAAAGCATGGCGGTGGCACACATGCAAGGGAGTGCCGGTACCAGGTGGGTGTGTGTGAGCAATCGAATGCCGTCTGAATGCTTTTCCTTGACAGGCAGGAAAGGTTTGGGGTGAGTAACATTGGATTGAATGCAGAGCTCCTCCTAGTGGTCATTTAATATATATCTGTGTTTAATATAATAGAAAAAATATGGATTAGCAAAAAATGCAAAGCACTTTAGATGTACGCTTGTTGAAAATCCGTGGTACTTTCCCCAGTCAGCTTATTGTGTGTGGGAAACGCAGACACGGATAACAGATTACGGAGCTTTGTACGGATGTGCGGATGAGAGGGAGCCGCCATAGTCCAAGTACAGAACACTGCGCTCACTGTGCCTTTGATAATAGAGTTCATGCGGCAGGCTTGACCGATCACACGCTGCGTCACACAAGAGCAGCATTTGTCGTGTGTCTAATTTCGCCGCGTAAAGGTCGCAGCAAGAAAACAGGACATTGTGCCGAAGCAGCACTGTGGGACGCATTATGTAGGGCAGGGAGAATCCCGCGCTTCGCCGGCATGGCGGACAGTTCACTGACATGACAAACAAGATTTAATTACTTTCTTAGAAGGTGTGTGTCCTCTCCACAACTCATTACCCAGCTCGCTTAGGAAGCTGGCCTCAGAGAAAACACAGCTTCAGAATAGATAAATAGAGCTGGAAATGGAATTTCATTGCACAGCAAAGCGGATCAGGGTGCCGCGGCACTCCTTTTGGCTGGGTTCACATTAGCCGATGTTCTGAGCGAGCGACCTGTGGTGAATTGTTTTTCATAGTGCGGCCTCTGCTAGGCATTCAGGATGTGACCCTGCCGCCTCCTCAATACCTTTTTTTTTTTTTGCTGAGCAGCAGTTTATAATGGGGGGCTAATGAGGGATGCATCAGTAGTGGTGCCGATACTGAGTACTGAGTAATTGTACTCATGAAAATGCTCCCGGTATCCGAAACTGATACTATGGGGTTGATTTACTAAAAGTGCAAAATCTGGTGCAGCTGAGCATGGTAACCAATCAGCTTCTAACTTCAGCTTGTTCAGTTAGGCCCCATTCACACAGGGGCGACTGTCGCTCCGACTTAAGTCGCCCCAAGACGCTTGACATCTGAAATCCCATTGAAATGAATGGGAGCCGTCTTAATGTACGCTACTAAGTCGCTCCGACTTCAGAAAAAAGTTCCTGCGCGACTCAAGGTGAATTCTATCCGACTTGTGCCCATAGAAATCAATGGAAGTCGCCTCCAAGTCGGATCCACACCTTAATGCAAGCGACTTTACAGTGAAAAGAATAGAATTTATGTTTGGGGCAAGCCCCTCCCTCCCTTCTCTGATTGACCACAGGCAAAGTCGCCTGGCATAAGTCGTGTTGTAAGTCGCGCTGAAAGTCACACTGCAATTGCCTAGCAAAGTTGCGCCAAGTTGGATCGCCCCTGTGTGAATGGGGCCTAAATGTGACAAAAAAAACATGCAAGCTGATTGGTTTCTATGCAGAGCTGCACAAGATCTTGCACACTCCAGTTTTAGTAAATCAACCCCTATGGCGTCCATACAGAATGAATTGGCACAAATCGAACTGCAAAAAACCGCATGCAGTTTTAATAGGAATGTGGTGCGATTCCTGTCCGAAACGCATACGGTTTGGCCGCACCGCTCCTGTGTGTACCCAGGCTGAAATCATGCCTGCCATTCTTTGCAGTGCGATTTGTGCCCATTCGTTTGGTATGTACACAAATCGCACCGCAAAGCAGGGCTGCTGATAAGGCAGTACAACCGGTCCTGTTGTACCGGGCGCGGGCCCCATTAGCTCAACAGGGGGGCTTTAGTTCATTTCTGCCTAGTAAAAATAGTGTTACTAGTCTTTATTGCTATACTACACCCCTTGCTCCTACCTGCTTAGGGGAGAGGGTGTATAATTACTTTTTCCTGGGCTCCATCAGGTCAACAGTGGGGCACAGGAGGTGGGAGCTGGGTTCAGGGGGCGTGCCAGCGGTGGGTGCGGTGGGCGGGGTCAGGTAGGCTGTACATGGCCTCATGATTTGCATGACCCCTTTGACACTGAGCCATCGGTCCGTTTGGGGTAAAGCGCAGCTCGTTTATGCGGCACTAGCGCCACTTTTTGAGGCCCTGTTAATCCCTAAAAAGGGGTTAAAAACGTCCATGAAATTTAAGGCAAAACATGTGTGTATTAATATAGAAAAAAAACCATTATAAATACCTTTTTTCCCTTTTTTTTATTAGTGATCGCATTCCTTCTGTTCTCAGCTACATAAGAGCTGGGGGAGGAGAAGCTTCAGCACACCGAACTTCCCAGTGAAAGTCAGTGCAGGGGGGAGGGGTATTGGGTCAAGTCTTCCCAGTGAATGGCTGTGCAGTGTGTGTGTGTGGGGGGGGGGGGGGGTCAGGAGTCAC
>BLSH010557091.1:1076483-1091736 GCA_018402905.1 Glandirana rugosa | reverse complement strand
GATCCATGCATGTAAACACGGATCTCCGTTCTGTGAGAGGGGGAAGGGCTGTGATCACAGCCTTCCTCTATATGGAAGCTGTGATCACTCCCCTTCCCCTGCCAGTCAAACACAAATACAGTTAGAACACGCCCAGGGAACACAGTTAACCCTTAGAGCCCCCCCAGGTTAACCCCTTCACTGCCAATGGCATTTACACAGTAATTAGTGCATTTTTATAGCACTAATCGCTGTATAAATGCCAATGGTCCCAAAAAAGTGTCAAAATGATCCGACATGTCCGCCGCAATATCGCAGTACCGCTAAAAATCGCAGATCGCCGCCATTACTAGTAAAAAAATAAAATAAAAACCCCAGAAATGAATTCTCATCATCCGCAAACGTGGCAACTTTTGCGCAGACCAATCAATAAATGCCGATTGCGATTTTTTTTTATCACAGATATGAGGAAGAATATAAATCGGCCAAAACCGTTGAAAAAATGTTTTTTTATATTTTTTTTGGATTTATATTTTAGCAAAAAGTAAGAAATTTGTGTTTTTTTGCAAAATTGGCGCTCTTCTTTTGTTTATAGCGGCAATCAGAAATGACACAGTGGTGATCAAATACCACCAAAAGAAAGCTCTATTTGTGGGAAAAAAGGACGCAAATTTAGTTTTGGTACAATGTCGCACACCCGCGCAATTGTCAGTTAAAGCAACGCAGCGCCGAATCGCAAAAAGTGCTTTGGTCCTAAAGTGTGAAATCCTTCCGGGGCTGAAGTGGTTAATTCAGAGTCAATGGCTTGGTATTTTGGACAGCTATTTTACCTAAGAGAAATTCCCAAAACATGGCCCGTTGGGGGTACTTGAGGAAAGGGTTGACAACCACTGGTCTACACAACCACCAGTGGTTCTCAACCTCAGTCCTCACATACCCCCAACAGGCCATGTTTTCAGGTTTTCCTTTATCTTGCACAGGTGCTTTAAATCAGAGTCAATGGCTTGATAATTTGGACAGCTATTTTATCTAAGAGAAATTCCCAAAACATGGCCTGTTGGGGGTACTTGAGGACTGAGGATGAGAACCACTGGTCTACACCATGAGCGCATGCGAAAACGTGACAACAAAGAAAGAGCCAAAAGAGGTTTTCATAGGAGGATCATCAGATATTATTTGATCTTATCTTCATATGAAAGCTGCAAATTTGAAAATATTGAAATCAGCTTTTGAAATGACATTAACACAATAAGAGCTTATATACATGGGGGCTGTTGTCCAATGCTGGCTTTTGCATTCAAATGCAGCAAGGATTAACGTATTCCTCCAGTCAAAAAGAAAAATTTGGTATCTGCGTAGTAGAGCTGCACGATTAATCATTTAAAAAAATCGCGATCTTGATTCAACCCCCCTCACAATTTTAATCCTGCATTTCCACGATTCCCTACTCACAGCTGACAGTGGTAAAAAAAAAAAAAAGGCAGCGGCAAAGTTTATCACAACATTGCTCAGCACTGAGATAAAAAGAAACATTGTATCATTTGGTTCTTTTAGATCAGTGGTCTCCAAACTGCGGCATGGAGACTGGATGCGGCCCTTTGCTTGCCTTTGTCTGGCACTTGGGGCACTGTTCCTCCCACTGATATGAGACCCTATTCTGCCAACTGACAGTTGAAATGGGGCACCATTTCTCCCATTGACACCAACAATAGGGCACCATTTCTCCCACTGACATCAACTAGGGGGCACAAATTTTCTTTCATTGACACCAACAATGGGGCACCATTTCTCCTATTTATACCAACTATGTGGCACCATTTCTCCCATTGACACCAACTATGTTGTACCATTTCTCCTATTTATTCCAACTATGTGGCACCATTTCTCCCATTGACACCAACTATGTTATACCATTTCTCCTATTGACACCAACTATGGGGCACCATTTCTCCCATAGACACCAACTATGGGGTGCTATTATTCCCAATGATAGGACACTATTCCTGAACTTAATACCAAATGTGATGTTTACTCACTGATGTCAGGAAAACTTCCACTCTCGCTGGCCACAGTCTGGTCCCCCTAAGGTCTGAAGGACAAAAAAACTCACCCTTTGTTTATAAAGTTTGGAGACCCCTGTTTTAGACCAAAGGGATGAACTTCGGTCTGCAAATGATGTCAGTTTAACCACTTAATGACTAAGCCTTTTTCTGACACTTGTTGCTTACAAGTTAAAATTAGTCGTTTTTGCTAGAAAATTACTTAGAACCCCCAAACATTATATATATATATATATATTTTAGCAGAGACCCTAGAGAATAAAATGGCAGTCGTTGCATTAATTTATTTCACACTGTATTTGCTCAGCGGCCTTTCAAAAGCATTTTTTTGGGGAAAAATACACTTTACTGAGTTTAAAAAAAGCCAAACAGTAAAGTTAGCCCTATTTTTTTGTATATTGTGAAAGATGATGTTACGCAGAGAATCGTGATCTTTATTCTAAGCAAAAAAATTGTGTTTCTCATTTTATCCAGAACCGTGGAGCTCTAGTGCATAGTATATTACCTCTAATAACCCTGATATGATGCTTTACCATCTTTCATATCCCTCTGCAATTACATGCTGTTCCTGCCAGACTCCAGTTGTACGTTATATTTCTGGCTGAGGGCCAACAACGCTTTCTAGCTGCCATTGAAATTCCTGAGCGCCATTGAAATTGCCTCTGAGTTGTCAGCCCTGACCTCTTCTGCTGTCCATTTTGAATACATGCTGGTGCTTCCGGGTGCTGGTATGCCAAGTGAAGACCAGCCACTACAGCCCCCCCAGACCTTTGGATAGCAGAGTGTACGTCTAAAGCAGGGGTCTCCAAACTTTCCAGATAAAGGGCCAGTTTATTGGACTTTGGGGGGGGGGGGGGCAGACTGTGGCCAGTCGGAGTTGAAAATGTCCTAGCATCAGTGGGAGTAAACAATGCCTCAGGCGTGGTAATTTGGAGTAAAACAAGAACATAGCACGTGTGGTCAACAGAAAGAGGAATAGTGCCCCATCTTTGGTGTCAGTGGAAGAAATTATGCCCCACTGTTGGTGTCAGTAGAAGGAATGGTGCCTCATTGTTGGTGTCAGTGGGAGGAATAGTGCCACATATCACTGTGAAGATTAGTCCCGAATACTAGTAAGCAAGGGGCGACATTGGGACTGGAGGCCACAGTTTGGAGACCACTGGTAACTCAAGTTCTTCCACACCCAACTCATCAAACCATATCTTCATGGAACTGGCTTTGTACACTGCCATGCTGACGACAAGGATAGAAGAGCACCAGAACCACCTGAACCAGTGGCAGAACTACCAAGGTCGCACTTGTGACTGGGCCCTGGCGTTCCGCCACATGTGGCTAGATTTTTTATTTGAACTATTGCACTGAATTCTGGAAACTTGGTTGATGTCATTATTGGGTCTACTAACTTTATTTGACTAGGAATCTGCATTTGAGGTGTGAACATAAAACGTAGGACAGCAACGCCCATGTACCCAAGCCCCATAGCTTATATGAGATTGGTTTTAGATGTGGTATAAAAGAACAGCGTTCACAGCATCTGATTCTCATTCCATCCTGTACTTATGTGTCTTCCATATGGCAAAATAGAATCGGAACTGTACTCTTTGTACATTGATTAAGCCCCTTAACTTGCTCCTCTTTGGAATGATACAACAGACACATTCATGAATGGGTTAAGCAGCTCGATGTGGATTGGTCAGGCTGTATTGCGTTTCGTGGTTTCTCTGAACAGCGCTCATGCTGGTATAGGAGAAGTGTTGGTACCACGACCATGTGTGTAGATTTTGGCTATGATGTCAATACCTCCCACTCTTCCATGCAGATCTGTCCTGGTAAAAGGTGACATTCCTCCTTAAACATATTTTTCGCTGCCTTCTCCCTTCCCCCGCACAGCTTCTGCCTCTCTCGTTTCTGGGCAACCGCGATAATCTTTGAGATTTTTCTGACACACTGCAGAATGGAAAGGCTCCAGCCCAGGAATTCAGCAGCCGATGACAGAAATTCTATTCCTCAAGATTATGAGCAGATTGTATGTGCAACCGGTCAGTCATCCGGCTGGCGATCCTCTACTGTCTATGGCCACCAAATGTCACCAGCCGGTTGTCGCTTGGAGCCTTTTTTTCTGGGTTGCTTGTATTGGTTTTAGAAGAAGTGTATAAGAACATATACAGTAGGGATTTAGGTCACAGAAGAGGAATCTTGGTGCTGGTATGGCTGGTTGGGCCTCGTATCATAGGGTTATATAATACATATAAAATAAAGTCAGAGTCACTTTCTTCACAACCTTTGAAGGCACTGATCCAGGATAAGTACACTATATGGATAAAACTTTGTGGACACCTGACCATCAGACCCATAAAAGCTTGTTGGACAACCCATTCCAAGACCATGGCCATTAATATGGCGTTGCATTTGTGAGGTCGGGTACGAATGTTGGATGAGAAGACCTGGCTCGCAGTCCATGTTCCGAATTCAACCCAAAGGTGTTCAGTAGGGTTTAGGGTCAAGGCTTTGCAAAGGCCACTCAGGTTCCTCTAGAGCAGTGGTTCTCAACTCCGGTCCTCGGGACCCACCAACAGGCCCGATTTTAAGTATTACCTTGGGGAGATGCAGGCTAGAATACTGCAATCACTGAGCAGCAAATGATATCACCTGTGATGCATTTCAGTCGTCCTGCAAACCTGGCCTGTTAGTGGGTCCCGAGGACAGGAGTTGAGAAGCACTGCTGTAGAGCTGCACGGTTAATTGTTAAAGAATCAAGATCGCGATTCAACCCCCCTCATGGTCTTAAAACAGCATTTCCTCAATTCCATGCAGAGTTCTCTGCCCACAGTTGACAACTGTCAAAGTAAAGCAGGCAGTCTGACAAGTTTATCACAACATCGCTTAGGCCAGTGATTCTCAACTCCGGTCCTCGGGACCCACCAACAGGCCCGATTTTAAGTATTACCTTGGGGAGATGCAGACTAGAATACTGCAATCACTGAGCAGCAAATGATATCACCTGTGATGCATTTCAGTTGTCCTGCAAACCTGGCCTGTTGGTGGGTTCCGAGGACCGGAGTTGAGAACCACTGCTCTAGAGCTGCACGATTAATTGTTAAAGAATTAAGATCGCGATTCAACCCCCCTCATGGCCTTAAAACAGCATTTCCTCAATTCCATGCAGAGTTCTCTGCTCACAGTTGACAGCTGTCAAAGTAAAACAGGCAGTCTGCCAAGTTTATCACAAAATCGCTTAGGCCAGTGATTCTCAACTCCGGTCCTCAGGACCCACCAACAGGCCAGGTTTGCAAGATAACTGAAATACATCACAGGTGATATAATTTGCTGCTCAGTGATTGCAGTATTCTAGTCTGCATCTCCCCAAGGTAATACTTAAGCCTCGTACACATAGTTCGACGGTCGCACGACCGAACGGACCAAATCCTATGCTGGCTTTTGTATCTAGCATACTGACATGCACTACACGATCGTACGACCAAGCTGAACGTAGCGTCGTGTTATGAACATATAAAGAGAAAGTTCAGGTGCATGTAATTAGTGTCCGGCCGTTCCTGACTTCGGAGCATGCGTGTTTTGCACAATACAACTTGTTGGACCAACTGCTCTATACACACGATACAACGGTCGTAAGACCGCTTGTTGGTACTACCAAGTTTTCTAGTCTGCTCATACAACTTCTGTTGTATGACCGTCGTGCGTCGGCTGTTCTAATCGTGTGTACTAACGGTCGATTTAGCATACAACGGTCGTTCGTATGGTCTGTTGTATACGGTCGTCGACCCGTGTGTTCGAGGCATTAGTGGGTCCTGAGGACAAGAGTTGAGAACCACTGGCTTAGGGGGAGATAAAGAGAAACATTGTAACATTTAGTTCTTTTAGAACTTCGGTCTGCAAATGAGGTCAGTTTAACCATTTACAGACTAAACCTTTTTCTGACACTTGTTGCTTACACATTAAAATCAGTGTTTTTACTGTAAAATTACTTAGAACCCCTAAACATATTTTTTTAGCAGAGACCCTAGAGAATAAAATGGCAGTTGTTGCAAAATTTTATGTCACACTGTAATTGCGTAGCGGTCTTTGAAACGCAATTTTTTTAAAAAAAAATACACTTTAATGAATTACAAAAAAAACTAAACAGTAAAGTTCGCCCGATTTTTTTGTATAATGTGAAAGATGATGTTACGCTGCGAGAATCGTGATCTTTATTCTAATCAAAAAAATTTAGCCAGAATCGTGCAGCTCTAGATTCCTCCCCGCCAAACTCACCAAACCGTGTCTTTGTGGATAGTGTTCAGGAGGGTTGAGGTCAGGTCTCTGTACATCTCCCTCAAGTTCTTCCATACAAAACTCATCAAACTGCATCTTTATAGAGCTGGCTTTATACACAGGGGCACTGCCATACTTACCACAAGGTTAGAAGAGCACCAGAACCACCTGAACCAGTTGGGAAACTACCAGGGTTAGAATGGTCGCACTTGCAATCAGACCCTGGTGTTCCGCCACCGCAGGGGAGGTCCCAAGACTGCAGGAAGGGGGCCCGCTGCAGAACATGTGAAAGGATCCCACTGCAGGACCATAAGGCTTCATTCACATTGCTGCGACCCCAAAGTTGATTTTGCCATATAGTACATACAATACGTAATATGTGCCCTGACACGTCACTGACTGCATGGTTGCTTCAAGCCAGCAACTCACCAAGTAGAAGAAAGGATAAGGATGACAGTTCTGCAGTGTTCATTTCTCTCTCTATGCAGGTTTCATATACAGCAGAATTCCAGGATGCATCACAGCTTTGTGTTCACTGCAAGTTGGATAGCAAGAGCAGAAAGCTTAAGGCAACATAACATCTGGCATTTGTGCTGTTATACCTTTGAGGGCCAGTTGGCATAGGATAGAATCGCCTGCATTAGAGCATCTCTATTGCTGGGAAAGCCTATGATGTGGGGCCAGGAAACGTTGGCGTTCAAAGCTCTTTTGAATTGCAAGCATATCCTAAAGCTGGCCATACATTATACAATTTTCTTATTCAATTTCCTTTAGATTGACCTTCACCTATGTAGTGCAAGGGCCTGCCTGATTGCATACAAATTGAAAGTGTTTAGGTTGTGACCTCATATATTTGGTTTTGGTAATTCTAAAGGAAAATTATATAATGTATGGCCAGCCTTAAAGTGGGCTTTTTCGATGACATTACAAATTCATTCCTGACATGTCACAATATACAGCAACACTATTAACCACTTGCCGACTGTCAACCGCAGGTTGACGGCGACAAAGTGGCTCGATATCGCAAACCGCTGTCATATGACGGCGGCTGCGAGATTGTGCACTGTGAGCACGCGCGCGCCGCTGGAGGCGCGCCCGTGCGCTCACTGTGTTCGGGGACGGCCAGGGAGCGGGTGCGGTGGACTCGATCGCCGCCGGCTACCCGCGATGCCCCCCCCGGAGTGAAAGAACGGAGGTCCGTGTAAGTAAACACGGACCTCCGTTCTGTGAGGGGGGAAGGGCTGGGATCACAGCCTTCCTCTACATGGAAGCTGTGATCACTTCCCTTCCCCTGCTAGGGCAGTCCCCCCACAGTTAGAACACGCGCAGGGAACATAGTTAACCCTTAGAGCGCCCCTGCAGGTTAACCCCTTCACTGCCAATGGCATTTACACAGTAATCAGTGCATTTTTATAGCACTGATCGCTGTATAAATGCCAATGGTCCCAAAAAAGTGTCAAAATGGTCCGACATGTCCGCTAAAATATCGCAGTACCGCTAAAAATCGCAGATCGCCGCCATTACGTGTAAAAAATAAAAAAAAAATAAAAACCCCAGAAATTAATTCTCATCATCCGTAAACGCGGCCACTTTTGTGCAAACCAATCAATAAACGGCAATTGCAATTTTTTTATCACATATGAGGAAGAATATAAATCGGCCAAAACCGATGAGAAAAATTTTTTTTTTTTGTATTTGTATTTTAGCAAAAAGTAAAAAAATTGGGTTTTTTGGCAAAATTGTCGCTCTTCTTTTGTTTATGGCGGTGATCAGAAATGACGCAGCGATGATCAAATACCACCAAAAGAAAGCTCTATTTGTGGGGAAAAAAGGACGCAAATTTTGTTTGAGTACAACGTCGCACGACCGTGCAATTGTCAGTTAAAGCGACGCCGTGCCGAATCGCAAAAAGTGCTCTGGTCCTAAAGTGTGAAATCCTTCCGGGGCTGAAGTGGTTAAACGAGAAGCATGGCCAAATCTTTTTTTTGCCATACCTCTCTTCTGGGTCACAGGAGTTCACTTACTTGTGCTTTCCTGTGACGCAAAATCAGCCGACAGTGGGCTAAAGTCCACCGTCAGCTGACGTCACAGAGCCGCTGTAGGCTCTGGAAGGATCCCAATAATAATGTCGGGATCCACCCAGATGGCCGATCAGCAGCTGGTTCAGCCTCTCAGCATTTTGCTGAGAGGCTGAGCCAGATGCTTCCGTTCCCTCCCCAACTCTGCGCTTCAGTGAGCGATGGAGGGGAAGACTGACAGTCACTACTCTGTTCTCAGAGCGGACCGAAAACTGAGCGATTAGCAGTCAGGAGCCACTGGAACGGTTTCCAAAGCGGCGGGTGTTTTACCCGTAAAACGATCCCACGGAGCAGCTGGCTGTTCCCATAGGAGATCAAAGAGTTAACACTCTTTGATCGACTCTATGGCCTTCATAGGCATGCGCAGGGGGTGTGCCAGGTGTGCCTGGGCACACCCTAATCACTCTGTATGGTGCCGATTCCCTCTACTGACCAGGCTTTCCCCCTTGTTGTAGCCCACCACTCCAGTGCTGTGGGCTTTCCTCTCCTCTCCCCACGGTTGCTGTAGAGTAGGGGAAGAGGCTAATCAATATGTCATTTACCGGCCCCTTCCTTTTCTAAATGAATACAGTGAACACACTCACTCACTGTGTTCAATCATAACTGAAGCGTAGTAAGCTGTGTTTACTATTCTTGTGAATGAACAGGAAGCCGCTCAGCACAGAACACTTCCCATTCATTCACTGCCGGCTCAGCGTCAAAAACGACATAACGCTACAGCCTCAGAACGCGCTGGGCATAGGTTCTGCTTTCAACTCACTAACGCCCACGCCATCTACAGCTCAAAAACGTCAGCATTTTTATGGGGCCATTGAATAACATGGAGAGCTGAAAAAAAACGCTCAAAAACGCAGCGGTAAAAAACGTCCGTGTGTATGAGGCCTTATACCTTAAAGCGGAGGTCCGCCCAGAGCTGAAAAAATTAAAAGCAAGCAGCTACACATACAGAACACATACAGTAGCTGCTGACTTTTAATAATAGGACACTTACCTGTCCTGGAGTCCAGCAGCCGCCGCCGATCTTCGGATTGGGGGTCAGGTGCAGCCGTGTGCATTGCGGGTAAGGGAACCCGGATGTGTAGCATTACAGCTTCACGCCAGGCGCCCTACTGCGCATCCGTGAGGCTCCGCTGTGCTCGGCTATTGGCCAGGCGGCCAGTAGCAGAGTGAGGAGGGAGCCGGGCTGCTGACGTCAGTGGCCGCCGCGGCTACAAACCCGAGCTCCCAAATGTGTGGAAAAGGACACCTGTCTAAAGACAGGCATCCTCTTCCTCCTCCCCCCCCGAAGGGTGCCAAATGTGACACCTGGGGGGGGGGGATCCAATCACTTTTGGGTGCAACTCCACTTTAATCACCATGCGCCAAGGGGCACATGGTGCAGTCCAGTGACCAAAAGCAGTCACAAAGGACCCTAATGCCCGGTACACACGATGAGATTATCGGGCGAATGATCGTCCGTTTTTTTTCCGCATGCTAATCTCCGATCGAATCGGAAGAGTTTACTTTAGTCATGAAAATTCTGGCACGACAGAATAAAAATTCGGAAGCGATGTGATGTGTTGTAGTGAATTTGCATTGCATTTTTGAACGCCAGCTGTACTGATGAAACGAAAATGGTACGATCGGGCACCGGGCGAGAACATTTTTCCTGCATGTCCGATCGTGTCCGGATGGATAATATCGAATGAATTGTCCTGATCGACTCTCGAAAGCTCTGTACTAACGATCCGATTATCGCTTCAAAAGCGTTATTTTCCGTACGATTTTCTGATCGTGTGTACGGGGCTTAACGGTAATATATAAACAATACACTTTATTGAAATAAACAGCACAGTATACAAATTTAAAGAATAAAAAGATAGACCTTCACCATTAGAAAAGATAACGTTGTCTAAAACTAGACCTATAACATTCATCCAGGCACTCAGATCTTCCTAATATATGGTCACAGCTGATTGATATTACAAGGCAAGGAGTGCGGAGTATTCCGGATCACTTGGTGTATCTGGCACCAACAACCATGCCACGTTCAAAGCCACTTAAATCCTCTTCCTTCCCCATTCTGAGGCTCGGTTTGAACAAGTCGTCTTCACCACATCTAGATGCCTAAATGCATTGAGTTGCCGCCATGTGATTGGCTGATTAGCAATTTGTGTTACCAAGCAATTGAACGGGTGTACCTAATAAAGTGGCCGGGAGTGTTAGACCTCATACACACGGGCGTTTTGGACGCCGGCGTTTGTAGGCGTTTTTTGCAGCTCTCCATGTTATTCAATGGCCCTCTAAAAATGCCAGCGTTTGTGAGCAGTAGAGGGCGTCGGCGTTAGTGAGCTGTTTTTAAAACGCAGGACCATCGCGTTCTGTAGCTGTAGCGTTTTGGCGTTTTTTGACGCCAATTGGCAAAACGCTCACTAACGCTTGCTAATGCCGTACCGGCGTTAACAAGCGTTTTTTGACACCGGCGTTTTTAGGTTGAAAGATAGCAGAGGACTGATTTTTTTTAAAAAACGCCTATTGACGTCGACGCTCACTAACGCTGATGCAAAACGCCGGTAAAAACGCAGACCCGACGTTTTGCCTATTTTTTCACAGACGCCCGTGTGTATGAGGCCTAAAGCCTCGTACACACGGGACGACGATCGCATACAAGAGGTCGTACTATGCGATATCGATCGTTCGTATGCGCGATTAGAACAGTCAAACATACGACGGTCGTACAAGGGAGTTGTATGAGCAGACTAGAAAACTTGGTCGTACCAACAAGCGGTCATACGACCGTTGTATCGTGTGTACAGAGAAGTTGGTACAACAAGTTGTATTGGGCAAAACACGCATGCTCAGAAGTCAGGAACGGCCGGATGCTAATTACATGCACCTGAACGTTCTTTCTGTGGTCGTACGATCGTGTAGTGCAGTCAGTATGCAAGTTACAACAGCCAACATACGATTTGCGACGATCGTACGTACGATCGTCGTCCCGTGTGTACGAGGCTTAAGGTGACTGTTGCACCTTGATGAGGGGCTCATAATAGTAAAAGAAATGCCCGCTGTTGGCTTACCATGCCACCTTTGAGTGAAGTGTTGGGGTAAGCACTGGTGCTCAGTGGCTCAAGCCTTGGCATACCTCGGTGTGTTAATAAGCTGCATGTACCGTCTTGGGGGAGGCCGGGTAAATTTCTACAAATAAGCAATGCAAAGAACTCATATTTTCATCATGTAGTGAAAATAGTTGATGCACTGGCGTCTTCTCCTCCGGGAAATCCATTATTCTGCGCACATTCCAGATCCCTCTGCTGCGCACTTCACATTCGATAATATGAGAAACGTGTAGGCAGCAGCTAGTGGCAGCGGAGGGGGAGAGTTCACCCAATACAATGTAGGACTTGAATGAGATGCTGTAGAGATGAATTCATTTCCCTCTCTCATTAACATCACATTGATGTGCGAGATTGGGAGTCTCATTGCACGGCGAATACAGCATTGGCTGCTATACAGCACCCACTATCATCAGTTTATGTGCTTTTCTGTATTTTACACATTTATAAAGAGATATTTGATTTCGTTTTTGAACTGTGTATAAAAGCAAACGAAAGAAATCCCTACAAGAGTATCTAAGCAGCACTTTAGAGGTACCACGTATAAAAAACATTTTATTCCATCATATAAAGCAGTGGCGGCTGGTGGTTTTTTGTTTGGGGGGGGCGGCAAACAGTCACCCCCCACGGCACCTCAAACACCACATTTTTCCCCCTGCTGTCTGCCGGTCGGTCCACTGGTACTTACCCCATCTAGGCGGCGGGCATCAGCGGGGTTCGGGCATCCGAGGAGCGGTGGGGATCGGGGCACCAAGCGTGACCGGGATCAGGCAGCCGAGGAGCGACGGGGATTAGGGCACCAAGCAGGGGCAGGGATCGGGCATACAAGGAGTGGCGGGGATCAGGGCACCAGGCAGCAGCGGGCATCGACGGGCATTCCAAGGAGCAGCGGGGATCGGGGGACCAAGCAGCGGTGGGGATCGAGCAGGCGAGGAGCTGTGGGGATCAGGGGAACCAGGCGGCAGCGGGGATCAGGCATCGGCGGGCATTCAGAGGAGCAGCAGAGATCGGGGGACCAAGCAGCGGTGGGGATCAAGCAGGCGAGGAGCTGTGGGGATCAGGGGAACCAGGCGGCAGCGGGGATCAGGCATCGGCGGGCATTCAGAGGAGCAGCAGGGATCGGGGGACCAAGCAGCGATGGGAATCGGCCATCCGAGGAGTGGCGGGGATCGGGGCACCAGGCAGCAGCGGGCATTCCAAGGAGCAGCGGGGATAGGGGGACCAAGCAGTGGCGGGGATCGAACAGGCGAGGAGCGGTGGGGATCAGGCATCGGCGGGCATTCCGAGGAGCAGCAGGGATCGGGGGACCAAGCAGCGATGGGATTCGGACATCTGAGGATGGGGGGAACCAGGCAGCGGCGGGGATCAGGCATCCAGGCATTGGCCAGCAGCTCTTCTCCTCCTCGCTTCTGCAGTGCGTCTGCTCCCCTCCTCCTAGGCTTCCAATAGGATCGCCTGTACTTTCAGCCAATCGAGTGACGGGTATCAGACCTGCTTCCCGATTGGCTGGGCGGAGGATCAGTGTTGCAACAGTGAATTTTCATTCACTGTTGCAGCACACCTGGGTGGGGTCCGGACGCAATGCTCTGCACCCCTAGCCCACCCTATTTTGAAGCCTATTAGACCCTCTGGCTCTAATCAGTGCTTCAAAAAACACACCCCGCGCCCATCCCCGCCATAGGAATTCATGCGCCTGGAGTCCTGCATGCATGGGGAGGGCGGCGGGACATGGATAGGGGGGGCAGCGCCCACAATGGACGGGCCGCCCCTGATATAAAGATTAACGCCGAAGAGTAAAATAAATGTTAATGCCTAAGCACAGTTTTGCAACTTTGACGTGCTAGTAAAATCGTACATATAATCACAACTGCTTTCTGCATCCAGGTGGATTATACCACGTTTTTTTTTTTCAGGACAAATTGGGCTTTCATTTGGTGGTACCTAAAAACGCACTGACACTAATTTAAAAAAAAAAAAGAAAATCCTGCCCCATAAAAATACTGACCCTGACCTTTGACCCTGAACCTCAACCTTGACCCAAACACTAACCCTGGCACTGACTTAGATCAAACCTTGATCTAGGTTTTTTTATTATTATTATTTTTTTTTTGTTTGTTTTATGTTTCTGTTTTTTTTTTTTAATTCATTTATTTTTTTCCAGTTTTTTTTTTTTCTCTCTGCAAGGAAAGAGAGAGATACAAAGTATCTCTCTCCTCCATTCAGAGAGAGAAAACACAAGGGCAGGCCTCACTGTGACAGCCAATCAGAGGCTTCCACAGCAATCAAAACAAAACCAGTAATTCCCAGGTCAACTTACCAACCAGCCTGCAAAAAAAACGGTATTTTCTGTAGTCCTAACTATAACTAACTAAATTTTGAGACCTCCACAATGGAAGCACATGCATTATAATGGATAGTTAGCCGCTAGGATTGCTTTTACAGGAGAGATGACCGCCGGTAGCGGAATGATACCTGCAGCTGCAGGCATCATCCCGGTAAAACCACTTGATGTCCAGCGATGTGCCGGTACGTCGCTAGTCAGCAAGTGGATAATCTATGTACAGCATTTTATAGTACCTTGAAAAAGTATTCATACCCCTTGAAATTTTCCACATTTTCTCATGGTACATCCAAAAGTGTAAATGTATTTTATTGGGATTTTATGTGATAGACCGACACAAAGTGTCACATAATTGTGAAGTGGAAGGAAAATGATAAATGGTTTTCCAATTTTTTTACAAATAAATATGTGAAAAGTGTGGGGTACATTTGTATGGCGCCCCCCTGAGTCAATACTTTGTAGAACCGCCTTTCAATGCAATTACAGCTGCAAGTCTTTTTGGGGAAGTCTCTGCCAGCTTTGCACATCTAGAGAGGACATTTTTGCCCATTCTTCTTTGCAAAATCGCTCAAGCTCTGTCAGATTGGATGGAGAGCGTCTGTGAACAGCAATATTCATGTCTTGCCACAGATTCTCAATTGGATTTAGGTCTGGACTGTGACTGGGCCATTCTAACACATGAATGTGCTTTGATCTAAACCATTCCATTGTAGCTCTGGCTGTATGTTTAGGGTCGTTGTCCTTCTGGAGGTGAACCTCCGCCCCAGTCTCAGATCTTTTGCAGACTCTAACAGATTTTCTTCGAAGATTGCCCTGTATTTGTCTCCATTCATCTTCCCATCAACTCTGACCAGCTTCCCTGTCCCTGCTGAAGAAAAGCATCCCCACAACATAATGCTGCCACCACCATGTTTCACAGTGGGGATGGTGTGTTCAGGGTGATGTGCAGTGTTAGTTTTCCGCCACACATAGCGTTTTGCTTTTAGGACAAAAAGTAAAATTTTGGTCTCATCTGGCCAGAGCGCCTTCTTCCACATGTTTGCTGTGTCCCCCACATGGCTTCTCGCAAACTGCAAATGGGACTTCTTATGGCTTTCTTTCAACAATGGCTTTCTTCTTGCCACTCTTCCATAAACGTCTCAATCCAATATTTTTTTTTTCTAGGGTTCGAAACTTGTAGAGTGTCTCGAGACAAGTTAGGTAGTATACTTTTACCTTTCTCATACCGTGTCGACGTTTGGATTGTTCTGTACCGGCAGGTGGATTTGACTGGTTCTCCAGGTACCATTGAGACCTCCTCGACGTCTCTAGGTGTCGAGTCCACCCTCTTAGACAGGTGTCCCGTTGATAATCAGCACGAGAGGTGTTTAGACGGGAAATACCTTCTCACCGTTCTTCTTTCGGTAACAACTTTCTTTCGGTATTCTT
>BLSH010557091.1:1013964-1072331 GCA_018402905.1 Glandirana rugosa | reverse complement strand
TGAGGGTGTCATTAACCACTTCAGCCCCGGAAGGATTTCCAGCTTTTGGACCGGAGCCCTTTTTGCGATTCGGCGCTGCATCGCTTTAACTGACAATTGCGCAGTCGTGCGACGTTGTACCCAAACGAAATTTGCGTCCTTTTTTTCCCACAAATAGAGCTTTCTTTTGGTGGTATTTGATCACCTCTGCGTCATTTCTGATCACCGCTATAAACAAAAGAAGAGCGACAATTTTGCAAAAAAACCCAAATTTCTTACTTTTTCCTAAAATACAAATCCAAAAAAAAAATATAAAAAAACATTTTTTTTCACCGTTTTTGGCCGATTTATATTCTTCCTCATATTTGCGATTAAAAAAATCGCAATCGGCGTTTATTGATTGGTTTGCGCAAAAGTGGTCGCGTTTACGGATGATGAGAATTCATTTTTGGGGTTTTTAATTTTTTTTTATTTTTTACTAATAATGGCGGCGATCTGCGATTTTTTGCGGTACTGCGATATTTCAGCGGACATGTCGGACCATTTTGACACTTTTTTGGGACCATTGGCATTTATACAGCGATCAGTGCTATAAAAATGCACTGATTACTGTGTAAATGCCATTGGCAGTGAAGGGGTTAACCTGCAGGGGGCGCGCTAAGGGTTAACTATGTTCCCTGGGCGTGTTCTAACTGTATGGGGGCTTGCCTAGCTGGGGAAGGGAAGTGGTCACAACCTTCACGTAAAGGAAGGCTGTGATCACAGCCCTTCCCCCTCACACAGAGCGGAGGTCCGTGTTTACATACACGGACCTCCGCTCACTCGCTCCGGGGGGGCCATCGCGGGTAGCCGGCGGCAATCGAAGCCGCCGCACCCGCTCCCTGGCCCCCCCTGGACACAGTGAGCGTGCGGGCGCGCCTCCAGCGGCGCGCACGCGCCTCCAGCGGCGCGCGTGCGCTCACTAAACTCGTTCCCGCAGCCGCCGTAGCATGACGGCGATTTGCGGGAACGAGCCACTTTGCCGCCGTCAGATGCCGATCGGCGGTCGGCAAGTGGTTAATAATTGATGCCACTGCTAAAGTGCAGCACATTTCTGTGGTGCGCTCCCCGGTCCATGGTGTTCAGGCAGTGAGGAGATGATGTGCTGTAACCTCTAGCAGCCAATCTGTGGGCAGTAATGATGTGCAGTAACCTCTAGCAACCAATCAGTGAGCAGTATTGATGTACAGTAATCTCTAGCAACCAAACAAGCAGAAAGCATGTGCTGTAACCTCTAGCAACTAATCAGTGAGCTGCAATGTGTGCTGTAACCTCTAGCAACCAGTCAGTAACTGGTAATGATATGCTGTAACCTCTGGCAACCAAATCACTGCTTATCTGATTCAGTAAACTGATTTTGAGTCTAGTTGGTATTTATTGTATGTCTCAGAGCAGGTGGAGAGTGAAATTGCATGGGGGGGGGGGGGACCCAAGAAAATATTTGCCCAGGGTCCAATCAATATTAAAGAGGGCCCTGCTTGTAGGGATTTCTTTACCTAGATACTTTGGTGGAGGATGCGGTACCTGTAAATCCATACATTTAAGGGGGTGGCCATTGTACCCCTACTCCCCGCTTGTTTCTAATTGTGTATAAAATCTTTATTACACAATGAGATGCAAAGCTCATCAATGACAATCAGTTTGCAGAGCATGCAGTGCATTGTGTTGTTGCATTAGAAATACATGGATCATGTTAATGTGAGTTGGAAGCCCATTTAAAATAAATGGTCTGCCTTAGTATAACGCATGTTAAGGCACAACGCAACGTATATTAATGTGCATTCATATGAAGTGTGAATGAGCCCTTGCTGATTGCTGCAATACACTCACTTTCCATATTTATTGGATGACAGTGACACGGAGCGAGAGCCATCATATCAGTAGCCCATCCAGACTGCCATTCTAGCAACGCTGGCATTTGCCAGGAGGGCTGAATTGTCTGACGGCATTAGCGTATCGGTTTTGGCTTCCAGGCCTATCTGTGTTTTATCTCCTTTTTTTCAGACGTGTTGTCCAGATTGCATTAACCTCCCAGGCCTGCTTTTAATGTAATAGTGTTGGGCAGCAGCCACTACATGCTTGGCTGCGTCTTGACCCTGTTGCAGTTGATAAACACAGTCACGAGCGTTAGGCTGAGTGAAAACAACGTTTGGCTCCAGCCACTTACAAATATGGGCAATGCCAGTGCCGCTTCTGTGTTCCAGCCTGGCGCTCATCGTTAGGGATGAATGTATACGGCTCCTGAAGACTCTACACAGCGTAGATGTGCCCTATATATCTTCCTCCTTCACCATGGCGCTCTCACATATGGTTCTGTTCTCAGTAAGGTCTCAGCTATAAAGATAACGGATGTTAAAATCAATATTTTACAAACTAGGCAATTAAGAGGTAAAATGTGTTTTCCAGGAAATAATTAAAGCCCAACTGAACGTTTAGTATGAATCAGCTGTAAACATTGCAGGTGCCTCCAAGCAAATGTTGCTCGAGGTTTCCCAGTTCATTTTATTTAGAAAGCTGCTTACAACCACCACCTTTTCTACTCAAATTGGAGAGAAATCATGGTACCTCCTTCACACCCAAACTAAGAGATGATGTCCTTGTCCTATATTTCTCCCATCATTCTTCCATCACCAGTAGGTTCCAAGAGTTGGCCTACAAGATTTTAAGAAGGTCTTCCAAAGTGCCAATGGTCCTACATGATACATACCCACAAACGTCTCTCTCCTATTGGAGATATTGGCCAGCCAAGGACACGCTCATATACATCTTCTGGTATGGCACTACAATAAAAGACTTTTGGACAAAAGTAGGAAAACTAATTAAACAATAAATGGATGTTGAACTTGGGGGAAAACCCAGCAGCCTATCTCCTTCACTTCTGGAGCCACTTCAAGAACAGATAAAAAAGTCCCCCCTCTGAGCCACCTTCTGAACACAGCTAGGATCTGTATACCCACAGTCTAGAACAGCCTTTCTCCACCTTTTCAACACCGAGGAACCCTTGAAATAATTCTCTGACTTCGGGGAACCCCTGCTAAAAATTAAAAATCTACAACTCATGATACATTAGTGTGATGGTCAATGGGAAGAAGGCTCCTTACACTTGTGGTCATTGGGAAGAATTACCCCTTACAGATAGCTAAAAAGATCAATGATGTCATTGGGAATTTATCTGAGAGGTAGAAATTGACCACTGCTCAAGGAACCCCTAGCAACTTCTGGAGGAACCCTAGGGTTCCACGGAACCCTGGTTGAGAAACCCTGATCTAGAAGCAGGACCCCCTCCATCTCCATCTCTCAATTTATGGTTCTCCAAAGTAAACAAAATCAAACATATAAAGAACATTACAGCCTTCCTAAAACATCTAGCAAACATTTAGACAGCCTTGGTACTACTAGTTATAGTATACTCACTCTCAGGAATACAAGTCTATCCTACTTACTGACTGACTCCCCTTGGGTTGCCAAGACCAGGGGTCTCCAAGCTTTCTAAGCAAAGGGTTGGTTTACTGTCCTCCAGACTTTAGGAGGGCCGGATTGTGGCCAGTGGGAGTAGGAAATGTCTCAGGACTTGCTGGTCAGCGAGGGTAAAATCACATAATGACTGTGGGCAGTGGGAGGTACTGGTATTAGTGGAAAGAATAATCTCCATCATTGATATCACTGAGAGGAATAATGTCCCACCATTGGTATTAGTGGGAAGAATAATCCCCATTATTGGTGTCAATGGGAGTAATAGTGCCTTATTGTTGATATCAGCAAGGGGAACAGTACCCCATCATTGGTATCAGAGGAAGGAATAGTGCCCCATCATTGGTATCAGAGGGAGGAACAGTGCCCCATCATTGGTATCAGAAGGAGGAATAGTGCCCCATCATTGGTATAAGAGGGAGGGATAGTGCCTTATCATTGGTGTCTGTGAGAGGAATAGTGCCCCATTATTGGTGTCTGTGGAAGGAATAGTGCCCCATCATTGGGGTCAGTGGGAGGAATAGTGCCCCATCATTAGTATTAGTGGGAGGAATAGGGCCCCATCATTGGTGTCAGTGTGAGGAATAGTGCCCCATCATTGGTATCAGAGGGAGGAATAGTGCCCCATCATTGGTGTCAGTGGGAGGACTAGTGCCCCATCATTGGTGTCAGTGGGAGGTATAGTGCCCCATCATTGATGTCAGTGGGAGGAATAGTGCCCCATCATTGGTGTCAGTGGGAGAAATAGTGCCCCATCATTGGTGTCAGAGGGAGGAATAGTGCCCCATCATTGGTGTCAGTGGGAGGAATAGTGCCCCATCATTGGTCTCAGTGGGAGGAATAGTGCCCCATCATTGGTATCAGTGAGAGGCATAGTGCCCCATCATTGATGTCAGTGGGAGGAATAGTGCCCCATTATTGGTGTCAGTGGGAGCAATAGTACCCCATCATTGGTGTCAGTGGGAGGAATAGTGCCCCATCATTGGTGTCAGTGGGAGGAATAGTGCCCCATCATTGGTGTCAGAGGATGGAATGGTGCCCCATCATTGGTATCAGAGGGAGAATAGTGCCCCATCATTGGTATCAATGTGATGAATATTGCCACTCGATTGGTATTAATAGGAAAAAAATGTACCTGCTCGCCCATACAAGACTGCTACAGTGGTGACATCTTCCAGTGGTCTGCAGACTGTCATTGGGTGCAGTAGTCTATGCTTAGATGATTGACAAGGACCCGGGGTCAGTGTAAGGCTTCATAAACCCGCCTCCCCATTCTTTCTCATGGGGTAGACCACTGCCCCTGGAGGTGGGCAAAGGACCCTTCAGCCCATCCATAATGCCAGCCCCAGTTTTTCTCTTAGTATGTTTACTTTAAAAATAAATGTTATCTTTTTTGCTAATGTAAAAAATTCTGAGAGATGCGAGCTTCAGCCTTGGCTCTATGACCAGAATAAATAAAGCTTTTGTTTAGCTATGCGCAGTCCCAGCATGCTCTTAATTTATGCCCAGACACAATCCTAGGCTGATGATCCAATAATGAATCTGTAAATCAGCGTTTACCAGACTTATATTAAATAACCCTTTATAGCACTTTTGTTAACAGTATTTGATTTTCAGGGGCCTCAAGTAACTCCAGGCCTCTTAAAGGAATAGTTATTTATGTGAATGCCGGGAAATGCGATATAGAGAATGAATTGCATACTTAATACTTATATAGATTGTTATCTCCTCTGTCCCACTCTCTTCATTGGCACGCTAAGGGGCAAAAAGAGACACTGAATTGAAAAAATAATTTTAAAATATCACCAGGAAATGTAAACAGTATACACAGTATAGACGTAGGACAGCAGACCTGATTGTCCCCTGCTGAAGTTAATTAACACTTACAGGTCTTGTCCCTCCCCCAGCCTGTGACTGGACAGTGAAAGGAGAAGCAGTACAACCTTATCTCTTTCACTCTGCTCTCATCCTCTGTCAACATATTCTTTGTTAGCACATGAGCAGTGATAGCATAGCCGACTGGCTCCCTGCGCTGCTTCTCTCTCCCCTAGTCTGAGCTTTGCTGTAAAGGGACTGAAAGAGGCTGCTACCAGGTCATAGTCAGGTACTTAGAATATACTACCTATAATATAAAAAATACATTTCAAGTTGTATTAATGATTACAGAACTGCACTAAAGTGGTACTGAAACCCAAAAGAGAACAATTACTGCACTGATAGGCTGCACTGATGGGCACTGATAGGCTGCACTGATGAGTACTGATAGTCTGCACTGATAGGCTGCACTAATGGGCACTGATAGGCTGCACTGATGAGAACTGATAGACTGCACTGATAGGCTGCACTGATGGGCACTGATAGGCTGCACTGATGAGTTCTGATCGACTGCACTGATAGGCTGCACTGATGGGCACTGATAGGCTGCACTGATGAGAACTGATAGACTGCACTGATGGGCACTGATAGGCTGCACTGATGAGTACTGATAGACTGCACTGATAGGCTGCACTAATGGGCACTGATAGGCTGCACTGATGAGTACTGATAGACTGCACTGATAGGCTGCACTGATGGGCACTGATAGGCTGCACTGATGAGAACTGATAGGCTGCACTGATGAGTACTGATAGGCTGCACTGATGAGAACTGATAGACTGCACTCATAGGCTGCACTGATGGACACTGATAGGCTGCAGTGATGGATTCTGATAAACTGCACTGATGGGCACTGATAGGCGGCACTCATAGGTGGCACTAATAGGCAGCACTGATGGGCACTGATAGACTACACTGATGGGCACTAATAGGTGACACTGATGGCCACTGATAGACTGCACTGATAGGCTTAGCTGATGGGCACTGATAGGCGGCACTGATAGGTGGCACTAATAGGCGGCAGTAATGGGCACTGATAGGCTGCACTGATTAGCACTGATAGACTGCATTGATAGACTGCACTGATTGGCACTGAACTGATAATCAGGGCAGTGATGTGCTGACAGGCTTGGCAGATAACTGGTCTTCTTTCTTACCACAGACACAATGTGTGAGGAAAGGACTGCCAAAACCCAGCAAGTCTGTTTATGTGTGATCAGCTATGATTGGACACGGCTGATCACATGGCCAAGGGCTGCTGTGATTGGCCCTTTTCCCCGATCTGGGATCAGTTGTGTCTGAAGGACACAGTGGTCACAAAGCGGGCCAAATGCGTGCTGCAAGAAAGCACGCAGGGGGCGGGGTTTTGGGAGGAGGTTAATGGACACCGTCCCAGAACTGAATGACTGCGCTGTAGCCGTCTTTTGGCCATATCGCGGTCAGCAAGTAGTTAAGCTGGGTGCCGCTTAAAGGTGACCTGCACTATGTATGGAGGCTGTCTTTGCAGAGCTTGCATTACAGTATCTGAGGCTGATCTTTTTGTCTCATTTATAAGACAGCGAAAGGAAATTGAGGACACAGGCATCATTCTCTATCTCGGAATGAATGAACAGGAAGAACTCTGCACAGTCTCCCTGTTCATTCACAAACGGAAGCATAGTAAACACAGTTTACTATGTTTCAGTTACGATTGAACACAGTTGGCTGTTCTGTGTTGTAGTTTGTGAATCAATACTATTATTAACCACTTGAGCTCTAGAAGATTTTACCCAGGCCATTTTTTGCCATTCAGCACTGTGCAGCTTTAACTGACAATTTCGTGGCCATGCAACACTATACCCAAACAAATTTTATATCATTTTTTTTCTTCTCCTCCTCTCCCTCCGTCCGGCGGCACTGTGGTATTTGTTGTAGCACATACACCCCTTCCATCTGCTGTCTGGGCCCCCCTGTTTGCCCCTTCCCCCCCGCAGTGCTGCCAGCTTCCCTCCTCTCCCACAGGCAGCTGCTGCGGGCAACAAGATATTTCAGGATGGAGAGTGTGGCAAAAGGCCGGTAAATATGTAATTTACTGGCCCTTTCCTTTCCTGAATGAACACAGTGAGGGATCTGTACCAATCACTCCCATGTCCAGTCATCACTGAAGCATAGTAAACAGTGTTTTCTATGCTTCAGTTTGTAAATGAGCAGGGTAGATTTGTTTTAAATCCAGTCGATTTAAATCACTAGTAAAAAGGCTTGATTTAAGTCAACTTGATTTAAATCATAATTTGTAAAGAGCAACTGCCATCTTTGTCCCGCTGCGGCTCCTCCTCTGACCCGCTGTTAACTCACCGACAGTCCCATTCACTTTAATGTGACGGCTGGTGATGAGGCAGTGACACAACAAGGTGAGGGACAAGGCGGCAGCGGGTGAGTGGATGCCCGCTAACAGGCGCTGCCATGATGGATCTGAAATGACAGGTGCTCTTTAAATGTAAGGACTTATTCTTGCTGGTAGTTAGAATCTTTAATATTTGCAAACAAAATGAAGGTATTCCTATGCGGCACTTCCGAATCGCTTTTCAGGCACATCGGAAGCGCTGCCCATTTATTGCAATAGGCGGGGGGGTTTGGGAGGCGGCACTTATGGGAACTGAAGAGGCGGCACTTATGGGCACTGATTAGGAGGCACTAATATGCCGCACTGATGGGCACTGATGAGCACCGATAGGTGGCAATGGTGGGCACTGATAGGTGGCACTGATGGGCACTGATAGGTGGCACTGGTGGGAGCTGATAGGTGGCACTGGTGGGCACTGATAGGCAGCATGGATACGCAGAGCTAAAGGGCGCTGATGGGCATTGATAGGCAGCACTTTCCCTTTGTATAGGAGTGTGGAATGTGACCATCTTCTGTATAATTATAGCTGTTGATGTGTGCAATACATATTGGTAACGTTGTGATGTTCTGAACAAATGATATAGTGACATTCATACCTGTCTTCTATTTGCATATTTTATAAATGGATTTATGTGCAATAAATATGTGTTACACACTTTTTAAAGAGTATTCTGTACCACCACCCTTAATGTCCCACAAGCAAGGGTTTTTTTTTTTGGTACACTGATAGGTGGCACTGGTGGGCATTAATAGGCAGCATGGATACGCAGCGCTGAAGGGCGCTGATGGGCATTGAAAGGCAGCACTGATGAGAGGCACTGATGGGCATTGAAAGGCAGCACTGATGAGTAGGCACTGATGGGCACTGAAAGGTTGCACTGACTGGCATCACTAATGGGCTCTGATTGGTGTCACTGATGGGCACTGATTAGTGTCACTGATGGGCACTGATTGGTGCCACTGATGGGCACTGATGGCATTAATTGGCAATGCTGCGGCTTTCCTGTAATCAGGGCACTGATGATCAGTGCCCTGATTACCTGCCCTGGTCTCCATTGCGGGGGAGATACCGCTGATTGGCACTCATCACCACACACTCTGTCAGTGTGAGGCAAGGAGAGCCGATTAACGGCCCTTCCGCATTAACATGTGACCGGCTGTGATTGGACGGCGCAGCCACCATCGCTGCACTGTGCGCCCGTTCTAAGGCGCTGTTATATGCCATCCTCCCAGAACGAGAGCCGCACAGATCCTCCGTCATTTGACGGTGAGTGGGTAGCAAGTGGTTAATCAGCGATCACATGGTTTCAGCAGATAGCAACGTTTTGGAGCCATGCAGGCCCCCTTCATCAGTCTTGTGACGTCACATGCCTGATGAAGGGGTCCTGCTTGGCTCCAAAACGTTGCTATCTGCTGTAATGAAGTGATCGCTGATTAAAGCATTGGACCCATTCTGGAGATCCATAGTGTGCTGGTGACATTTTCTGCTTTGACGTTTCCAGCTGTTGGTTGCTTCAGCACCCCCTTAGATGCACCGCCATTTCTATAGGAACGTGTGCCTTGGGATTAGTATGTTGGGTGTGGAGAGCTCTCATCCTTCACCATCTATCCAGAAATAAGAAGAAACGTTAGGCCATTCACAAGCACACAATTTTTCAAATCTACAGAATTTACCGACGACGACGCATCGTCCCTGGAAAGACAAAAGAAGGACGGCAGCTGAAAACATTTAATCCGTTTTATAAAACCGCCTGTCGCGTGCGTCTGGAGACTTCTAGAAAGTGATTCTTGTCTCGCCATCGATCACGTTTACAAATGACCCCCGGTGGCACCTGCCTTGCACTGATTAGTTTGTGTGTTCAGGCTGAGACGCCAGTTTTTTATTTTCCATGCGAGGTTATATTTCCATCACGTCGCCTCCCCGGAGCGGGGGGCTGTTATTGCAAGGCTGCGTACAAATGACGGCAGCGCGGCAAGAGCGAGAATTACTAATGCGGGCAACTAGGCTGAGGCCAGATTAATTTTATGGCTCCGTGAGGTGGAAACAGAATGAATGGCAGATCGGGGAGGTGGAGATTGCAGGGGGCTTGTCACCCAATCAATAGCACAGACATTGTTATGTATGTAGCGCAGATCTAACACAGGGTCACTATGTTAACACTCAGTAAGGCAAAGGAGAATCACAAAGACATGGACTGTTCTTTAATCTGTCATGAAATCATTATCTTTCCCTTTTGATATCAGATTTATATCACCCAAATCGTCTTCTCCGCTCCTCCCAAGACCTCCTGCTCTCTAGCTCCCTTGTTACCTCCTCTAATGCTCACCTTCAGGACTTCTCCAGAGCCTCTCCCATCCTCTGGAACTCTCTGCCCCAGTATGTCCGGTCAGCCCCTACCCTATCCGCCTTTAGGCGATCCCTGACAACTCACTTATTCAGGGAAGCTTGTCCTACCTCCACCTAAGAATTGTACTTGAGTCTCCTCCATCAGATCGTCCCCTGCAGCCATTACCTTTTATACCACCTCCCCTTCCCTTTAGATTGTAAGCTTCACGAGCGGGGCCCTCCTATTCCTTCTGTATTGAACCTCTACATTGTAAAGCGCTACGCAAACTGTTAGCGCTATATAAATATATAATAAATTATATATTGTAAATATATTAATAATATATATAATCATAATAATAATTTAAAGCAATATAAAACTAATTTTACTCACTTCCAGTCCAGGCCAATTCTGACATTCCTCGCCTACATATGTAAAAATTGGCATCTTTTTTTTTTTTTGCTAGAAAACTACTTAGAACATCCAAACATTATATATTTTTTAAGCAGAGGCCCTAGAGAATAAAAAGGTGGGTGTTGCAGGGCGGGCCCTACCATGGGTCCCAGTGGGTCCATTGGACCCAGGCAGCACTTTGAGAGGGGCAGCAAATTGAACCACGGCCGCCTCTCCTTCTCTTCTATTTACCCAGCAATTGACAACCAAGATTGTTTTTCCTGCAGTTTTGTGTATTATGATGACAACTGCCCCCAGGCTGCTCCGCCTGCCCCTATACTGCCCTAGCCCGACCCTATACTGCCCCTAAACTGCCCTAGCCCATCTATATACTACTCTAACCTGTCTATATACTACCCTAGCCTGTCTATATACTACCCTAGCCTGTCCATATACTACCCTAGCCTGTCTACATACTACCCTAGCCTGTCCATATACTACCCTAGCCTGTCTATATACTACCCTAGCCTGTCCATATACCACCCTAGCCTGTCCATATACTGCCCTAGCCTGTCCATATACTGCCCTAGCCTGTCTATATACTACCCTAGCCTGTCTATATGCTACCCTAGCCTGTCTATATACTACCCTAGACTGTCCATATACTACCCTAGCCTGTCCGTGTACTATCCTAGCCTGTCCATATCCACTTCCACACCGTGCGCAGTACATTTACTGCGGCAGTATGTCCCACAAAAAATAAACAGCGATTTGCGAAGTGGCCGCTAGGGGGCCCGTGCGTGCCCGCCACGCTCCGTTGGAGTGTGCCCGCGGCTTGTGCGGACCCGATGTCTGCCGGCGAGCCACGATGAGCAGCCAGAGCCAAAGAACGGGGAACCGCCGATGTAAACACGGCAGTTCCCTGCTCTGTCAGTGGGGACATAAGAGATCTACTGATCCCTGTCACTGGGATCAGTTAGATCTCTGATGCCCATAACCGTCCAGCCCCCCCACAGTTAGAACACACCTAGGGAACACAGTTAACCTCTTCACTACCCCCTGCAAGTTAACCCCTTCACTGCCAATGACATTTATACAGTAATCAGTGGACATTTACATTTCTGATCGCTGTATAAATGCCAATGGTCCCAAAAAAGTGTCAAAATGGTCCGACATGTCCGCCGCAGTAACGCAGTACTGCTAAAAATCGCAGATCGCCGCCATTACTAGTAAAAAATAAAAATAAAAACCCCAGAAATTAATTCTCATCATCCGTAAACGCGGCAACTTTTGCGCAAACCAATCAATAAACGCCGATTGCGATTTTTTTTAACCAAAAATATGAGGAAAAATATATATCGGCCAAAACCGATGAAAAAAAAATGTTTTTTATATATTTTTTTTTTGATTTGTATTTTAGCAAAAAGTAAGAAAAATATTTTTTTTTTGCAAAATTGTTGCTCTTTTTTTGTTTATAGCGGCGATCAGAAATGACGCAGAGGTAATCAAATACCACCAAAAGAAAGCTCTATTTGTGGGAAAAAAAGGACGCAAATTTCGTTTGGGTACAACGTTACACGACGCAATTGTCAGTTAAAGGGATGCAGTGCCGAATCACAAAAAGTGTTCTGGTCCTAACGTGGAAAATCCTTCCGGGTCTGAAGTGGATATACTACCCTAGCCTGTCTATATACTACCCTAGCCTGTCCCTATACTACCCTAGCCTGTCTATATACTACCCTAACCTGTTAGTATACTACCCTAGCCTGTCCCTATACTACCCTAGCCTGTCTATATTCTACCCTAACCTGTCTGTATACTACCCTAGCCTGTCCATATACTACCCTAGCCTGTCTATATACTACCCTAACCTGTCTGTATACTACCCTAGCCTGTCCCTATACTACCCTAGCCTGTCTATATACTACCCTAGCCTGTCCATATACTACCCTAGCCTGTCTATATATTACCCTAGCCTGTCCATATACTACCCTAACCTGTTAGTATACTACCCTAGCCTGTCCCTATACTACCCTAGCCTGTCTATATTCTACCCTAACCTGTCTGTATACTACCCTAGCCTGTCCCTATACTACCCTAGCCTGTCTATATACTACCCTAGCCTGTCCATATACTACCCTAGCCTGTCTATATATTACCCTAGCCTGTCTATATACTACCCTAGCCTGTCTATATACTACCCTAGCCTGTCCTTATACTGCCCTATACCTCACATGTTTGGTGTGATTTACATCTACATTTACATATGCGAGCGGGACTCATGTGCGTGTTCACATTTCTACGTAAGAATATTTTTGTAACATTTTATTATTTCATGTACATTTTTTTCTATATTGTACCTTTAATTTTTTTTTTTTTTTTGGATCAACATTATTGCTATCACAAGGGATGAACAATATTTCATGTGATAGCAAGGGCTGTGACAGACAGGTCCTCTTTTTGGAAAGATCTGGGGTCTACTAGACCTCAAATCTCTCCTCTGCTCCAAAGCATCTGATCAAAGCGAGATTGGTTTGATGAGATGCTTTCACAAGCTGGTAACGGCTTGCTTACATGAGACTGAAACCAGGAGTGGTGAAATCCTCGTCACTTCCTTTTTCTGATGTCACACGGAGGGAGGAACAGCATCGGTTCCTCCAACTGTGTCCCAGGAAGCAGATGCCAGCGGTTGCATCCTTACCGGGCTCCCCGATCAGACGGGAGAGCTTGGTAAAGGTGGCAATGGTGGGGGCGGGGGGGTTGCCTGTGATGGTGATCCAGCTGCTTTATAGTCGCCTAGATCACTTTTACATTGTACAGAATCGCAGGCTGAGGAAAACGATAAAAGGATCATCTTGGTTGTAGCCTCAACCTTGATCCTGGTATGACCACTTCAACCTTAGGCTGTTTATAAATGACCTAAATATGGGTAGAGGGTAAAACCTTTCTCTGGGTAAAGACTCCCCCCCCCCCCCGCCATCACTTTCTCTATCCACCCCAACCATTCCACAATTGCCATGGTGCATTTTAGCCTCAAAATGCCTCCCTTACTCTGCCACAGTACCAAGAGCACAACACGGTCTGAGATTTCTGTGAACAACATTTTATTTTTTTCCTTATACTTATATTTTCTATTGAAGCCCATCAATCCATTACGTCCTGCTGAGTGCTGGCTTGTATGGCTGTCATTGTTGTGATGAACGGCCACTTAAATCTTACACGGTGTCGGAATCCTGAACACGACCTTGAGAACGCTCTCCTGGACTCACCATACTATTGTGGTGGCAATTAAGGTCACAGCATTGTGCTATGAATTTGCATCATTATTTATTGTGACTATCGTCAAAGCAGGAGCTTGTTAAAGCTTTTAAAGCGCTAGTGAACCGCTGGTGGGCGTTTTTTTTTTTTCTAACCTGAAAGGTACAGTACTGTCATAATGTGCTAGTATGTATCACTGTTACTGCTGCAGGCACTCCCATCTTCACCCGTCTTCCTTCCAGCTTCATGGATTCTGGCTATGTGAGTGGCTGGAGCAGCGATGGCATGCATGCTCGGGAGCCACCGTTTACAGTACAGGTGTATTTTTTCCAACACAATTGCGGTTGAAAAATTGCTGCACAAATACCGTGTGATATAACAAATTGCAATGACCGCCATTTTGTTCTCTAGGGACTCTGCTAAAAAAATATACTGTATATAATGATGGGGGTTCTGAGTCATTTTCTAGCAAAAAATGATGACTTTAAGGCCCCTTTTACACGGGTGGCTGTTCTGCCGTTGTTAAAAGCATGTTTTGTTAATTTGAAATTCCAAGACTCCAGGCACAACGATTACTTTCAGTTGTACATTGCGTTTAGCTGCGCTTACGTGCGTTTACATGCAGCTGCATTTACATGCAGTGGAACATTCTTGACATCTCTGAAGCGCTTCCTGTTGATTTTCTTTGCTTGTTGCTTCCGCTATCCGCAGGTGACACAGTGCACTGCTTTTACCTGCAGTTATGTGCAGATAGCTGCGCTACATTGTTCCTGGAAGCAGTCAAATCTTTTTTTTCTAATCGCACATAATCGTCTGTAACGAAACCGTTGCTAAATGCAGAGTGTGAATGGGGCCATAGGAAAGCATTGGCAGAGTATAGCTGCGGTAGATAACTTCATCTATCCGCAGCTAAAAGCTGCATTCTATCCATCCGTGTGAAAGGGGCCTTACATGTAGGGGAGAAATGTCAGAATTAGCCTGGGTAGAAAGTAGTTACAGTGTTACTCAACCCAGAACCCTGCATTCACTATATCTGGTCTCCCACAGTACACAGAACATGGAAATGCAATTATTTTGGTAAATATAAACTGCTAAATACCTTTTCTCATCAGCAGTATATAGCAGTCTTGTGACTTCTATCAGTGTCTGGTTAAAGTTTGTAGGAGGAGTTTTCATATTTAGCAGTTTATATTTACTAAAATAATTGCATTTCTATGTTCTGCGTACTGTGGGGAGACCAGATATTGTGAATGCAGGGTCCTGGGTTTAGTAACACTTTAAGTTAACCCCTTCATGCCCAAAACCTTTTTCTGACATTTGTTGCTTACAAGTTAAAATTAGTATTTTTTGCTAGAAAATTACTTAGAAGCCCCAAAAATTTTATATAAATATATATATATATATATATATATATATATATATATATATATATAGCAGAGACCCAAGAGAATAAAATGCTACACAAAAGAAAAAGTAGGCCAACCCAAGGCACGTGGGACTTTACAGTGGAGTCACGGGTATCCTCCATCCCTAATTTTGAAGCAAGAAGAGAGGGGGGGCGGGGGTTGTGACTTTATATGACGCATGCAACCTGGAAGCACAAGCACGCTATGTTGGGTATTTAGGGTTTTATTAACATGTAAAGTGCATAACACCAATGATTATATCATAAAAGCATGATTACATAGGTACAAACATTTCCTGTATATACATATATAAAAATCACAGACGAGCAAGATGGACAGCACCAGTCATATACCATGATGACAAGATAGGCCGCACACATATATACAATAAAACCTGGATGTCCAGTGATCTGAATAATTGGTTCTCATAAAAACGCATAGTAGGGATGTCAGTGGCTCGACGCGTTTCGTGGTCATGACCACTCATCAGGAGCCATGCGTAAAAAGTGTCTATATAATGTAAAAAGATCAATCACCTAAAAGTGCATAAGGAAACAGGAGACAGGTGACAATTTAGCCACCCATACTTACAGGTATGCTGTTCCTGGGAGCAAGGAGGGCGACTGGACAGGATGGGCTGGGGGAAATGAGTCCCCAACGGGAGCTGAAACTGTGACTTCTGGCGGCAAAGCAGCAGGGCACCCACAGTGGAAATGCGGCCGGAGGGACATAGTTCAAGTATAGCCTTAGTCCTCCATGGAATCTATAGAGAAGTGCAAAGGCACATAATTATATGCCTGTAGTGGGTATATGAATGTGGAAGGTGAATAGTGCATAACTAAAGATGAATACATGGGAGAGGTGAGTGTAAAACAAAGAGAATATGGAATGGTAAATAAGTGAATGGAGGTAAAAAGTGTCCAGAGTGAAAAGTATGGCACTGGTGAAAAGGGGTGCAGGGTAAAGACAAACACGGAAGGGCAGATGACATAATCACAAAATGCACTAGGTAGAGAATAAAATGGTGATCGTTGTAATATATTTTGGGTCACATTGCATTTTCACAGCGATCTTTCAAATGCAATTTTTTGGGAAGAAATACACATTCATGAATTAAAAAAAAAAAACGAGACAGTAAAGTTAGCCATTTTTTTACAGTGTGACAGATGATGCTACACCGAGTAAATAGATACCCAACACGTCACGCTTTAAAATTGCGCACGCTCGTGGAATGGCGACAATCTATGGTACTTAAAAATCTCCATAGGTGACGCTTTCATCATTTCTACAGGTTACCAGTTTAGAGTTACAGAGGAGATGTAGTGCTAGAATTATTGCGCTCACCCTAGCGATCGTGGCGATACCTCACATGTGTGGTTTGAACACTGGTTACATTTGCAGGCGCGATTTACGCATACGTTTACTTCTGTGCGCGAGCACTTAGGGACGGGGGCGCTTTATTTATTTTTTTCTTTTTATCACTTTTATTGCTGTCGGAAGGAATGTAAACATCGCTTGTGACAGTAATAGGCAGTGACGGGTACTCTTTATAGGGATCTGGGGTCTGGTGGGATGGGAGAGCCCGGACGAGCCGCGGGCAGGTAGCGGGAAGGGGGAGGGGGGGGTGAAACGTTCCCTTGCTACTACTTGTAATAACATCCTAGCGGCCGATTAGCCGTATTGGTTGTTATTACAAGAAATCTGACTGTCGGCTCTAAAAAAACGCTTTGAAGCCCAAGGCCATGCATTTGCGTTGCGTCGGCGTGACGGGGTTAAGTGGACACAAACAGAACAAAGAAACCTGGCAGGGTCTCTGCCGTCCCCAACTCCAAAACATCAGAAAATAAAGTTTTGACTTTACAAATGCTTTATGGCCGGTTTACACAGGGGCGATCCGACTTCAGGCGCGACTTTGCTAGGCGATTTGACCGCAACTTCAACGTGACTTCAACGCGACCTCCATACCAAGCGACTTTGTCTGTGGCCAATTAGAGACGGGAGGGAGGGGCTTGCCTGGGTGATTCGGGGGGAGTAACTGGGTAAATTATTTTATTTTTCCTGTAAAGTCGCCTCAATATAGATGGGGGATCCGACTTGGGGGCGACTTCCATTGAATTCTATGGGCACAAGTCAGATAGAAGTCGCCTTGAAGTAGTACAGGAACCTTTTCTGAAGTCGGAGTGACTTCTGTAGTGTGCATTAAGACGGCTCTCATTCACTTGGATGGGATTTTTAATGTCAAGCGGCTTGGAGTGACACAAGTCGCTGTAGTGTGAACTGAGCGACGATCTGCAATTTTTAGCGGTACTGCGACACTTTTTTGGGATCATTGGCATTTATACAGCGATCAGTGCTATGAAAATGCACTGATTACTGTATAAATGCCATTGGCAGTGAAGGAATTAACCTCGACGGAGCGCTCTAAGGGTTAACTGTGTTCCCTCAGTGTGTTCTAACTGTATGGGGGCTGGGCTGGCAGGGGGGGGGGGGAGTGATCACGGCTTCCATATACAGGAAGCCTGTGATCACCGCCCTTCCCCCTCTGTCAGAACGGAGATCCGAGTTTACATACACGGACCTCCGTTCTCTCACTATGGGGGGGCATCGCGGGTAGCTGGCGGAGATTGAGTCCGCCCTACCCGCTCCCTGGCCCCCCGGAACACATTGAGCACGCAAGGGCACACAGTAACCTTTATCGTGGCCACCGTCAGGTGACGGCGGTTTGCGATAACGAACCACTTTGTCGCCGTCACGCTGCGGCGGGCGGTCGGCAAGTGGTTAAAGAGGAAGTAAACCCAGATAGGGTTTACTTCCTCTGTATTCCCCTGTAAGGTAGAAGCATAATGGGCTACTAGGCATTGCATAGTATCCCGTTATGTGCCACTTACCTGGAAATGAAGCCTGCGACGTCCAGCGATGTCCCCTGTGCTGGCAGCGTCCATCTTCTGCCCCTCTTCCTTCCGGGGCCAAGAACTCCGGCTCTGTGACTGGCCGGAGTCTCGTGACGTCTCTCCCACTAGTCACAGCACAATCTCATTGAAGAAACGGCACGAAGGCCGAAATGATGTGGGCACAGCAAATACACTGCATATCTCCTGAACCATGCAGGTTTAGGAGATATGCAGGGCACCTACAGGTAAGACTTATTCTAGGGTTACCTGTAGGTTAAAGTGGTTGTCACAGGTTGACAATCACTTTAACCACTTCAGCCCCGGAAGGATTTCCCAGGTTAGGACCAGAGCACTTTTTGTGATTCGGCACTGCGTCGCTTTAACTGACAATTGCGCGGTCATGCGACGTTGTACCCAAACAAAATTTGCGTCCTTTTTCCCCCACAAATAGAGCTTTCTTTTGGTGGTATTTGGTCCCCTCTGCGTCATTTCTGATCGCCGCTATAAATAAAAAAAGAGCGACAATTTTGCAAAAAAATCAATATTTCTTACTTTTTGCTAAAATACGAATCCAGAGAAAAAAAAAATATAAAAAAAACATTTTTTTTAATCGGTTATGGCCGATTTATATTCTTCCTCATATTTTTAGTTAAAAAAAACACAATCGGCGCTTATTGATTGGTTTGCGCAAAAGTTGCCGCGTTTACGGATGAGAATTAATTTCTGGGGTTTTTATTTAATTAATTTTTTTTACTAGTAATGGCGGCGATCTGCGATTTTTAGCGGTACTGCGATATTGCGGCGGACATGTCGGATAATTTTGACACTTTTTTGGGACCATTGGCATTTATACAGCGATCAGTGCTATGAAAAGGCACTGATTACTGTGTAAATGCCATTGGCAGCGAAGGGGTTAACCTGGAGGGGACTCTCTAAGGGTTAAATGTGTTCCCTCAGTGTGTTCTAACTGTATGGGGGCTGGGCTGGCAGGGGGAGGGGAGTGATCACGGCTCCCATATATAGGAAGCCTTCAATCACATTCCTTCCCCCTCTGTCAGAACGGAGATCAGTGTTTACATACACCGACCCCGCTCTCTCAGGGCCAGATTAACGTAGGGGCTTTTGGAGCTGCAGCTCCAGGCCCCTACCTTAATATAGGCCCAGCCACCCAAGAACTTTTCCCTGGCACCCTGGTGCCGCCACTGCCCATCACTGCCCAGTGTCCACTGCTGTGAAAGTTATTGATGCAAGCGCAGGCCCCGGCAGAGGAGAAGGATGTAACTTCCTCAGCACCAGGCCCATGATGCTCTTAATCCAGCCCTGATTGCGGGGGAGTCATCGCGGGTAGCCGGCGGAGATCGAGTCTGTCCTACACGCTCCCTGGCCCCCCTGGAACACAGTGAGCGCGTGAGCAATACTTGTTATCACGGCCGCCACCAGGTGACGGCGGCTTGCGACAACGAACCACTTTGCCGCCATCAATTCACAGCGGGCGGTCGGCAAGTGGTTAAGGGCCAGTTCCAGTGTATTTCTGGCACGTTTCTGGTACGTTCCGGTGCATTTTTACGCTTTCCGATGCATTTTTGGTACGTTCCGGTGTTTTTACGCTTTTCGTGCGTTTTTGTTACGTTCCGGTGCGATTTTGATACATTCTGGTGCGTTCCAGTACAGTTCAGTGCAGAAAAAATGCAGCATGTTCTACTTTTTTTTCTGGAACTGGAACGCACTGAAAGTGACAGCACTGGTGTGAACTATGCCATTGAAAACCATTTTTTTATTTTTTATACATAAAAAAAACGCACTGGACCGCATGCGGTGTGAACTGACCCTTAGGTAATAACCGGGTTTGCAAAGACATGGAAGTGGATTCACATCCTTTGTGAAACATATTTAAATGAAAGCTTTTGTGCCCGGGGCTCGACTCTAAAGTAAATGTGACTGTATTACCACAAAATTGATTGTGAAATGCTCTTTCCGTCGCTTCAGATTGGCGCGCTGTGTCATCTCTTAATGTCAGGTGTATAATGTTATGTGTGTAGGCCGCTGAGCGATGGTCTGGTAATTACCGGCCGCTGTGAAAGGAATGATTGAAAGGACCTTTCTGGTTTCCTCCAGACTCTTTGTTGCGCGCGGGGCCGGGGAATTACGGTTAATCCCTCATGTTCATGAGGCGTTTTGGAAGGACAAAGCCCCGCTTATCGCTTCCCTCTGACAGAAATGTTATTTGCGGGGCGGCCACGTAATACGGAGAATAGCTAGAGGGACCCCATCAGTAACGCCAGCAGTAATTACGTTATGCCGGGTAAATACACTGGCTGCTGAAAAGATTTCTCACTTTTCCCAGTCGTTAGGATCGGCCCACGGGCCTAGGAGTTAGCAAGATTTTTTTTTTTAAAGCTTTATTATATTATTAATGAACGACAAGATAGTGCCAGGGGTCATTGTAATATGTCTCCATTCCCTGGTCCTAAATCTAAAGGCAGATATTAAAAATCAACAACAGCTTTGAGTAATCCTGTTATGTATTCATTGAAAATCATTAAAGAAGATGGCAAGACAATGTGCAGAAGACATCCCAGCATCCCCTCAAGAACGGAATACCATTTTAAGTGAAAAACAAAAAAAATTGCTATGGATATACCTTGTTAGACTTTGTAGTGGTGGTCATGTGAGCAGCAAACTTCCAAGTAATCCCCATGACTAAGCTCCGAGGGGGTGGAATGAAACGCGTTGGAGGTGTGGCCTGGCCAGAGTCCAGGCTGAGGTTGCCACTCACACATTCATCTTAGTGACAGCACAGATGTGCGGCTACAGGGAGTCCTTTAGGCTATGTGCATTCACATCGGTGATTAGGGCTGGTGCAAATTATAGCGGCAGTTCCTGCTGCGGTTCAGCGGCTAGGTGCAGCCACTGGCCCCGTTCATTATAAGGACAGATCGCCAGCAGCCACAGCAATTCGGGGCTCTCTGCAAAGCCAGCGATTACCGCTACTTTAACACCGCCGATTAAGGCTGGTGCAAATTATGGCGGCAGTTCCTGCTGCAGCTCAGCGGCTAGGTGCAGCCACTGGCCCCGTTCATTATAAGGACAGATCGCCAGCAGCCACAGCAATTCGGGGCTCTCTGCAAAGCCAGCGATTACCGCTACATTAACACCGCCGATTAAGGCTGGTGCAAATTGTAGCGGCAATTCCTGCTTCGGCTCAGTGGCTAGGTGCAGCCACTGACCCCGTTCATTATAAGGCCAGATCGCCAGCAACCACAACAATTCGTGGCTCTCTGCACAGCTAGTGATTACCTGCATTGATGGCTGCTGGATGCACACAACGTGCTACATTAACTTCGCCAATTAAGGCCGGTGTGAATCGTAGCGGCAGTTCCTGCTGCGGCTAGGTGCAATCACTGGCCCCGTTTATTATAAGGACAGGTCACCAGCAGCCGCAGCAATTCAGGGCTCTCTGCAAAGCCAGCGATTACCTGTGATGATCTCTTCTGGGCGCACACAAAGTTCTACATTAACTCCGCCGATTAAGGCTGGTGCAAATCGTAGCGGCAGTTCCTGCTGCGGCTCAGTGGCTAGGTGCAGTTACTGGCCCCGTTCATTATAAGGACAGATCGGCAGCAGCCACAACAATTTGTGGCTCTCTGCACAGCTAGTGATTACCTGCATTGATGGCTGCTGGATGCACACAACGTGCTACATTAACTTCGCCAATTAAGGCCGGTGTGAATCGTAGCGGCAGTTCCTGCTGCGGCTAGGTGCAATCACTGGCCCCGTTTATTATAAGGACAGGTCACCAGCAGCCGCAGCAATTCAGGGCTCTCTGCAAAGCCAGCGATTACCTGTGATGATCTCTTCTGGGCGCACACAAAGTTCTACATTAACTCCGCCGATTAAGGCTGGTGCAAATCGTAGCGGCAGTTCCTGCTGCGGCTCAGTGGCTAGGTGCAGTTACTGGCCCCGTTCATTATAAGGACAGATCGGCAGCAGCCACAACAATTTGTGGCTCTCTGCACAGCTAGTGATTACCTGCATTGATGGCTGCTGGATGCACACAACGTGCTACATTAACTTCGCCAATTAAGGCCGGTGTGAATCGTAGCGGCAGTTCCTGCTGCGACTAGGTGCAATCACTGGCCCCGTTTATTATAAGGACAGGTCACCAGCAGCCACAGCAATTCGGGGCTCTCTGCAAAGCCAGTGATTATCTGCGATGATCACTTCTGGGCGCACACAAAGTGCTACATTAACACCGCTGATTAAGGCTGGTGCAAATCGTAGCGGCAGTTCCTGCTGCAGTTCAGCGGCTAGGTGCATTTACTGGCCCCGTTCATTATAAGGACAGGTCGTCTGCAGCCGCAGCGATTCGTGGCTCTTTGCAGAGCCAGCGATTACCTGCTGTGATTGCTGCCGGACGCACACACAGTGCTACATTAACACCACCGATTAAGGCCGGTGTGAATCGTAGCGGCAGTTCCTGCTGCGGCTCTCAGTGGCTAGGTGCAGCCACCGGCCCCGTTCATTATAAGGACAGGTCGCTAGCAGCTGCAGCGATTCGTGGCTCTCTGCACAGCTGGCGATTACCTGCGTTGATCGCTGCTGGACGCACACAAGGTGCTACATTCACACCGCCGATTAAGGCCGGTGCGTTTTGTAGTTACAGTTCCTGCTGCAGCTCTCAGCGGCTAGCTGTGGCCAACAGCCCCATTCGCTATAAGGACAGATCGCCAGCGGCCTCAGCTATTTGCGGCTCTCTGCACATCCAGCGATTACCTACGGTGATGGCCGCTGGACGCACACAAGGTGTGTAGCTGCTGAGAGCTGCAGCAGGAACTGCCGCTAAAATTCCCTGGCCTTAATTGCTGGTGTGAATGTAGCCTTCTGTTATTATTATAAAGGATTTATGTAGCGCCTACAGGTCACGCAGCGCTTTACAATATAAAAGGGAGCCAGTACAGTTACAATACAATAATATGCGAGAGGGTTAAGAGGGCCTTGCTCATAAGAGCTTACAATCTAATAGGGTGGGGCAAGTGGTACAGAAGGTTGTAACTGTAGGGGATGAGCTGATGGAAGTGATAAAAGATTAGTTGGAGGCGTGATAAGATTCCATGAAGAGTTGAGTTTTCAGGGATCGCCTAAAGGCAGCCAGAGTAGGAGATAACCAGACAGATTGAGGTAGAGAGTTCCAGAGGATGGGAGAGGCTCTGGAAAAGTCCTGGAGATGAGCATGGAAGGAGGAGACAAGGGAATATGCCTTCTTCTGAGGGCAGTTGGTGGACGTCCCTATGACGAAACGCGCAAAGCAGGGCCTTCAGCATCCTTATGTACTTCCGGTTTGCCCGTGGAACGCATAGCGCAGAAGTGGAAGTTTTTTGTCTTCAGTCTGACTTCGCATACAGGCAATGTAAGTGGAGGTAGGGATATGGCTGCTAGCTATAACACTTTATTCCATGGAGTTCTCTCTGCTTATCCTTTCTATATGAGGAATACTCACGGGTGGAGAAGAAGGAGCGTGATCTCTAAAGAGATTTTTTGATTTATTCTCCACATCTATGGAAGATCTGTATTACATGGGACTGTGATGAGATCGCCTCCTTGTGGTCTCTGTTCAGTACTACAATTGGAGATTTTATTTATCCACTGGATAACGTTTGGACTACTCATTGCTTGGACTTATCTGGCACATTAGCACTTTGTTGTTTAAAGTTATTTGGCCTTGTATATGACATTTATTGCTTTATAACCTCATTTGCACTTTATACTCCTTAAAGTGGAGTTCCACCCATATAAAAGTCAGCAGCTACAAAAAGTGTAGCTGCTGACTTTTAATAATTGGACACTCACCTGTCCCTCGCTCCAGCGATGCGGTCGCCCGAGGGCTCGCTCCTCTCCTCCTCCTCTCCATGGCGCCGGCATCACAGGTGTGGGCACCCGGCTTTGGCTTCAAAGCCGGGTGCGCACTGCGCATGCACGAGTCGCGCTGCGCCTTGTGACTGGCCAGCGTATCTTCTGCGACGTGTCCCAGAAGATCACCGAGAGGAAGGGGGGAAGTGGAACTCTTTCCTGGAGCCGCAGCTCCAGGGGAGGAAGTGGACCTGGGACCCTGTGAAAACAGGGTCCCTGGTCACCCCCCAAGAAGAAGACATGCCAATTGTGCCATGTCTGGGGGTCACCTTCCATTAAAGCAGAAGTTCCACTTTTGGGTGGAACTCCGCTTTAATTGGCTTTTTTATAATTTTTAGCACTTTGCTGGGGGTTTGCATGGAAACGTTTTTTATGTGTTTGTATCTTAATTTATATATTTACTTTTGCACTCTTTTAAGCAGCGCCGCACCACATATTTATAATTTCACAGTTGGTGGAAATTATCAGCGCATCTAACGCAAGGCCTAAGGGACATTACTGCGCATGCACGTCGGTATATAGAATGCAAGTAGATAGGATTACAACACTCTCAGTTTTTATTGCTGTTTGTGTCCCTGTTTGTCCTGTTTTATGTTATCACCGACAGTGAAAGTGAAAGCAAATCACAAGATTTAGGGTTGACACCAGAACAAGAATAGATGGGAAATCTTCCAATGACATCCAGGGATTCCCTCATTTTGGAGGGATTTATTCTCACTTCCAGTTTTGGCTGTGAATGGTCATCTTCCCAATGGAACAGAGATGGCAGCCCACCCCCCCCCACCCCTCCCTTACTCTATGCAAAATGAGAAAAAAAGTTTTGCGTTTAGTTCTACTTTAATAGATCCATGTTCGTTTTGCGGGAAGGCAGATGGATGTGCGTCCATTTACATCCTTTTATCTCCGATCCATCACATTTAAGTTCAAGAAAACAGGAAAATACAACAAGGTAAATTAGATGTACAGTGGAACCTTGGTTCACGAGCAACGCAGTTAACGAGCATTTTGAAAGACCAGCATTTAAAAAAAAACCCTGACTCGGTTTGCGAGCGCTGTCTCGCAAAACAAGCAGAATTAAGCCTCTGTGCATGCAATACCACATGTGGCCAGAGGTGCGGGGGGCGCTGGTGAGCCTCGGAGACCTTCGGAAATACCCAATATTCACCAGCACCACCACACCTCTGGCCACATACGGTATTGCATACACAGGGTGCCCCCGGACCTCGTACAGTACTGCATTGGCAAGCAGTGCTGTGGAATGAATTATCTGAGTTTCCATTGTTTCCTATGGGGAAACTTGCTTTGATATACGAGTGATTTGGATTACAAGCATTCTCTTGGAACGGATTATGCTCATAATCCAGGGATCCACTGTAAATAGTCAAACGTCCATATGTATCGATTTCCCTATAGACTGACATTGAGCTTCCGTTCTCATCTGCCTGCTAAACTAACAATCAGATCTGATTGAAATAACGAGAAAGGGCACTTAAAGAGGAAGTAAACTTCCTCTGCTGACATTTACCTATAGGTAGTGAAAATATTGCATAAACTTGCACCGTTTAGGAGATATTTACTTTACATGCAACCAGTGACATCGCTGGCACATGCGCTCTGAAGGAACGGGCACAGGTGCCGTTCCTTCTGATCCCCAATGATGTCATCTTGGCTCTGGCCAATCACAGCGCCAGAGCACCAACCTCTTTAACCGCTTCAGCCCCAGCCGCTGTCATTATACTGCGACAAGCTGTAGCTGTTCCCACTTGTGTGGGCGCACGTGCGCACCGCCCGTGTAGCGCGCACACTCCCACTGGCCAGCTTGGGAGCCAATCAGCAGGTGGGGTGGACTTGATGTCCGCCGGCCACCCGCGATCGTTCCATAGAGAGCCAAAACGGGGATCTGTTAATGTACACAAATAAATCCCCGTTCTGACGGGGAGTAGAGTCAACTCCCAGTCAGCACACTCCCCCCACAGTTAGAAAACACCTCCCTAGGGAACACTTAACCCCTTGATCGCCCCCTAGTGTTAACCCCTTCCCTGCCAGTAACATTTATACAGTAATCAGTGGTGTTTTTTTTAACTCTGATCGCTGTATAAATATCCCTGGTCCCAAAAAAAAGTGTCCGATCTGTCCGCCGCAATGCCATAAATCTATTCCCTATTTTGTAGACACTATAACTTTTACGCAACCCAATCAATATATGCTTATTGCGAGTTTCTTTACCAAAAATATGTAGAAGAATACAGATTGGCCTAAACTGAGGAAGAAATTCATTTTTTTATATTTTTTAAAGTAAAAATATTTTTTCAAAATTGTCGCTCTTTTTTTGTTTATAGCGCAAAAAATAAAAACCGCAGAGGTGATCAAATACCTGCAAAAGAAAGCTCTATTTATGGGGAAAAGGGGACGTCAATTTGGTTTGGGTACAATGTCGCATGACCGCACAATTGTCAGCTAAAGCGACGCAGTGCCGTATCGAAAAAAAATGGCCTGTTCATTAAAGGGGAAATTCTTACGGTCCAGCAGAGCTTCACTCTTTCGAACAACATTGACTATTTTGAATCCTCATGCTGCTAGCATTAGTAAATAGATTGGAAAGTATATCATATTTGCTTGATTTAAACTTTTTTTTTTAACATTTCTTCAGTTACTTCCTGGTTTCCGTGCCTAGGCTCCTACATCCCAGGAGTCTTCAGGAGGGGAGGAGGTGCTTTCTCAGTTAAGCACACCCTCTTCTGCTTGCATGCCTGAGCTAAGGGCAGGTGGATTCTGGGAAGTAAATGCTGCATGAATCCCTGTCCTTATCCAATATAGCCATGGCCAGAAATGCCTCTCGGTAGCTGTTTTTGTGTTATAGAGAAATTGTGACATAACCTATCTAGCTCATAATTACCTCTCATACTGGATAGATTTTAGGATGACATAACATCGCCGCCAAAAATAATTGATAACTATGGTGTGCATTCAGAGTATTTTTGTCGTTCTTCAATTACCTGCTAACTAATTAGTATAATATTGTACTCGTTAGATTAAATTGCCTGTTCATTTGACATAAGCTTGCTTAAATTATAAGGTGGATTAAATGATGTTCATTTATCAATGATGGAAACACGAGCAATGGAGGTTATATGGTATGCATTGCATTGCTGGGCTTTATAGTGGGGGTGAAAAACTCTTCTATACGGGTATTATGGCTTAAGAAAACCTACTATAAGAGAAATATGGAGGCTGCCAACATTGGGCTTCTCTGAAAATGCTAATTGCCTGACTGTTAAGCTTTGTCTTCAATTCCTTGGCACTTGATCCTTTCTAAATTGGCCCTAGTATGTATAAATGTGAGTTAGGGACCTTAGATTGTAAGCTCCTTGAACGCTGTGTAAATTGACAGCGCTATGTAAGTACCTGAAATAAATAAATAAATAAATAAAACTTGCCCACAACTAATTTTAGACCAGGAATCCTGACTATTAAAGCGCTGAAGCCAAGATGGCAGCCAGGGAGCTAAAATTTTAACAAAGGGGCTAGCAGTGGCACCCCATGCATTACTATAAAAGTGAATCTACTATTGACGCACTCAGTGATGTCACCGGTCTCTAGTGAATGGATAGGCTGCATTCTCAGTGATGTCACCGGTCTCTAGTGAATGGATAGGCTGCATTCTCAGTGATGTCAATGGTCTCTAGTGAATGGATAGGCTGCATTCTCAGTGATGTCACCGCTCTCTAGTGAATGGATAGGCTGCATTCTCAGTGATGTCACCGGTCTCTAGTGAATGGATAGGCTACATTCTCGGTGATGTCACCGGTCTCTAGTGAATGGATAGGCTGCATTCTCAGTGATGTCACCGGTCTCTAGTGAATGGATAGGCTGCATTCTCAGTGATGTCACCGCTCTCTAGTGAATGGATAGGCTGCATTCTCAGTGATGTCACCGCTCTCTAGTGAATGGATAGGCTGCATTCTCAGTGATGTCGCTGGTCTCTAGTGAATGGATAGGCTGCATTCTCAGTGATGTCACCGGTCTCTAGTGAATGGATAGGCTACATTCTTAGTGATGTCACTGGTCTCTAGTGAATGGATAGGCTGCATTCTCAGTGATGTCACCGCTCTCTAGTGAATGGATAGGCTGCATTCTCAGTGATGTCATCGCTCTCTAGTGAATGGATAGGCTGCATTCTCAGTGATGTCACCGGTCTCTAGTGAATGTATAGGCTGCATTCTCAGTGATGTCACCGGTCTCTAGTGAATGGATAGGTTGCATTCTCAGTGATGTCACCACTCTCTATTGAATGGAGAGACTGCATTCTCAGTGATGTCACCGGTCTCTAGTGAATGGATAGGCTGCATTCTCAGTGATGTCACCGCTCTCTAGTGAATGGATAGGCTGCATTCTCAGTGATGTCACCGCTCTCTAGTGAATGGATAGGCTGCATTCTCAGTGATGACAGTGGTCTCTATTGAATGGAGAGACTGCATTCTCAGCAATGTCAATGGTCTCTAGTGAATGGATAGGCTGCATTCTCAGTGATGTCACCGGTCTCTAGTGAATGGATAGGCTGCATTCTCAGTAATGTCAATGGTCTCTAGTGAATGGATAGGCTGCATTCTCAGTGATGTCACCGGTCTCTATTGAATGGAGAGACTGCATTCTCAGTAATGTCAATGGTCTCTAGTGAATGGATAGGCTGCATTCTCAGTAATGTCAAAGGTCTCTAGTGAATGGATAGGCTGCATTCTCAGTAATGTCACCGCTCTCTAGTGAATGGATAGGCTGCATTCTCAGTGATGTCACCGGTCTCTAGTGATTGGATAGGCTGCATTCTCAGTGATGTCACTGCTCTCTAGTGAATGGATAGGCTGTATTCTCAGTGATGTCACCGCTCTCTAGTAAATGGATAGGCTGCATTCTCAGTGATGTCACCGCTCTCTAGTGAATGGATAGGCTGCATTCTCAGTGATGCCACCGCTCTCTAGTGAATGGATAGGCTGCATTCTCAGTGATGTCACCGCTCTCTAGTGAATGGATAGGCTGCATTCTCAGTGATGTCACCGGTCTCTAGTGAATGGATAGGTTGCATTCTCAGTGATGTCACTGGTCTCTAGTGAATTGTTAGGCTGTATTCTCAGTGATGTCACCGCTCTCTAGTGAATGGATAGGCTGCATTCTCAGTGATGTCACCGCTCTCTAGTGAATGGATAGGCTGCATTCTCAGTGATGTCACCGCTCTCTAGTGAACGGATAGGCTGCATTCTCAGTGATGTCACCGCTCTCTAGTGAACGGATAGGCTGCATTCTCAGTGATGTCACCGCTCTCTAGTGAACGGATAGGCTGCATTCTCAGTGATGACACTGGTCTCTAGTGAATAGATGGGATGTTGGGAATGCATACTAATTTCTTATCTGAGATGTCTCTGATGACTATAATCGGAATGTACAAGTTTATAATAGCTATGGCCCAACTATGTTATATCCCATTTTTATATTCATTAACCTAATATCAAATCAGGCAGTTCTAATGAAAGCCTTGGGATGTTTGTTACTCGTATCATATACATAGAAGGGACCCAGGTGGTTAAACGGCTTTGTTACACTTAAATGGCCCAGCATCATAATCCGGTGTTCCTTCCAGCATGGCTGCAGATGTACAGCTTAATTCCCTGGAACAATGATTCCAATTCATTTGTGAAGTGTTCACAGTCCCACTGTGCAGATTTTAGGCATTAAACGGATCTGTGCAGAGCTGTACTATAGAAGAAGGGAGAACAAAAAAAAATATCAAGCTTTATTAAAAATCTTATTTCAGACAGTTATTAGAGAAGTGTCAGTGGCATGATAAGACATGAACCATCACAGAGCAGCTTTGTTTTTGGAACAGGACGGCGCTTGGCTTGTACGGGCTTGTAGGTTTCAAAAACATATGGCGTTGATGTACAGTTTAAGACACAGAAGATTTGCTTGCGGGGTGGAACTGTTCCTACTACTGTACATGGTTCACTAAGTGTAAAAATTATTGTGTGCACAAAAAGTACAAAAATAGGCATCCAAAACAACAAATAGCGCTCTTCCTCTTCACCCAGATAGTAACACTCCGCACTCACCGGAACATATGACCTCTTTTCACAAAGATGGTCAAACTCGATTGGGGTAAGTTTATCACCCAATATACAGGATATACTCAATCCACCAATGGAATCCTAAGCCTCTAGCCAGGCAAATAGGGTCTTCTCTTATAAAGTGCTCCAGTGCCTTTAAGGAATCCTGCATGTGCCTCATTCACAGGGCAGAAATGTAAAGGGATCTCTTATATGTAGCATATTCGGTTTTTATTAAGAAGCTGTTAAAATGACACTTACATCAATCAGAAGTATCATAGGCATGTGAAAAAACTCAAATCCGCCGGTCTGTGTTCCATCCACCGGAAGTGACATGTCTTGGAAAGTCCAACCCAACACGTTTCGTCAGCAGTGTCTGACGTCATCAGGGGTCACATGGTGACAGATGACGTAAGACGTTGCTGATGAATTTAAAGTGATATTCTTGGGTTTCTTTGAAGCTTGAAGACTCATAGCTGTATATGTCTGTATAATTATTAGTTGGTTGATTTCCTGGTTATAATTATTTTTTTGTGCAGGGGATTTTATTGTTGGTTAAAAAAAAGGTCTTGGTGTGTATGAAAATCATCTACTCTTCTCAATTACATTTAGTGCTTAAAATGAACCCATGCTTTTCCCATGCTTATAAATCCCAACTTCACCAGACAATTTCCTCATCAGATTCTGCCACATTGATTCTTTTTGGTACTTTCCCCCATAGACTCACCAACACAGTGATCCAGGATCGGTCCTCTTCCAGGGTTGAATGACAACCAGCATCATCCAATCCATTTCCTGTAGGCCCATTGTTACTGTATAGCCTGCAGTTTCCTGCTTGTGAAATTCTCACCTTCTTGCCTTGGTTCTGCTAGACCTGTGATTCTACTCACATTTGCTGCTGGCTTCTGTGTTCACCTATGGGTGTCGCCAACTCTACTGCGCTTTATATCCCCTTGCCATCTATCACTCCCTGGTCCACCTCCCCGTCTGCTTCTCTATATATAGACATGCTCAGCGCAACTCGTGTTGCCTGAGCAACTTCCTAGTTTCTCTGTGCTCCTGCTTTCCCACGTATTCTTTGTATTCTGTGTCTGACTTCCCGTGTACTGACCCCAGCTTCGTCTACGATTTTGCTTGCCTATGGCATGCCTTGACCTTGGCTCCTTTCCTGGATTCTCCTATGTCTCCTGCCATCTGTACACCACACACCCGAGTTGTCTCCGCTTGTTCAACTGGGCATACCTATGTGCCACGACCTGGTTCCAGTGTGCTGCAAGTCCATCCCCACCATCAGCGACCCTGGTGAAGTAGCAGGCTGAAGCTTAGACCCCGAGTTGGCCTTCTACAAGGGCTCACTAAGAAGAAGAAAAATACCTAGGTAGGGGGAGCATGTGATTCACTTCTCCTGCTCCCATGTGACAGCTTTGTTGCTTGATGATTGGCCCAATCAGTAGCCCAATCGGTAGCAGACTGAAACTTAGACCCCGAGTTGGCCTTCTACAAGGGCTCACTACCATAGGAACCTGAAACCCATGCTGTTACGAACATGGGCCATGGGGGGTGCATTATCATGCCACTCTGGGCTCACATTACTCCTGGTCAAAAAGGTGTTCACGTGTCACTTTGCTGCCAAGTAGTAAGGACCGCCTACCGCAGACACTGGAGGAGATGAGGAAGGACCTGTGATGCCACCTTGAGAAGTGCAGGATTTAGGGTATTTATAAGGGAAAAATAGAGATGCAATGTGGTGGGGCACGGAAAATCTGGACTTGGACTTCAATGTCAGTCCCTCCATCAGTTTATATTCTCTCTTCCTTCTCTCCTCTCATCAGTTTGGCCAACGAGAGTGAAGAAAAATACTTAGGTGGGGGAGCATGTGATTAATTTCTCCTTCTCCCATGGGACAGCTTTGTTGCTTGATGATTGGCCCAATCAGTAGCCCAATCGGTAGCAGGCTGAAGATTAGACCCCGAGTTGGCCTTCTACAAGGGCTCACTACCATAGGAACCTGAAACCCATGCTGTTATGAACATGGGCCCTGGGGGGTGCATTATCATGCCACCCTGGGCTCACATTACTCCTGGTCAAAAAGGTGTTCACGTGTCACTTTGCTGCCAAGTAGTAAGGACCGCCTACTGCAGACACTGGAGGAGATGAGGAAGGACCTGTGATGCCACCTTGAGAAGTGCAGGATTTAGGGTATTTATAAAGGAAAAATAGAGATGCAAGGTGGGGGGCATGGAAAATTTGGACTTGGACTTCAATGTCAGTCCCTCCATCAGTTTATATTCTCTCTTCCTTCTCTCCCCTCATCAGTTTGGCCAACGAGAGTGAAGAAAAATACCTAGGTAGGGGGAGCATGTGATTCACTTCTCCTGCTCCCATGTGACAGCATTGGTGCTTGATGATTGGCCCAACACTGTCACATGGTGGCAGGGAGTAAGTCGCCAGCAGTGTGTAGCTCCAAGTTGTAAGTTGAATCCTACACGGGGCTTCCACTCTTTGCTCCTTGCATCCAAAAGGAAGGACAAGGGAGTAAAGGGAAGGTAAGTAGTTGGACCAGAATTAAAGTAAACTGCTTACTGGAACTCTCAACAAGAATAGATATCACAATATGTGACTTTTGCAAAGTTGACCACCTTCAGGAATATTCCATCTTTAACTTCCCTACTTTAGAGAATAAGGATTATGTCGACATGAGGATAGTAAATGTGAATAACATGCAACATTTTTTTGTCTTGAAAATGGTTGGAAAATCCCATCAAAATGTACCTACAAAACAGAGATCTATGTTTTATTTTAAAGTTTATCTAAAACCATTATTTTTATTTGAGTTTAAGATCAGCTAATTGTTCAACCCTCTGTCTGTGTCCTGTTGGGGCAATTTCCCTTCACTTCCTGACCTGAAGACACAATAGGGATTGAGAGGAGATCTTTCTGAAGTGAGGGATCCTTGTCATTGCAACAAGTGTTCCCATCAGAAGACTTTCCCTTTTTTTTTTCTCCAGTGGAGTGACATCCCTGCCTCACCTTTCCATCTCATCCAGTCAAAGAGCCCTTTGCATTCATTCAGAAAATGCAAAGCATTCTCTGAATGGCACCCGTGCCCAGCGGGTGACCTTCTGTGTTCAGCATACAGGGCAGCAGCTCCAGAGGGAACCCAAAAGCAAGTGGAGGTCACAGAAGTTGCATTGTCTATTTCATTGATTTCCAGCTTCCTGGAGGGGTCAGCCTGGTATGGTATATGCATAACTATATCAGTTCAAGCTGTATAAAATATCTATACCAGGAGTTCTTTTTTATTCACTACCACTGACACCAACAATGGGGCTTATTTTTATTCCCACCGACACCACTTGTAACTGTAAACTCGGAAGCATGCACCTGAATTTTTTACCATCCCATCAGAATTTAGCTTTATATTCATATGAGCAGGGCTGGCCCAAGACATTGTGCTGCCTGGGTCCAAGAATGAAATGCTGCCCCCCCCCCCCCAAAAAAAAAAATCACGCCCAGCAAAAGGCCTCCACATCCATTATTTTATATCATGATAATTAAAACTAAAATGTAATTTATCAGGAAGTCAGATTTACATGCAAACCTTATCTATATGCAAAATTATATGGCATACCATTATGTTCAATTCCAAGGGGCAGGCAAGGGCAGTATATAAACAGGCTAAGGTAGTATATGGACAGGCTAGGGTAGTATATAAACAGGCTAGGGTAGTATATAGACAGGCTAGGGTAGTATATAAACAGGCTAGGGTAGTATATAGACAGGCTAGGGTAGTATATAGACAGGCTAGGGTAGTATATAAACAGGCTAGGGTAGTATATGGACAGGCTGGGGTAGTATATAGACAGGCTAGGGTAGTATATAAACAGGCTAGGGTAGTATATAAACAGGCTAGGGTAGTATATAGACAGGCTAGGGTAGTATATAGACAGGCTAGGGTAGTATATAAACAGGCTAGGGTAGTATATAAACAGGCTAGGGTAGTATATAGACAGGCTAGGGTAGTATATAAACAGGCTAGGGTAGAATAGAGGCAGGCGGAGCAGCCCTGGGGGCAGTTGTCATCAACACAAAACTGCTGGAAAAAAAATCTTGGTCATCAATTTGCTGGGTAAATAGAAGAGAAGAAGAGGTGGCAGTGGTTCAATTTGCTGCCCCTCTCAAAGTGCTGCCTGGGTCCAATGGACCCACTGGGACCCATGGTAGGGCCGGTGCTGCATATGAGGGTTTGTAAAAATGCCTTTCCACTGAAGCTGAATTTGTGTCTAGATCTACCTGCCCTTTAAGGGGGAGGTAGCATTTAATGAAATAAAGGTGACCCCCCTACATCCAGGCCAGTGTTGACTGACAGAAGTTTATTGCCGTTTACGGTCATTCAATTTACTGGTAGCCTGAAGTGCTTCCAATGCATCTCCCTCATGATTGCTATTTTAGTCTTGCAGACTCTTGTCATTTCATCTGTGGAAGACAAATTAGATTCCCGTTAACCTTAATAGCATCTAACCTAGATAATATGACATCTCTGTGCATCGAGGTCTGTATATCGTGACACGCTGTGTGGAGTGAACCTCATTCTAGAGACTTATGCTTGTTCTGCAGACCTTCATCCGTCTCATTCTGCTTTACCATCCACAACCTGACCCGCATCCTTGACTTGTCCCAAGAACCGGAAACGCTCACCTAAACTCCTTTTAGCATAAAAAAACAATTATGTGTTACTCCAAACTGCAGAGAATGCCCAAGGTGCATTGAGACTGCACAATGCCCAGAAGACTGTTAGAAGAACGTCACTATTGAAGCAGACTTCCCAATGTCACCATACCATCCACAACCTGACCCGCATCCTTGACTTGTCCCAAGAACCGGAAACGCTCACCTAAACTCCTTTTAGCACAAAAAAACAATTATCTGTTACTCCAAACTGCAGAGAATGCCCAAGGTGCATTGAGACTGCACAATGCCCAGACGACTGTTAGAAGAACGTCACTATAGAAGCAGACTTCCCAATGTCGCCAAAGAGGCAGTTTTCCCAATGTAGAGAGTGTCAAAAAGACTAAAGAACAAAACCCGATTCTGGAGAATTTCCCGTTTTAAGTTCACCACTATTTCTGGTGGTCTCTGGATGTTATAGTAAGAAAATATAGGGAAGTAGTGGCGCTCATGAGGTTGCTGCCCCCTTGAAAATGTGAACGTGTCTACTGACAATCATAGAGTGCAAAGGTGCACTGCACTTTGCTCTGGATGATATAGTTCCTAAAGCCTCGTACACACGGGACAACGATAGTATACAACAGGTCGTACGAACGACCGTTTTATGCGAAATCGATCGTTAGTACGCGCGATTAGAACAGCAGACGTACAGCGGTCATACAACAGGAGTTGTATGAGCAAACTAGAAAACTTGGTAGTACCAACATATGACCGTTGTATCATTGTACAGAGAAGTTGGTCCAACAAGTTGTTTTGTGCAAAACACGCATGCTCAGAAGTCAGGAACGGCCGGATGCTAATTACATGCACCTGAACGTTCTTTCTTTGGTCGTACGATCGTGTAGTGTAGTCAGTATGCTAGATACAACAGCCAACATACAATTTGAGCCGTTCGGTCGTACGACCGTCGAACCGTGTGTTGTGGCTTATACAACTTACAAATGACTGAGCAGAGCAGTGAAGCTTACCATGTATCTGATGTTTATTATCTTTTCCCATTACAAAACTGTGAAGGTTGCATGACCCAGCAGAGGGATGTTTGGGAATCATCACTTTTCCCAGGACAAGCGTACCTTTCTTGTCTGAACATCTTTAACTAAAATGTGAGCACTTACACCGGCCTTTCTTTAACGTTATACCCTAAAGCATGGTTTCTCAACCAGGGTTCCTCCAGAGGTTGCTAGGGGTTCCTTGAGCAATGGTCAATTTCTACCTCTCAGATAAATTCTTAATGACATCATTGATCTTTTTAGCTATCTGTAAGGGGTCATTTTTCCCAGTGACCACAAGTGTAGGGAGCATTCTTCCCATTGACCATCACACTAATGTATCAGGAGTTGTAGACTTTCAACTTTTAGCAGGGGTTCCCCGAGACCGGAGAATTATTTCAAGGGTTCCTTGGTGTTGAAAAGGTTGAGAAAGGCTGCCCTAAACGAACCCTTTAAATAATCATAAGGTCTTGGGTGTGACAGTGCGAGGCCCTGCCACAGTGTGGGATAAAGAAATTGATATATAAATGACACAGAATTTGCAGCCTATTGTGACTGAGTGGAGAAAGCTGTGTTCTAAGCTTTCTCTGGGTTTGATAGTTCCGGATTGGGGCCAAGCTTGAGGATAGCTCAGGGCAGTTGCTGCCATTTGCAGACAGAGCTGGGCATTCCTGCTAGAAACGGCATCCCTTGGGAGAAGAATATTTTGCCCAAGAACTGGGAAAGGTGGAACAGGGACACAAGTTTGAGAGACCAAGAGAGGGTTTGGGAGGCTGAGGATGCTGACGAGGCTACTGGGTCCACAGGGTTGGAGGGAGTCCAGAAGTCTCTGGAGGAGTGAGCAAGTTTGGTGTAACGCCACTTGCTTTGCCAAATGGTGTTGGCTTGTAACTATGGCACCATCAGACGGGAGATCAATCAACCGTAGCTCAAGGAACCCCTATCAACCTCTGGAGGAACCCTGGTTGAGATCGGCTGACTTACAACTAAACAGCATATGCATAGTAAGCGTCCATACAGAACCAGACCCAAATTGAAACCCAATATGTGGCCTAGTCTGTTGATTTTATAATTTTGGAGCCTCAACTTTTAAAAAGGCAAGATTAGGCCCTGTGTACAGTTTCAGTCCCAGAATCCAAAGGGCTCCACGGGGATCGAGACTTGCAGTCAATGCAAGGTTCTGAACCTTTGTTGTTACTTAAAGTGGTAGTAAAGTCCAATAAAGCCTATAACACACCTTACCTGTAGGTCATGAATATCTCCTAAACGTGCACTGTTTTCACATGGGGTGACGTCTGAAAAGGACGGCATACCCACACTGTATCGTCATTGTGTAAAAATATTAAAGGAGTAATAAAATTAACAAACAAAGAAAAAACAAAACGTTTTAATTATTAATAGCAAACAAAGAAGAAAAAAAAATGGTGGGGCTTTAAATGAGGCTGACATGCCCATTGGTACTACATGGGCTAAATAAAATGTGTTGGTACATATAATTCCAAAAACATGCCAAGAATAAGATGCCAAAGGCAAATGGTATATATAAAAATACATAAATCACATTTATTGATTAGATAATAGAATCATTGAGAATTCATAAATACATACAATCAAGGTAATAACCATATACATTATTCAAAGGACATGATTGGGTACAAATATCAAGGAAGGTCAGAAATATCTAACCAAGACCATGGATCGTGTAATCAGAAATGAATGCAAAAAACCAGACCCATACATCATGATAAATACAAGATTACATACAATGTCGATAATATAACATGTAATCCGGGCACCCTAGATAGAAACTCTACGCGTTTCGTAGCTTATGCTACTCGGAGTGCTACAGGAGTATGGTGCAAAATAGGTCTATGAGGAATAGAGAAAAATAAATGGATACACATTAGTATACAGTAACCTCCAATATAGAACAAATAACCAAGCAATTATGCAATGGTGTCTTACATAGGTATCTTCCGAGCTGTACCTAGGTCCCGGAATGCGGGCCCCAGTGGATAGCCTGACACAGGGTTGAGGCGGGAGTACCCACCCACGAGACCCGGGAAACAGCCAGAGGCCGATCGAACCGCCACACCATGGTCTCTGGATGTGATGTAAAGGTAATGGTAGAAATGTGGAGTGTCTAAAATGTGAAAAAAAGGGGGAATGGGGGTGAGTGGCATAATGAATAATGAATATTGTATAGAGAGGGTGAACAAATATAATGTAAGTGTATAAACCAAAAATGAGAGAAAAAAAAAAGGGAGAAAAAGAGGTGGTGGCAGCATGGTGGACAGTGCCAAAATACTATAACTAGTGAGGCCTATGCAGATGTTACCTGGAATATATGACCGTGTGAGAAGGAATAGAGGATATAGCCTCTCCTGATGTGGAGCATGAGTGGCGGTCATGCGGTCGGCCCCAGCTATATAGCCCCGGCCCCGGGTGGGGTCCCGCCAACGTCATACCGACGCCACAGTGTCAATGAAGGAGGCCGGTCAATCTGAAGATGGAAGTGTCCGCCTCGGATGTGTCTCCCTCCCGGCTGTGGCGCAAGATGGAAAAAAGCACGTCCCACCTAGATGGCGTCATACGACGCAGGAGGTGCGGCGTGTACGCATGACGCCGATGCGGGGCAGACCAATCCCCGCCCCCGTCACAGGCAACTAGACGGGGACGGGGAAAGGGCTGTCCCGCATCGCAACCCCGATAGGCAGGTCACCCCGATAAGGCCCACTAAACCAGCAACCCGGCCAAGCCGGGAATATCAAACCTAGAAAGAACAAGTAAACTGTATATCCAGGGGGGTACTGTATACCAAAAGAGGGTATGGGTACATGGGTATAATGCTCTGATGATGACATTGTTTAAACATCAATGGAAAGGTCATGGCAGATCACTTAGGAAAATGGGTGTCTTCCACACTGAGAAATTCAAAATGAAAAATATATAATGATCTGACATGGGACCGCAATGGCAATTAATTATTAATAGCTTATAAAATAGAAGTGAGCAAAAAAAAAAAAATCAGCAAGAAAATAATAATTAAATGGAGAAGGAGAATAAGGAGTTAATAAGGCTGATTAGAGTAAATTAAAGCGGATGCAAACCCTCTCCTATAGCAAGTAAACAGCCTCAGATGATAAACAGAGATGAAACAAATCTCCATACATACGTTTTACATGTACAGTATCTCACAAAAGTGAGTACACCCCCACATTTTTTTTAAATATTTTATTCTATCTTTTCATGTGACAACACTGAAGAAATGACACTTTGCTCAATGTAAAGTAGTGAGTGTACAGCTTGTATAACAGTGTAAATTTGCTGTCCCCTCAAAATAACTCAACACACAGCCATTAATGTACAAACCGCTGGCAACAAAAGTGAGTATTGGATCACACTGGGAGACAGCTAATTGTAGGAAAGGCACACATCCCCCTCCACATAGGAAGAGACTTTCAGAGCTCTGCTGTGAGTAGAGCAGCTTTCTGCTAATCGTTTTATAGCACCCACCCTGACACAAAATTCAGGCTGATTTTATCACATGTGACGGAGAACATGTCAGAAGATATCATGCTGATAACAGAAAAACGGAGCAAGAGAAAGCCAAGGGACTTTGTGCTTTTAAGAGAAGAAAACTCTGCAGATATATGTGCCCAGCTCAAATTTCATGAATTGGGTTTGCATCCACTTTAAGGGGTTAAATGGAGAAACAATTTAATAAAAATTATTTTTTAAAAATATTTTTTTTTTTACTTGACAGGTTGCTTTAAAGTGATTGTAAAGGCTCATTTTTTTTTTTTAACAAACATGTTATACTTACCTCCTCTGTGCAGTGGATTTGCACAGAGCAGTCCAAATCCTCCTCTTCTGGGGTCCCTCTTCGCTGCTCCTGGCCCTTCCTCCTATTGAGTGCCCCCCTCAGCCAGCAGCTTGCTACAGTGGGCACCCGAGCCGAGTCAGAGCTCCGTGTATACATTCAGACACTGCACCCCGGCCCGGCCCCTCTCTCCCCTGATTGGCTGACTGACTTTGATTGACAGCTGCGGAAGCCAATGACGCCACTGCTGTGTCTCAGCCAATCAGGAGGAGTGTCCTGGATGGCTGAGGGGATTGTGGACATCACTGAAGAGAGAAGGGGCTCAGGTAAGTAATTGGGGGGGGGGGGAGGCTGCTACACACAGAAGGTTTTTTATCTTAATGCATAGAATGTATTAAGATAAAAAAACCTTCTGCCTATACAACTCCTTTAAACTGGCTTCACCTGCAGAGGTAAGTTCGTCCCTTTGAGCTGTAGATGTATAAACAAAAAGAAACAATGTTTCTTTTTATCTTAGTGGTGTTTCAGCGGCTGAGCAATGTTGTTGATAAACATTGCCAGGCTGCTTTTTTTTTTTTTTATGACCGCTCCAATTGCCGGGACTTAGTTTACACTTCAGCTGTTAACAGACGAACCCCACTGACAGCTGAATGAGTCATCGGTTGTTAAGGACGCTGGCGCCCCGGCCCTTAACTTCTTCATATCCGCGATATAGCCGAATGATGGCTACATCGCGGATCTACTTTGCCAGGAGGCTGTCAATAGACATCCTCCCGAGCATGCGCTGTTTGCGCATCCCTGCACCGCGCTCTCTGTGATCACCGAGTCTTTGAGACTCGGCTGATCACAGATCGGAGTAAGGGGCCGGTCCCGGCCCTTTACCATGTGATCAGCTGTCAGCCAATGATGGCTAATCACGTGATATAAACAAAAGATCGGTGATCAGTTTTTTTTTTCCCTCGTGCTGTCAGCGTGAGGGTAAAAAACAGCCGATCACCGCCTGCTTCTGTCAGAGGGACATCGGTCCCTCGCACAGAGAGTTGCGGATGGCTGTCTGTGCCCACCAGTGCCCCCTGCCAGTGCCACCTATCATTTCCCACCAGTGCCACCTACCAGTGCCCACAGTGCCACCTACCTGTGCCCAGTAGTGCCACCTAACTTTGCCTAGCAGTGCCACCTATCATTGCCCACCAGTGCTGCCAATCAATGTCCATCAGTACCAACAATCAGTGCTGCCTATCAGTGTCAACTACCAGTGTCCATCAGTGCCACCTATCAGTGTCGCTTATTAGTGCCACCTATCAGTGCCCATCAGTGCCACCCATCAGTGACAACCATCAGTGCCACCTCTCAGTGCCCATCAGTGCCGCCTCATCAGTGACACCTATCAGTGCCCATCAGTGCCGCCTTATCAGTGCCCATCAGTGCAGCTTCATCAGCGCTCATCATTGAAGGAGAAAAATTACCCGTTTTCAAAAATGTATAACAAACTATGAAACTGTTTTTTTTTTTCAAAATTTTCTGTCTTTTTTCATTTTATTTTTAGCAAAAAATAAAAAACCCAATAGTGATTAAATACCACCAAAAGAAAACTCTATTTGTGGGGAAAAAAATGATAAAGATGTCATATGGGTTAAGTGTTGCATGACCGTGCAATTGTCATTCAAAGTGCAACAGTGCTGAAAGCTGAAAATTGGTCTGGGCAGGAGGGGGGTTTAAGTGCCCGGTAAGCAAGTGGCTAAAGAGGTTGTAAACCCCGCAATTTTTTCTTTTCTTTTCTTACCTGCAAGGCAAAGGCATAATAAGCGGTTTATCCCGCTGGACTTCATGTGACGCCCAGTCAGGATAACTGATCCCCGCTGCTGCCGATATTTTGCAGTAGGCTGAGTGGGAAGTGGTTAATTCTTTCGCAAATATTGGGGATATGATATTGATGGGATGCCAGAGGTTTTTGTGTTCTGTATTTGATGTTGGATGTATGCCCAGTTTCTTGGCAACAGGTAAAAATCACCTGCATACCGACCTGATCCAGGAGATTAATCGATGTCTGCGCGTGGATCCTGGGGATTGGAATTCCAGCTGTTTATTGATTAAAGCTGTGGAAGGAGAGGTCTGTGCACTGCTGTAAGTTCCTAAAAATATGCCGATACCTTGGGGAAAAAATGCTAAAAATTCAGGTTTGCTGTTATTTATAATAGGCAGCCTTCTCTGGAGTGTGCTGAGACGCTTACAAGAGTAAGAACATTATTTAGGCAATATATCGGGGCTCATACAACACCAGAGTGGAAGGAGACTTGGTTTAAGAGAACCATTCTGGGTTTGTGCAAATATGTAGCCTTATCCCAGATAGCAAGCAATTGAGCTGCAAGTTTGAAAGTGACTTGCTAAATAATTGCTAGACTTGCCAGGCTTAAAAAGTTTGTTGCACAGTTGCAGAAAGTCCACATTGCATGACTCCAGATCAACTTTCTATGCAAACATTCTGCATGTCTGCTGCAAGTTCTGCATCAGTTATGTTGTGCAATAGTCCTCCCACCACAGGGGGCACTGTGGCTGAATTTTCATGCTGTAGACTTGCAGAGCTCTTGCTGTGGTCTCACCACTGCAACGTACAGGTGTGCTATGTACAGGCTATGTACAGGGTGCAGATTCCAGGTGTGTGCTATGTACAGGGTGCAGATTCCAGGTGTGTGCTATGTACAGGGTGCAGATTCCAGGTGTGTGCTATGTACAGGGTGCAGATTCCAGGTGTGTGCTATGTACAGGATTCAGATTCTAGGTGTGGGCTATGTACAGGATGCAGATTCTAGGTGTGTGCTATGTACAGGATGCAGATTTCAGGCGTGTGCTATGTGCAGGATGCAGATTCCAGGCGTGTGCTATGTACAGGATGCAGATTCCAGGCGTGTGCTATGTACAGGGTGCAGATTCCAGGTGTGTGCTATGTACAGGGTGCAGATTCCAGGTGTGTGCTATGTACAGGGTGCAGATTCCAGGTGTGTGCTATGTACAGGATGCAGATTCCAGGTGTGTGCTATGTAAAGGATGCAGATTCCAGGTGTGTGCTATGTACAGGGTGCAGATTCCAGGTGTTTGCTATGTACAGGATGCAGATTCCAGGTGTGTGCTATGTACAGGGTGCAGATTCCAGGTGTGTGCTATGTAAAGGATGCAGATTCCAGGTGTGTGCTATGTACAGGGTGCGGATTCCAGGTGTGTGCTATGTACAGGATGCAGATTCCAGGTGTGTGCTATGTACAGGGTGCAGATTCCGGGTGTGTGCTGTGTACAGGATGCAGATTCCAGGTGTGTGCTATGTACAGGGTGCAGATTCCAGGTGTGTGCTATGTACAGGGTGCAGATTCCAGGTGTGTGCTATGTACAGGATCCAGATTCCAGGTGTGTGCTATGTACAGGGTGCAGATTCCAGGTGCGTGCTATGTACAGGGTGCAGATTCCAGGCGTGTGTTATGTACAGGGTGCAGATTCCAGGTGTGTGCTATGTACAGGATGCAGATTCCAGGTGTGTGCTATAAACAGGGTGCAGATTCCAGGTGTGTGCTATGTACAGGATGCAGATTCCAGGCATGTGCTATGTACAGGGTGCAGATTCCAGGCATGTGCTATGTACAGGGTGCAGATTCCAGGTGTGTGCTATGTACAGGGTGCAGATTTCAGGCGTGTGCTATGTACAGGATGCAGATTCCAGGTGTGTGCTATGTACAGGGTGCAGATTCCAGGGGTGTGCTATGTACAGGGCGCAGATTCCATGGGGTGTGCTATGTACAGGATGCAGATTCCAGGGGTGTGCTATGTACAGGATGCAGATTCCAGGTGTGTGCTATGTACAGGGTGCAGATTCCAGGTGTGTGCTATGTACAGGATCCAGATTCCAGGTGTGTGCTATGTACAGGGTGCAGATTCCAGGTGTGTGCTATGTACAGGGTGCAGATTCCGGGTGTGTGCTGTGTACAGGATGCAGATTCCAGGTGTGTGCTATGTACAGGGTGCGGATTCCAGGTGTGTGCTATGTACAGGATGCAGATTCCAGGTGTGTGCTATGTACAGGGTGCAGATTCCAGGTGCGTGCTATGTACAGGGTGCAGATTCCAGGCGTGTGTTATGTACAGGGTGCAGATTCCAGGTGTGTGCTATGTACAGGATGCAGATTCCAGGTGTGTGCTATAAACAGGGTGCAGATTCCAGGTGTGTGCTATGTACAGGATGCAGATTCCAGGCATGTGCTATGTACAGGGTGCAGATTCCAGGCATGTGCTATGTACAGGGTGCAGATTCCAGGTGTGTGCTATGTACAGGGTGCAGATTTCAGGCGTGTGCTATGTACAGGATGCAGATTCCAGGTGTGTGCTATGTACAGGGTGCAGATTCCAGGGGTGTGCTATGTACAGGGCGCAGATTCCATGGGGTGTGCTATGTACAGGATGCAGATTCCAGGGGTGTGCTATGTACAGGATGCAGATTCCAGGTGTGTGCTATGTACAGGGTGCAGATTCCAGGTGTGTGCTATGTACAGGATCCAGATTCCAGGTGTGTGCTATGTACAGGGTGCAGATTCCAGGTGTGTGCTATGTACAGGGTGCAGATTCCAGGTGTGGGCTATGTACAGGGTGCAGATTCCAGGCGTGTGCTATGTACAGGGTGCAGATTCCAGGCATGTGCTATGTACAGGGTGCAGATTCCAGGCGTGTGCTATGTACAGGATGCAGATTCCAGGTGTGTGCTATGTACAGGGTGCAGATTCCAGGCGTGTGCTATGTACAGGATGCAGATTCCAGGTGTGTGCTATGTACAGGGTGCAGATTCCAGACGTGTGATATGCCAGTATCCCCCCACAAAACTATCTTCCCCCCTTAGAAGATTATTGTCTATAAGTCACAGTGGCAGGTCAGGCTCCTGGCACAGGCTTCTGTTGATACACGTGCAGAGCGGCTGTGGATAACCTGCCCTGCCCCCTCCTCTGTCTGTATATGCAGAGCTGGGAGAGCAGGAAGGGTTTTGTGTGTGCTGACTCCCGATGCTAGAGGTCAGCGCTGTCTTAACACCGGATGATGAAAAGCCCTACCGTCTTCCTTCCTGTGCCAGGTGCTGGTACATGCAGAGTGTTACGGCACCTGCTCACACTCTGTGCGCTGCGCTGCACTCGGGTGATTAGGGTGTGCATGCCTGGGCACAACCCGTGCACACACCTATGCTGGACATCTTGTGATCCCTGATTCCAGGGGGGGCACTTGGCCCCCCTTGCCCCTATCTGCGGACGCCAATGGTGGCGCTATTGAGCATTTGAGTACTCGTGCTCTAATACCCAAACCGATACCTTTGCGATGCGCTTTGAACCCATACAAAATGAAAGAACTCTAATTAATCGCACTGCAAAGAATCGAATACAATTTGAACAGGAATGCTGTGCAATGCCTTTCCGAATCGCATGCGGTTTCACACGCTGATCCCAGGCTTGTCATAGTATCTCCAGGCTGGGTTCACACAGGAGCGGTGCAGGAAACTGCATGAGCTTCGGACAGGAATCGCACCGCATTCCTGTTCAAATCGCATGCGATTCTTTGCAGTGTGATTTAAGGCAATTCATTTTGTATGGACTCAAATCGCATTGGTTTCAGGCATGCACAATTTGTATCAGCGAGTACTTGACCGAAAGCATCGGAACTTGTACTCGCTGGTAAAAAAAAAATGGCATCGGTTCATCCCTACCTTCAACTACGGCTTTTAACCTGGAATGCAGCTTCTTTCCTTTTACGAGCAGCAAACACGACAGTTACAGGGCTTGGAACAAACCATATAACATTCCCGGAGGTGATTATAACGGTCAGATTTTATGTGGTTGAAAGCGGAATTAAAAAACTGCGAGCAGCAGGCTCTTTATTGCGGAGCACTGGCATGTCTCTTCTGCAATAAAATAAATCTACCTGCCCCGCAGTCTTCATTAGAATGTACGCTGAGCTGCGCATGCACTGTCGACGGACCTCAGACCTTTGAAGGAGAGGTAAGTATTGTGGCCCTAAGTTCTGCTTCATTCCCCTTTTCCAAAAAAACCCCCAAAAAACTTATGTAAATGCTTCAAAGCCCAACTCTGGGCAAATTTTATTTCCCATGAATTGGGGCTGTGCCAGCACTGCACGGCTTATTTTTGTCTAAGGGATTGGAGAACATAGATCTACTTACCTAATCCTCTGATCATCCCTGCACAAGATCAGTCCTTGAAGCTCCTGCCCCTCTCGCAGTGTAGCCAGGGCCAGGATAAGGGGTGAGCAGAAGGGGAAGCTGCAGGAAAGGGGGCACCGCAAGTTCCTTCTACTATAGGGCTGACAGGAGTAGTGGCAGCGGCATCACTACTTCTGTCAGCCCAGTGTTGAAAGCAGTTAAGAGAGAGCTGGGAGGAGGTGCAGGTTGTGCTCTCTCTCCCCCTCATCCTCATAAGCACATAATGAAGGGGGCGCAATTTGTCAACTTTGCCCTGGGCACTGGATGATCTTGTCCCGGCACTGGGTGTAGCGGCATTGTTGGTGCACAGAATAGTGCCACATCATTGCTGTCATTGGGGGAATAGTGGCCCATTGTTGGTGTTAGTGGGAGGAATGGTGCCCCATCATTGGCGTCATTGGAGGAATAATGGCCCATTATTGGTGTTAGTGGCTGGAATGGTGCCCCATCGTTGGTGTCAGTGGGTGGAATAGTTCCCCTTTATGGGTGTCAGTGGGACAAATTGTGCCCCATTGTTGCTGTCAGTGGGGGGGAAAAGTGCATCATTGTTGGTGTTAATGGGAGGAATTAGTGCCCCATCGTTGGTGCCCGTGGGTGGAATAGTGCCACCCCATCGTTGGTCATTGGTGTCAGTGGGGAGAATAGTGCCCCATTGTTGGTATTAGTGGGAGGAATAGTGCCCTATTGTTGGTGTCAGTGGGGGGAATAGTGCCCCATCAATGGTGTCAGTGGGAGGAATTGTGCCCCATTATTGGTGTCAGTGGGAGGAATTGTGCCCCATTATTGGTGTCAGTGGGAGGAATTGTGCCCCATTGTTGGTGTCAGTGGGAGTAATTTTGCCCCATTGTTGGTGTCAGTGGGAGGGATTGTGCCCCATGGTTGGTATCAGTGGGGGAATAGTGCCCCATTGCTGGTGTCAGTGGGAGGAATTGTGCCCCATTGTTGGTATCAGTGGGGGGGAATAGTGCCCCATCATTGTTGTTAGTGGGAGGAATTGTGCCCCATTGTTGGTGTCATTAGGAGGAATAGTGCCCCATTGCTGGTGTCAGTGGGAGAAATTGTGCCCCATCATTGGTGTCAGTGGGGGGAATAGTGTCCCTTCATTGGTGTCAGTGGGAGGAATAGTGATCCATTGTGTGTGTCAGTGGGAGGAATCGAGCGCTGTTGTTAGTGTCAGTGGGTAAAACAGTGCACCGTAGTTGGTGTCAGTGGGAGGAATAGTATCCTCTGGGTCTACTTTTCAAGGGGCACCCTTTTTATGTTGAGAACAGCCTCACTAAGGCCATTGCATCTGAATAGGACTTCAAAATGAGTGTCAGAAGTCACCATAGGTCTGACATTGCCGTTACCCTTCCACATGATCTACCAATCCCCATGGAGCATAGCAGCGGCACATAATAGAGATGTGTAGTTGAGATGAATGTCCTTGCAAATGTTCAAACTTTTGTGTTCTTCTCTTACAAAACTGCAACAAACTGCATTTTTCATTGTTTTTGTTTCAATTTTTTCAATTCATTTGTTAGGCCCGTGCAGTGACAGTTAAAGTACAAATATGTAGAGAAATAAGGAAATCGGAATGAAAATGCGAGCGCAAGTTAAGAGAAAAGGCTTAAAATTGATTATAATTTTTACAAACTTGGATAACTCATGCGGAGCACATAATTAAAATACGCATAAGCAGAGATTACTGTCATTGTTTACTGCGTGTCGGAGCAATCAGGAAATCCAGACATTTAAAAGAGATGTACGGCTTTTTTTAAAAAAAAACATATTTCCCTAGTAGGGGTGCTAAATTTAGTCTCAGAATCGATGCATTGCGATTCGGTGGTCCGCGATGCGGCATCGATGCTGCGACTGGCATAAATCGATTATTGGTTGACGTCATCGCCATGCGGTGCCCCGCCCCTCTCCTACCAGAGCCGCGCCTCTCTGAAAAGTAGCTGTGGGGCGGTAACCGCACCCTCTTTTACCGCCTCCGTTGATGCCATCCCCAGCTACCCGGCGTCACCATGTGTGCAATAGTGTTCTCAGCCTCCTGTCTAGGAGGCGGGACTCCGTTATAGTGGTCGCTGAGGAGAAGGGAGAGGAGGACTGGCGCTGGGGTTTTCAATTCAAAGCTCTCTGTCGCTGTGTGCGATCCATCCAGGCATGGGTGAGGATGCATTGGTGGGACACAGTGAGGTTGACTGGGCACAGTGACTCTGCATTGATGGGGCACAGTGAGGCCGACTGGGCACAGTGACTTTGCATTGATGGGACATAATGACTCTGCATTGATGGGCACAGTGACTCTGCATTGATGGGACACAGTGACTCTGCATTGTTGGGCACAGTGAGTCTGCATTGATGGGACACAGTTACTCTGCATTGATATTGATGGGACACCGTTATCTGCATTGATGGGACACAGTGACTCTGCATTGATGGGCACAGTGACTCTGCATTGATGGGCACAGTGACTCTGCACTGATGGGACACAGTGACTCTGCATTGGTGGGCACAGTGACTCTGCATTGATGGGCACAGTTACTCTGCATTGATGGGCACAGAGACTCTGCATTGATGGGCACAGTGAGGGGCACAGTGAGGCTGATTGACGGGCACAGTGAGGCTGCATTGATGATGGGCACAGTGACTCTGCATTAATGGGAACAAAGTGACTCTGCATTTATGGGCACAGTGACTGTGCATTGATGGGCACAGAGACTCTGCATTGATGGGCACAGAGACTCTGCATTGATGGGCACAGTGAGGCTAATTGATGGGCACAGTGAGGCTAATTTGATGATGGGCACAGTGAGTCTGCATTGATGGGTACAGTGAGTCTTCATTGTTGGGGGACAGTAAGGCTGCACTGATGGACATGTTGAGGCTGATTGACTGGCTCAGTGAGGCTGATTGATGAGCATGGTGAGACTGCATTTGATGCACTGGTGAGGCTGCATTTTTTGGGCACTGGTGAGGCTGCATATGATGGGCATTGGTGAGGCTGTCCAGTGCCCATCCCCTGGGCACAAGGCTCCTGACAGGGACATAGAGTACTACTGGTCCGCCTAGCCAGAAGGCCTGGAAGACCCCATTCTTCTAGATCAGTCGAAGCCGACCGTTGAGTACTAGGTCAAGGGGCACTCATGAAGAGAGACCCCCCAGGGGCAGGGGATGAAGGGACCCGAAGACCACACATCCTCCCCCTAGACATCAGGGCAAGCCCAACGACTCACAACCTCCACGCTTATTTGGTAAATTGGGGACAGGTTGCAATGTCATTTAGGTTTTTTTCTGATCTCTGTGCCTACCTGTTTCGATGACACCCACACCTTCTCGTTTCTTGTCCTCGTGCCACTAGAAGAGGAAATGAAGACACAACAGAAACTTGGCAAAGGTTCCAACTTCTTCCTACTCCATCAAAAACAAGAACATCTTGAGCTGGGCTTTAACTCTCCCTCCATTACCAAAGACTATAACCTCAAAGTTTTGGATTGTTTGAACCTTTAAGACCTTTCGTGGCTCCTCAGGGCCACACCTCTGGTTATTTACCCACAAGCACTGGGCTGAAACAAGGCCTGAATAAGCTGTAATAGTTGCGGTTTGTGTCTTCCAAAGACATCTCCGGTTCTGTATCTCGAGAGACAGCTCGCTCTCTGGCCAGCCTTGGACAATCACACAGCAGATATTGCAATGAAAGGTGATGGAAAAGTGCTGAGTCCAACAAGTAAAGTTAGCTTGGCAGCCAGGGCCCTCTGTCAGCAGATCCTGAATGGGTTGTTTTACAAGATGATCATTTACAATCACTTTAAGGGGGTGCTTTGTCCACCCCCCAAAGGGGTAGGACCTCTCCCTGATGCCAGGGCACAAGGCTCTGGACAAGGACATAAAGTATGACTGGACCACCTAGCCAGAAGGCCTGGAAGACCCCATTCTTCTAGATCAGCCAAAGCCAACCCTTGAATACTTGGTCAAGGGGCTCTCCTGAAGAGGCAGGGGATGAAGGGACCAGAAGGCCACACATCCTCCCCCTAGACATCAGGGCAAGCCCAACGACTCACAACCTCCACGCTTATTTGGTAAAATGGGGACAGGTTGCAATGTCATTACGTTTTTCTTTCTGATCTCTGTGCCTACCTGTTTCGATGACACCCACACCTTCTCATTTCTTGTCCTCGTGCCTCTAGAAGAAGAAATGAAGACACAACAGAAACTTGGCAAAACTTCTACCTTCTCTATCGAAAACAAGAACATCTGGAGCTGGGATTTAACTCTCCCTCCATTACCAAAGACTATAACCTCAGTGTTTTGGATTGTCTGAACCTTTAAGACCTTTCCTGGCTCCTCAGCATTGACACCTCTGGTTATTTACCCACAAGCACTGGGCTGAAACAAGGCCTGAATAAGCTGTAATAGTTGCGGTTTGTGTCTTCCAAGGACATCTCCGGTTCTGTATCTCGAGAGACGGCTCGCTCTCTGGCCAGCCTTGGACAATTACACAGCAGATATTGTAATGGCAGGTGATGGAAAAGTGCTGGGTAGGACTAGCAAAGTTAGCTTGGCAGCCAGGGCCCTCCGTCAGCAGATCCTCGTGATAAATTTGCCATTTGCATTCTTACATAAAGTTTGGGCTGCAGAAAAGAAAATGTTTAGAGCTGGAAAACCATGAGTGCCGCTTCCTTGGCAAATGTTAGAGAGGAACTTAACCGATCAATTTACGGTTTCAATAAACAGTTACATTCCCAGCATGCCGGGATTGCTAACTGTCACATTTGCTTGTGCTCTCAACCAAACTGTCAAACCATCAAATGACTGGCGTCATAACTGATACAACATCATGGCAACTGCAGATCAAACAGAGGATAGAATGGCAGCTTCCTTGGTTGAAAAGGATAGGAGGGTGTAGTTCCATTTTAAAGCTGATCTCCGGGGAAAGGAAATATCCTTCCCTTCGAAAAGCAGCTTTGCTTACCTGATCCTTCGCTTTCACAGTCTTCTTCCAGGCTGTAAGACCGTTCCTCGCAGCCTATTCTTCCCTATGCTCCAGCGGTCTCAGGACCTTTGATGTCATCACATCCAATGCAGAACCGATAGCCCTGCATTGGACATGAGGATGTGAAGGGACAGTCCACTGCTGGAGTGTAGGGGAGTAGAGAAGAGCACTGGAAGATTGTGAAGCAAAACTGCTTTTTATGGCCCCCTAAGTCTGTGGTTACCTCTTGCAGTACAGGGAAGCCTCAGTCCAAACAGTTTTCCTTTCCCCTGATATGGACTTTAACCACTTCAGCCCCGGAAGGATTTCACACTTTAGGACCAGAGCACTTTTTGCGATTCGGCACTGCATCGCTTTAACTGACAATTGCGTGGTCATGCAACGTTGTACCCAAACGAAATTTGCGTCCTTTTTTTCCAACAAATAGAGCTTTCTTTTGGTGGTATTTGATCACCGCTGCGTCATTTCTGATCGCCGCTATAAACAAAAGAAGAGTGACTATTTTGCAAAAAAAAAAACTAATTTCTTACTTTTTGCTAAAATACAAATAAAAAAAAATAAAAAAAAACATTTTTTTTCAATGGTTTTGGCCGATTTATATTCTTCCTCATATTTGTGATCAAAAAAATCGCAATCGGCGTTTATTGATTGGTTTGCACAAAAGTTGCCGCGTTTACGGATGATGAGAATTAATTTCTGGTGGTTTTATTTATTTTTTACTAGTAATGGCGGCGATCTGCGATTTTTAGTGGTACTGCGATATTGCAGCGGACATGTCGGACCATTTTGACACTTTTTTGGGACCATTGGCATTTATACAGCGATCAGTGCTATAAAAATGCACTGATTACTGTGTAAATGCCATTGGCAGTGAAGGGGTTAACCTGCAGGGGGCGCTCTAAGGATTAACTGTGTTCCCTGGGCGTGTTCTAACTGTGTGTGGGTTGCCCTGGCAGGGGAAGGGGAGTGATCACAGCTTCCATATAGAGGAAGGCTGTGATCACAGTCCTTCCCCCCTCACAGAACGGAGATCCGTGTTTGCATACACGGACCTCCGTTCTTTCACTCCGGGGGGGGGGGGCATCGCGGGTAGCCGGCGGAGATCGAGTCCGCCGCACCCGCTCCCTGGCCCCCCGGAAGACAGTAAGCGTGCGAGCGCGCCTCCGGTGGCGCGCGCGCTCACAGTGCTCTATCTGGCAGCTGCCATTGTGTGACGGCAGTTTGCCTAGCAGAGCCATCTTGTCGCCGTCAACCTGCGGTTGACGGTCGGCAAGTTGTTAACCACTTGCCTACTGGGCACTTTTACCCCCTTCCTGCCCAGGCCAATTTTCAGCTTTCAGCACTGCCGCACTTTGAATGACAATTGCGCGGTCATGCAACGCTGTACCCAAATGTAATTTTTATCATTTTTTTCACACAAATAGAGTTTTCTTTTGGTGGTATTTAATCATCACTGGGTTTTTTTTTTTTTTTTGCTATATAAATGAATACAGACCGAAAATTTGGAAAAAAAAAAATGTTTTCATAGTTTGTTATAAAATTTTGCAAGCAGTTCATTTTTCTGCTGCACTGATGGGCGCTGATAGGCTGCACTGACGGGCACTGATGAGGCTGCACTGATGGGCACTGATAGGCTGCACTGATGAGGCGGCACTGGTGGGTACTGATGAGGAGGCACGGATGAGGCTGCACTGATATGCAACACTGATGGACACTGATAAGTGGCACTAATGGGCACTGATAGGCATCACTGATGGGCACTAATAGGCAGAACTGATGGGCACTGAGAGGCGGGACTGGTAGGCGGCACTGATAGGTGACACAGATGAGGAGGCACTGATGGACACTGATTGGCAGCACTGGTGGACACTGATAGGTGGCACAGGTGAGGAGGCAATGATGGACACTGATTGGCAGTACTGGTGAGCACAGATTGGCAGCACTGGTGGGTACTGATAGGTGGTACTGATGGGCACTGGTAGGCGGCACTGATAGGTGACACAGATGAGGAGGCACTGATGGACACTGATTGGCAACACTGGTGGACACTGATAGGTGGCACAGGTGAGGAGGCAATGATGGACACTGATTGGCAGTACTGATGAGCACAGATTGGCAGCACTGGTGGGTACTGATAGGTGGCACTGATGGGCACTAATAGGTGACACAGATGAGGAGGCACTGATTGACACTAATTGGCAGCACTGGTGAGGAAAGATTGGCAGCACTGGTGGACACTGGACACAGATAGGTTGCACAGGTAAGGAGGCAATGATGGACACTGCTTGGCAGTACTGGTGAGCACAGATTGGCAGCACTGATGGGCACTAATAGGTGACACAGATGACGAGGCACTGATGGACACTGATTGGCAGCACTGGTGAGCACAGATTGGCAGCACTGGTGGGCACTGTTGGGACTGCACTGATAGTCAGTGCCAATGTCCCTTTTACACAAGCTGGTTATGGGCTCTCTTCCCCTCTCCTCTCGCTGTCAGCTGGTTTCTGTATACATCTGTGATCAGCTGTGATTGGACACATCAGGTGGCAAAAAAGCTGCTGATTGGCTCTTTAGCTCAATCTGTGATCACCAGTGTCTGCAGGACATTGAGACCACAGAGCGTGCTGTCTGCCCCCTTCGGCGGGCGCGATCACGTGAGGCCACCATATGATGGCTTCCCAGAACTAGCCAGCCACGCTGTAGCCGTCATTCGGCTATAGTGTGGTCAGCAAGTGGTTGACAGGACATTATCATCCACCCGAAGTGGGAGCTGCCAAAAAAAATCCAAATATAGGGGGCGGAGATTGGAACTTCCCCTTTTAGGTGAATTTCCACTTTAAAGTCACAGCAGAAACTCTGGATTATTTAAAGTATTACTAAACCCACAACAATAAATCAGTCTGTTTATGCATTAAGCATGCTTGTTATACTCACTGTGGAACCTAAGGGGTTAATCCTCTGCATTGTGTAAAAAGGCTGTTTGATCCTGTATGCACAGATCCGCCCCTTCTTTCACTGTCCCCAATCCATCTGCTGATAGTACAGAGCCTTGAAGGCACCCTGCACATGCTCAGTTTGGTGTATATTGCTAGCAAGCTTTTTACTTTTTTGGGAAGGTGCATGTGATCAGCACAGGGCCAATCAGCACTGTTCTGACAGAGGTTCAGGGGTCATGCAGCCACATAGGACAGTCAGAGGAGAAGGAAAACTCCTCCTGCAAGCTTTAATCAGACACTGATAGAAGTCACAAGACTGACTGCTGATGAGATAGGATATTTAGCAGTTCATATTTATTAAAATAATTGCATTTCCATGTTCTGTGTACTGTGGGTGACCAGATATAGTGACTGCAGGGCCCTGGGTTTAATAACACTTTAAGTTTACTTTCACAGCAGCTCAGCTTACTTCTAAGGACTCATGCACACTGCAGCTAAAAAAAAGCTGCTTTTACAGGCATCTGAGCTTTTATTTCAGCTGGAAGAAGCTTGTGCTTTTTTTGTGCTCTTGTGCATCTTTATTGAGCTCCATTGAGCTTTTTTGAGCATTCTTTTTCCCACAAACCCTCCTAGATAGTATTTTCTTAACCACTGTATAAATAAAACAAAAAGCTGGAGCAAACTTTTTTGAGCTTCTTCAAGCTTTTTTGAGCTCTTTGGGGCAAAGACGTGAGTTTTTTTCTGCCTGTCGGAGCATATGCCTGAAAAAGCCATAATGTGCATGGACACATTGGCTAACATGGAGGGGAGTTTCTAGGCAGAAAAAATAAGAGTTCAAAAGAGCTAAAAAGCCCATAGGAGCTGCTTCTTTAAACTTCTTTGAGCTGCAGTGTGCATTAACCCTAAGAGCTCTTGTTATGTGTTTAGATTAGAGAATAAAAGGTCGACCTTATGGTTCCTTCCTCAGTTGTGAAGGTTGGTGGTCCTTCCTCCTGGACTGCGTGGCAATTATGCCATGACCTGTGAGTGCTGCCCACGCTAGTACTGTGAACATTGAAGATGAATTACTCCACAGTGTCAGCAGTTACAGAGGCCAGTAAAGGGCTTGACTGAAAGCTCTTTTATTGCTTGTTAAGAATATGGAAATACTTGAATGTCTGCCATGTCTCTCCGGCCACTTGTGCTCCATCATTAAAAAGGAATTGACCAATTTCCCAGTTGGACTTTGAGCTTTTTTGAGCATAAGCGTTCTTTTTCCCACAAACCCTCCTAGATAGTATTTTCTTAACCACTGTATAAACAAAAAAAAATCTGGAACAAACGTTTCTGAGCTTCTTCAAGCTTTTTTGAGCTCTTTGGGGCACTAGATCCTCTCAAAAACGCGAGTTTGGTGGGGTTTTTTTCTGCCTGTAGGAGCATATGCCTGAAAACGCCTGAAAAAGCCATAGTGTGCATGGACACATTGGCTAACATGGAGGGGAGTTTCTAGGCAGAAAAAATAAGAGCTCAAAAGAGCTTAAAAGCCTGTAGGAGCTGCTTCTTTGAGCTGCAGTGTGCACGAGCCCTAAGGCTGCATTCACACAGGGGCGATCCGACTTGGCGCAACTTTGCTAGGCAATTGCAGCGCGACTTTCAGTGCGACTTCGGCGCGACTTACAACACAACTTATGCCAGGCGACTTTGCCTGTGGCCAATCAGAAAAGGGAGGGAGGGGCTTTCCCCAAACATAAATTCTATTCTTTTCACTGTAAAGTCGCTTGCATTAACATGGGGATCCGACTTGGAGGCGACTTCCATTCATTTCTATTGGCACAAGTCGGATAGAATTTGCCTTGAGTCGTGCAGGAACTTTTTTCTGAAGTCGGAGCGACTTAGTAGCGTACATTAAGACGGCTCCCATTCATTTCAATGGGATTTCAGATGTCAAGCGACCTGGAGCGACTTGAGGCTACTCAAGTCGGAGCGACAGTCGCCCCTGTGTGGGGCCTTAGAGCTCTTGTTATGTGTTTCGATTAGAGAATAAAAGGTCAACTTTATGGTTCTTTCCTCAGCTGTGAGGGTTGGTGGTCCTTCCTCCTGGACTGAGTGGCGACCACGCCATGACCTGTGAGTGCCGCTCAGTCTAGGAGTGAACATTGAAGATGAATTACTCCACAGTGTCAGCAGTTACAGAGGCCAGTAAAGGGCTTGACTGAAAGCTCTTGTTAAGAATATGGAAATACTTGAATTTCTGCCATGTCTCTCCGGCCACTTGTGCTCCATCATTAAAAAGGAAATTGACCACTTTACCAGTTGGCTGTTTTGCAAGATGCAGCTGTCCTCGCCAGACACGTATGAGTTATTGTGGCGAACATTTAATTGAAACCTTGTGTGAGCATGCCATGTAATTAGATGCCAACCTATATTTCCCTTGTACTGGCAGACAATGCACTTCATTAGTAATCTGCACATTTCTATATTGTGACTGCCGGACTGGAGAGCAGCGTACTCGGCTGTATTATTGATTCTTGGTTAGAACTTGATTGTGAGAGATTAGACGACTCCTGCGGAGGAAGATCTAGTAGCTATTAATTAAACACAGTCTGGTTGTCTGCATTGTGAAATCCGCAGTTCTGTTATAAAGAGAACTCAGGGGAAAGAAACCGACGTTAAAGAAAACCTGCACATTTGTAAAACGCCGTTCCTGACCTTCTTCTGAAAATGCCTGGCTGTCATATCGTTCCAGCGACTTTAATACCCTCTAATAGTGACACACACTATATTGTCAAAAGTATTGGGACGCCTACCTTTACACGCACATGAACTTTAATGACATCCCAGTCTTAGTCTGTAGGGTTCAATATTGAGTTGGCCCACCCTTTGCAGCTATAACAGCTTCATCTCTTCTGGGAAGGCTGTCCACAAGGTTTAGGAGTGTCTATGGGAATGTTTGACCATTCTTCCAGAAGCACATTTGTGAGGTCAGGCACTGATGTTGGATGAGAAGCCCTGACTTGCAGTCTCCGCTCTAATTCATCCCAAAGGTGTTCTATCGGGTTGCAGGTCAGTCCAGTTTCTCCACCCCAAACTCGCTCATCCATGTCTTTATGGACCTTGCTTTGTGCACTGGTGGGCAGTCATGTTGGAACAGGAAGGGGCCATCCCCAAACTTTTCCCACAAAGTTGGGAGTATGAAATTGTCCAAAATGTCTTGGTATGCTGACACCTTAAGAGTTCCCTTCACTGGAACTAAGGGGCCAAGCCCAACCCCTGGAAAACAAACCCCACACCATAATCCCCCCTCCACCAAATGATTTGGACTAATGCACAAAGCAAGGTCCATAAAGACATGGATGAGCGAGTTTGGGGTGGAAATGAAAAATTAACAAAGCATATCCTTCTATAGTGTGTACTTGTTTTCATTTCCTCCACTCAAATCTCAAATTACCCTCACCTCCCTGCTCTATGCTGTGAAGTGTGTGATATCAAATAACCACCATGTGTGCAAATTCTGAATTTGGAACTGCTGTAAAGAAGAGGTACAAATTATGTAAGAGGATTTGTTTCATCTCTGTTTATCACTTGAGGCCAGTCACTTCACCGGGTTTACAACCACTTTAAACCCCCCCACCAACTCCCTAAAGCTCTCTTAGATCTAAGTTTTTACCTTGCACATACCCTTTTCCTGCAGTCTTCAGGTTAGTTTGGAGACATCATGGTTCCTTCCTCAGCTGTGAAGGTTGGTGGTCCTTCCTCCTTGACCGAGTGGCAATCATGTCATGACCTGTGAGCGCCGTTCAGTCTAGGAGTACTGTGGACATTGAAGATGAATTACTCCACAGTGTCAACAGTTACCAAAGCCAGTACAGGGCTTGCCTGAAAGCTATTTTACTGCTTAAGAATATATAAATACTTGAATGTCTGCCTGGCATGTGTGGCAATTGTGTCAACATGTGTGCTCAATCTAGGAGTGCTGTGAGCCCAGGAGTGCTGTGAGCCCACAAGTGATGTCATCAGCCCAATGGGTGGTCCATGACAACCTGGACTTACATCAAGTGGTTGGATGATGCTGGCTGCCATTCAGCCTGAAAACCTGGCAAGAAAAAATACTGCAAAGGACAACTTTAGAATGAAATTGATTACTGCAACAAAAAACTATTTTTTATTTTACAGATGCAGGGTAGCATTTAAAAAAAAGTGGTTGTAAACCCTTACATATGCCAACTGAAGTGACTGGCCTCAATGATACCCCGAGATTAAATAAATCCCCCTAAACAAGTTGTACCTGTTTATCTTCAGCCCTCTCTTCTCCACAGCCATACAAAGTGCACAGTTTACACCTCCAGAAGACAGAGGGTGGGGATCTGATGTCATACACTGCATAGCATAGAGCACAAAGCTAAGTGTAATATGAGACCTGAGTGAGGGGAATGACCGCTCCTGACCCCCCCCACACACACACACACACGCATGCACGCACACACACACAGAGGGGATTTACTAAAAACGGTGCACAAAGAACCTGTCACAGCTCTGCATAGAAACCAGTCAGCCTCCAGGTTTTATTGTCAAAGCTTAAAGTGGAGATGCCCCCCCCCCCCCTTCAAAAATTCAACTTCCCCCCCCCCCCCGTAGAGGTGAAATTCGAAACTGTTATTTTGGACCTCCGACTG
>BLSH010557091.1:1000884-1013954 GCA_018402905.1 Glandirana rugosa | reverse complement strand
CCTGTCAGCCTCCAGGTTTTATTGTCAAAGCTTAAAGTGGAGATGCCCCCCCCCCCCCTTTTCAAAAATTCAAAGTCAGCAGCTATGAATACTGTAGCTGCTGACTTTTAATATTAGGGCACCTACCTGTCCTGGAATCCATCGATGTCGGCACCCCAGCCGATGTTTCCATTGTCATTGCCATTGTCGGTAAGGGAACCCGGCAGTGAAGCCTTGCGGCCTTACAGCCAGTTCCCTACTGCACATGCGCGCTGCGCTGTCTTACTGGCCTGGCAGCAGGGGAAGTAGGAGGAGGGGGGCGAACTTCTGACATACCTCCTCGTGGCGAGGGCCGATGGAAGTGGGGACAGGTACCCGCCGCCGCCCCCCCCGAAAGGTGCCACAGGAGGGGGGGAGGAATCAGATAAGTGGAAGGTCCACTTTTGGGTGGAACTCTGCTTTAACTGAACAAGCTGAAGTTGGAAGTTGATTGGTTACTATGCACAGATGCACCAAATTCTGAGTGCTCCCGTTTTAGTGTATCTCTCCCACAGTCTCATAGGGAAACATGCACAGCTGAGGCTGTCAGTCACCTGCTATGCGCCGGAGGTGGACAGGACTGTCTCCCAGGATTGCTTGGTGTCATCATACATAGACTACCAGAAGTGACTCACGCAGATAGCAGAGGAATGAGAGGGCAGACAGAAATCACACTTATTGCTTCGGATTGAGGCAATTACACACTATAGAAGGATATGCTTTGTTCATTTTTCATTTCAGAGGTAGTTTTGAATAGAGTTGGATTGGAAGCCGTGTCTGTTGAGTTTGTATTTGTGATGCAAATTGTCGGAATGTACGGTATATATCGCAGGCACCTGGTATCTGGGTTCTCCGTTCTGTGAGTCACAGCGATGAACACCTTGCAATGCATAGGCTGCTTCTATCTGCTCAGTTGTCACCTCGGGGGACTAAGTGAAATAGACATTAGAAGGATCTGTTTGTGAAAATGAATGAAATGTGGAAAAGCAAGCTTGTTAAAAAGTAAAAATCCTGTCAGGGTACTTAAAATGTGCACGGCGTGGAAATCCGTTGTTTTCCTTTGATGGGATGTTTGATCAAGCGACTTCTTTAGCTTTCGCTATTGCAGGTCAACATAAAAAGCTTCATTGGGGAACCTGCTTAGTAGCGATAAAGAGAAGGTTTTGCAGCACTTGCTGACATCTTTGCAGGTCATGGCATTAACGCCTTTGTGCCCGCAATACAACTTCAAATGTAAAATGCTCTTTGCCCCGAAAAAACGTATTTAATCTTGCAGCAGAATACTGGGAATGTGCAACTGTGCGTTCTCCTAGTTCTCAGACTTGCTAGCAGGAACCACACACATTCCAATCTGATTGTACAATATCCTTTAGATCTACCGACAACTCTGTAAATTGATTGGATAGACCCTCCTATTACATAGTTTTGATAAATATAATGTTGATTTTACAAAGATTGTACAGTCAGATTGTAACGTGTATGGTGACGCTAAGCCTTCGTTCACATTGAACACGGCTTTGAAATTGTGCGACGTCATCTGAAATCACACGATTTCAAAGCCGCATGTCAGTGCGACTTCAGGCGCACAGATGTCTATGCGTGCACTTTTTCAGATCGGTGCAGCACCACACTGGCGATGTAATAACAAACAGAGGATGCTTAGTGCAGAATATCAGTAACAAGCAACTGGCCACTGCCCCCGCCCATAACTGGCCTTCACAGCAAGGGGCACATGGCAAGGGCAACGCATGCAACTAAAGAAAATTCCCAGCTGGTCTGGACTTTCACTGGGCCATTCTAACACATGGATATGCTTTGATCTAAACCAGGGATCTCCAAACTACGGCCCTCCAGCTGTTGCAGAACTACACATCCCATGAGGCAGGGGCGTATCATGAAATTGGTGGGCCCGTGTGCAAGCCCACACCACACCGATCATCTCCAGCTGTCATGGAGAGATCATCCATGGGTGCAGTGTTGGTCAGAGCACAGTGGGCCCCCCACCCCTCAGGGCCCGTGTTCAGTGAACACCCTGTACCCATGGATGATACACCACTGCCATGAGGCATTGTAAAACTTTGACATTCACAGACATGACTAAGCATGATGGGAATTGTAGTTCCTGAACAACTGGAGGACCAAGGTTTGGAGACCCCTGATCTAAACCATTCTATTGTAGCTCTGGCTGTAGGTTTAGGGTTGTTGTCCTGCTGGAAAGTGAACCTCCACCCCAATCTCAAGTCTTTTGCAGACTCTAAGAGGTTTTCTTCTAAGATTGCCCTGTATTTGGCTCCATCCATCTTCCCATCAACTCTGACCAGCTTCCCTGTCCCTGCTGAAGAAAAGCATCCCCACACCATAATGCTGCCACCACCATGTTTCACAGTGGGGATGGTGTGTTCAGGGTGATGTGCAGTGTTTGTTTTCTGCCACACACAGCATTTTGCTTTTAGGTCAAAAAGTTCAATTTTGGTCTCAACTGACCAGAGCACCTTCTTTTACATGTTTGCTGTGTCCCCCACCTGGCTTCTCGCAAACTGCAAATGAGACTTCTTATGTCTTTCTTTCAACAATGGATTTCTTTTTGCCACTCTTCCATAAAGGGCAGATTTGTGGAGAGCACGACTAATAGTTGTCCTGTGGGCTTCTTCACCCACCTGAGCTGTGGATCCCTGCATTTCCTCCAGAGTTACCATGGACCTCTTGGCTGCTTCTCTGATGAATGCTCTCCTTGCCCGGCCGGTCAGTTTAGGTGGACGGCCATGCCTTGGTAGGTTTGCAGTTGTGCCATACTCTTTCCATTTTCGGATGATGGATTGAACAGAGCTCCGTGAGATGTTCAAAGCTTGGGATATTTTTTTATAACCTAACCCTGCTTTAAAGTGGTTGTCAAGTCATTTAAAAAAAAAAAAAAACATGCAAGAGAGAGGCATAATGAGCTAGTATCCATCGCATACTAGCTCATTGTGAAATGCTTACCTTAGATCGACGCTGTAGCAGCGCTTCCTGAGCACCGCTGTGACCGGCAACATGCTGTTTCCGTCGTCTTCCTGGCTCCGACCAATCACAGCTAGGGTTGCCACCTCATCCCTTTAAACTCGAACACATATTAATTACACAGGTTCTGTGGCTCATTAAGGTGGTAATAAACTCACTTGGTCCCTTATCTGCATTAAATTGGCCTCAGAACAACCTGTGTAATTCATATGTGTTCGGGTTTAAAGGGATGAGGTGGCAACTCTAATCACAGCGCGTACTCCAGCGCTGTGATTGGCTGGAGCCGCGCTGACGTCACTCCCACGCATGCGCACGGGAGCCGCCATTTACGGCACACTTCTTCACTGCGCATGTGCCGATGACGTCGGCATGTGCAGATACAGGGAATATCTCCTAAATGGTGCAAGTTTAGGATATATTCCTGGGGCCTACAGGTAAGCCTGGATATAGGCTCCGTCATGGATTGCAATCCTGCAGCACCCGCTGAGGGGCCAATGGACGGGGCCATATATTGTAAAATCTTGTATGAGAACTTTCTTCCCTCAGCCAGAACACTGAAGATGGGTGGTGAATGGGTCAATGGGACAATGACCAAAATATACTGCCGAGGCAACAAAGGAGTGGCTCAAGAAGAAGCACATTAAGGTCATGGATTGGCCTAGCCAGTCTCCAGACCTTAATCCTATAGAAAATGTATGGAGGGAGCTGAAACTTCAAGTTGGCAAGTGACAGCCAAGAAACCTTTAGGCTGCCGTGCAGAGCGGCTCACAGCAGTGGCCCGGTGCTTCCCTGTTCACTGTTTCAAGTCCGATTTTCCATCCAATTTGCAATAATGTGAACCCGGCCTAAGGATTTAGAGGAGATCTATGAAGAAGAGACAAAATCCCTCCTGAGATGAGTGCAAACCTCTTAACCAACTACAAGAATTCTCTTACCTCTGTGGTTGCCAACAAGGGTTTCTCCACTAAGTACCACCCCAACTGCTCTCCCTTGCAAAGGCAGGGGACAGGGATGTACACTTGCTGCAGCTGTGATGCTTTACGGAATCAAACCCTTCGTGTTCAGCAGGCAGTACTGCAACCCCATTCAACTGAATGTGCCACCTCTGCCCAGCAACCACGCACAGTGCCTGGTTGTGGTGCAGGCTTTTAGGGGTTATTACAGGTGGTGAGGAAGCAACATAACGCCTTCTTGCTGCCTGTCAAATGTCCTCTGAAAAGCGATCGACCACAGATCACTCTTCATAGGGCTAACATTACTGTTAACTAGCTTTTTTTTTATAGCTTTTAGGGAGGGGGGAATAGGTTGAAAGACAAACAATATTTGTCAAATTTGGGGTGAAAGGTCCGCTTCAAAACGGTCGCCAATCCCCCATAATTCAATGTGTTTTGCTTCCTGGTATGTAAATAGAAAAGTTAAGACAAATGAACTGCCATTTTCACCGCTTTGACCTTTTTAGCATCCGAAATCTAAACAAAGCTTCGATCCGTGGCCCAGGCAGGGAGCTGTGTGTGTTTATGGCACTGAATGCTTATTTTTACCCATGCTGCCTCAGTATTACGCCACTTACCGCCTGCGTCAGCGAAGCCGAGCTTAGCAAGATTGATGGGCATGGAGCTCCATAAAGGACAGTAGCGTATTATTCCCTGCGCCTCGCCACACAGGCGCATAGGAATGGCTGGAATTAAAATGAAATTAAAACAACCTGTGCGGGGGGTGGAAGCCCGCGTGCTCCTTTTCACAGCTAAATATGATTAAATTCTTTTGCAGCTCAGTAAGCCACACGGAAGAAATTGGATGTCTATGCTCAGGAAACACGCTAATTGAATGTTTGCTAATTTAATTTATGTGCGTCATTTACTTTACCTACATTGTCATGTTCAAGAAACCAGTGGTGAGATGATTGGAGCTTCGTGGCGCATTATCCTGCTGGAAGGAGCCATCAGAAGATGGGGGCACTGTGGTCATAAAGGGTGGACATCCCTAATGTTCAAGGTAAAGTCTACAGCAGTGGTTCTCAACTCCGGTCCTCGGGACCCACTAACAGGCCAGGTTTGCAGGATAACTGAAATACATCACAGGTGATATAATTTGCTGCTCAGTGATTGCAGAATTCTAATCTGCATATCCCCAAGGTAATACTTAAAATCTGGCCTGTTGGTGGGTCCCGAGGACCGGAGTTGAGAACCACTGGTCTACAGGCATGGAAAGATCAGTTTGTAAATGGATAAAAGACTGAATTCAGAGAATAGTGGTTAATGATTCTTAAGCCTCGTACACACGGGACGACGATCGTATACAACAGGTTGTACTAACGACCGTTGTATGCGGAATCGATCGTTCGTATGCGCTATTAGAACAGCCGACATACGACGGTCGTACAAGGGAGTTGTATGAGCAAACTAGAAAACTTGGTCGTACCAACAAGCGCTCATACGACCGTTGTATCGTGTGTACAGAGCAGTTGGCACAACAAGTTGTATTGTGCGAAACACGCATGCTCAGAAGTCAGGAACGGCCGGATGCTAATTACATGCACCTGAACGTTCTTTCTGTGGTCGTACGATCGTGTAGTGCAGTCAGTATGCAAGTTATATTATCCAACATACGATTTGAGACGATCGTTGTCCCGTGTGTACGAGGCTTAACTTAACTGAATGGTCTAAGGCAGTGTTTCCCAACCCAGTCCTCAAGGCACACCAACAGGTCATGTTTTCAGGATTTCCCTCAGATGAAACAGCTGTGGTAATTACTAAGGCAGTGAAACTGATCAAATCACCTGTGCAAAATAATGGAAATCCTGAAGACATGACCTGTTGGTGTGCCTTGAGGACTGGGTTGGGAAACACTGGTCTAAGGCAGGGTTTCTCAACCAGGGTTCTTCCAGAGCAGTGGTTCTCAACTCCGGTCCTCAGGACCCACCAACAGACCAGATTTTAAGTATTACCTTGGGGAGATGCAGACTAGAATACTGCAATCACTGAGCAGCAAATGATATCACCTGTGATGTATTTCAGTTATCCTGCAAACCTGGCCTGTTAGTGGGTCCCGAGGACAGGAGTTGAGAATCACTGCTAGGGGTTCCTTGAGCAGTGGTCAATTTCTACCTCTCAGATAAATTCCCAATGAGATCATTGATCTTTTTAGCTATCTGTATGGGGGTAATTCTTCCCAATGACCACAAGTGTAAGGAGCATTCTTCCCATTGACCATCACACCAATGTATCATGAGTTGTAGATTTTTAATTTTTAGCAGGGGTTCCCCGAGACCGGAGAATTATTTCAAGGGTTCCTCTGTGTTGAAAAGGTTGAGAAAGGCTGCTCTAAGGTTATCAGTGGTGACCCCAAGGTTCAGTGTTGGGACCCTTACTTTTCAATATATTTATAAATGATATCGGGTCTGGGATTAAAAGTACAATTTCAGTGTTTGCAGATGACACCAAGCTATGCAGTGGAATAACTTCCTTGCAGGATGTCTCCAACTTACAAGCCGACCTCAATGCACTGTCTAATTGGGCGACTGTGTGGCAAATGAGGTTTAATGTTGATAAATGTAAAGTTATGCACTTGGGGGCTAAGAATATGCATGCATCGTACATACTAGGGGGGGTACAACTGGGGGAATCCATAGTAGGGAAGGATCTGGGGGTGTTGGTAGATCATAAGCTTAATAATAGCATGCAATGCCAAGCTGCAGGTTCCAAAGCGAGCAAAATCCTTTCTTGTATTAAGAGAGGTATGGACTCCAGAGATAGAGACATTATTTTGCCCCCCTGTACAAATCATTAGTAAGACCTCATCTGGAATATGCAGTTCAGTTTTGGGCACCAGTTCACAAAAAGGATATCCGGGAACTGGAGAAAGTGCAGAGAAGGGCAACCAAACTAATAAGAGGCATGGAGGAGCTCAGCTATGAGGAAAGATTAGAGGATCTGAATTTATTCTCTCTTGAGAAGAGGAGATTGAGGGGGGATATGATCAACATGTACAAATATATAAGTGGTCCATATAGTGAACTTGGTGTTGAGTTATTTACTTTAAGGTCATCACAAAGGACAAGGGGGCACTCTTTACGTCTGGAGGAAAAAAGATTTCATCTCCAAATACAGAAAGGTTTCTTTACAGTTAGAGCTGTGAAAATGTGGAATAGACTCCCTCCAGAGGTGGTTTTGGCCAGCACGGTTGATTGCTTTAAAAAAGGCCTGGATTCTTTCCCTAATGTAAATAATATAACTGGGTACTAACAGTTATAGGTAAAGTTGATCCAGGGTGAATCCGATTGCCTCTCGGGGGATCAGGAAGGATTTTTTTCCCCCCGCTATAGCACATTGAATCACGCTTTGCTGGGAGATCCTGTGCGAATTGTAGCCTCAGTTTCCTGTTCTTAGCTAACAGGAGTGGCACCCGGTGTGGTCTTCTGCTGCTGTAGCCCACCTGCTTCAAGGTTCCATGTGTTGTGCATTCAGAGATGGTATTCTTGGTTGTAACGAGTGGTTATTTGAGTTGCTGTTGCCTTTCTAGCATCTCCAACCAATCTGCCCATTCTCCTCTGACCTCAACGAGGCATTTTCCTCCATATAATTTCCGCTCACTGGATATTTTCTCTTTTTCCGACCATTCTCTGTAAACCCAAGAGATGGTTGTGCGTGAGAATCCCTGTAGATCAGCAGTTTTTGAAATGAAATGCTCAGACCAGCTAGTTTGGCACCAACAACCATGCCATGTTCAAAGTCACTTAAAGCGGAGTTCCGCTGATCGGATCCCCCCCCCCCCCAGGCATCACATTTGGCACCTTTTGGGGGGGGGGGAGAGGACACCTGTCTTTGACAAGTGTTCTTTTCCCCACATCCAGGAGCTCTGGCCGCGGCTGCTGACGTCAGCAGCCTGGCTCCTTCCTCCCTCCTCGCTCTGCTACTGGCCGCCGGGCCAATAGCAGAGCGCAGTGGAGTCTCCCGCATGCGCAGTAGGGCTCCCGGCGTGAAGCTGTAATGCAACACGTCCGGGTTCCCTTACCCGCAATGGCGGCAGCAGCACCCGACAGCTGATGGAAACATCGGCTGCGTTGCCGACATCGCTGGACTCCAGGACAGGTAAGTGTCCTATTATTAAAAGTCAGCAGCTATAGTATGTGTAGCTGCTGACTTTTATTTTTTCGTTCTAGGTGGACCTGGCAGTCCTCCGCTTTAACACCCCTTTCTTCCCCATTCTGATGCTCGGTTTGAACTTCAGCCAGTCATCTTCACCACATCTAGATGCCTAAATGCACTGAGTTGCTGCCATGTGATTGGCTGATTAGCAATTTGTTTTACCAATTTGCGGCCGGTGAGTGGATGTGGAGCCACAGGAGCATTTTTGTTGGCAATGTAGTAACCCTGGAACTGCTGCGCACTATTGGATGGATTTAATAAAGGCAAATACTGTGCACTCAGCAAGTGCAGTTTCACCAGAGCTTAGTAAATGAGATGAAGCTCTGCTGACTTGCATCATCCAATCCCATGCAAGCAAAAATGCTGTTTTTTTCTCCTTGCCTGGGATTAGGTGTTCTTTGCAAAGTGAAGCTTCGTTTCATTTTGCTAAGCTCTATTTGCCTTTACTAAATCCACCCCTATATTTGACAATCATTTAGTGACATCACAGATTGCGATTTGCCTAACAAAACTGATTACTGTGGCTTTCAAAAAGCTGCTTAGTGATATTACTGGAGCTAACTGCTTAAATACAGTAGGGGAAATAATTATTTGATCCCCGGCAGATTTTGTAAGTTTGCCCACTTACAAAGAAATGAAGGGTCTATCATTTTTACCATAGGTGAATTTTAAACGTAAGAGACAGAATATCAACCAAAAATCCAGAAAAAAATGCGATACAAATGTTATAAATGGAGTTGCAGTTCAGTGAGTAACCCCAAGCAAAACATGACTCAGTACTTAGTGGAAAAACCCTTGTTGGCAATCACAGAGGTCAGACGTTTCTTGTAGTTGGTGACCAGGTCTGCAGACATCTCAGGAGGGATTTTGGTCCACTCCTCTTTACAGATCTTCTCTAAATCCTGAAGGTTTCTTGGCTGTCGCTTGGCATCTCAAAGTTTCAGCTCCCTCCATAAATTTTCTATAGGATTAAGGTCTGAAGACTGGCTAGGCCACTCCATGACCTTAATATGCTTCTTCTTGAGCCACTCCTTTGTTGCCTTGGTGGTTAACAGGTTTGCACACATCTCAGGAGGGATTTTGTCTCTTCTTCACAAATCCTTAGGCTGGGTTCACATTATTGGGAATTGGATGGAAAATCAGATCTGAAACAGTGAACAGTAAAGCCTTTACACGCACATGAAGTTTAATGGCACCCCAGTCTTAGTCCGTAGGGTTCAATATTGAGTTGGCCCCCCCTTTGCAGCTATAACAGCTTCAACCCTTCTGGGAAGGCTGTCCACAAGGTTTAGGAGTGTCTATGGGAATTTTTGACCGTTCTTCCAGAAGCGCATTTGTGAGGTCAGGCACTGATGTTGGATGAGAAGGCCTGGCTCACAGTCTCCACTCTAATTCATCCCAAAGGTGTTCTATAGGGTTGAGGTCAGGCCAGTCATGTTTCTTCACCTCAAACTCGCTCATCCATGTCTTTATGGACCTTGCTTTGTGCAGTGGTGGGCAGTCATGTTGGAACAGGAAGGGGCCATCCCCAAATTGTTCCCACAAAGTTGGGAGCATGAAATTGTCCAAAAAGTCTTGGTATGCTGACGCCTTAAGAGTTCCCTTCACTGGAACTAACGGGCCAAGCCCAACCCCTGAAAAACAACTCCACACCATAATCCCCCCTCCACCAAATGATTTGGACCAGTGCACAAATCCGGGTCCATAAAGACATGGATGAGCGAGTTTGGGGTGGAGGAACTTGACTGGCCTGCACAGAGTCCTGACCTCAACCCGATAGAACACCTTTGGGTTGAATTAGAGTGGAGACTGCAAGCCAGGCCTTCTCATCCAACATCAGTGCCTGACCTCACAAATGCTCTTCTGGAAGAATGGTCAAACATTCCCATAGACACTCCTAAACCTTGTGGACAGCCTTCCCAGAAGAGTTGAAGCTGTTATGGCTGCAAAGGGTGGGCAAACTCAATATTGAACCCTACAGACTAAGACTGGGATGCCATTAAAGTTAAAAGGCAAGTTTCCCAATACTTTTGGTAATAGTGTACAATTGTATGCAAAAGTTTAGGAACCCCTGACAATTTCCATGATTGTCATTTATAAATATTTGGGTGTTTGGATCAGCAATTTCATTTTGATCTATCAAATAACTGAAGGACACAGTAATATTTCAGTAGTGAAATGAGGTTTATTGGATTAACAGAAAATGTGCAATATGCATCAAAACAAAATTAGACAGGTGCATAAATTTGGGCACCCTTGTCATTTTGTTGATTTGAATACCTGTAACTACTTAGCACTGAATAATTGGAACACACAATTGGTTTGGTGAGCTCATGAAGCCTTGAACTTCATAGACAGAGCATCCAATCATAAGAAAAGGTATTTAAGGTGGCCAATTGCAAGTTGTTGTTCTCTTTGACTCTCCTCTGAGTGGCAACATGGGGGCCTCAAAACAACTCTCAAATGACCTGAAAACAAAGATTGTTCTACATTATGGTTTAGGGGAAGGCTACAAAAAGTTATGGCAAAGATATAAGCTGTCAGTGTCCCCTGTGAGGAACATAGTGAGGAAATGGAAGACGACTGGCACAGTTCTTGTTAAGGCCAGAAGTGGCAGCCACATAAAATATTGGAGAGGCAAAGGCGAAGGATGGTGAGAGCGGTCAAAAACATCCCACAGACCACCTCCAAAGACCTCCAACATCAACTTGCTGCAGATGGCGTCACTGTGCATCGTTCAGCAATTCAGCGCACTTTGCACAGGGAGAAGCTGTATGGGGGATGGGAAAGAAGCCTTTTCTGCACGCACGCCACAAATGGAGTCGCTTGAGGGATGCAAATGCGCATTTGGACAAAGATTGAGTTATTTGGTCATAACAAGGGGCGTTATGCATGGCGGCAAAAGAACACAGCGTTCCAAGAAAAACACTTGCTACCCACAGTAAAATTTGGTGGAGGTTCCATCATGCTGTGGGGCTGTGTGGCCGGTGCCGGTACTGGGAATCTGGTTAAAGTTGAGGGTCTCATGGATTCCACTCAATATCAGCAGATTCTTGAGAATAATGTTGAGGAATCGGTCACAAAGTTGAAGTTACGCCGGGGCTTGGATATTTCAACAAGACAACGACCCAAAACACTGCTCAAAATCTACTCGGGCATTTATGCAGAGGAACAAGTCCAATGTTCTGGAATGGCCATCCCAGTCCCCAGACCTGAATATCATTGAACATCTGTGGGGTGATTTGAAGCGGGGGGGCTGTCCATGCTCGGCAACCATCAAACCAAACTGAACTGGAGATGTTTTGTAAGAAGGAATGGTCCAAAATACATTCATCCAGAATCCAGATACTCATTACAGGCTATAGGAAGCGTCTAGAGTAGGGATATGCAATTAGCGGACCTCCAGCTGTTGCAGAACTACAAGTCCCATGAGGCATAGCAAGACTGACAGCCACAAGCATGACACCCAGAGTCATGATGGGGCTTGTAGTTTTGCAACATCTGGAGGTCCGCTAATTGCATATCCCTGATCTAGAGGCTGTTATTTCTGCTAAAGGAGGCTCTACTAAATATTGATGTGATTTTTGCTGTTGGGGTGCCCAAATTTATGCACCTGTCTAATTTCATTTTGATGCATATTGCACATTTTCTGTTAATCCAATAAACCTCATTTCACTACTGATAGATCAAAATGAAATTGCCGATCCAAACACTCAAATATTTATAAATGATAATCATGTCAGGGGTTCCTAAACTATTGCATACAACTGTATATCTAAACAAAAATTACTATAAAAAAAGAAAAAGAAAAAAAAGAATAATATATTTCATCAATCCACTAGGTAATGGAGATGAGCAAAAGCAGACATGTTTGAAGTCCAGCCTGTGTTATAACCATGGCTTCCTCCATAGATACAGTAGTGAAAGGAGTGTAGTCAGGAAGGGACAGGCAGAATCACCAGGTAAAAATAAAGCAAAGAAAATGAAAACGAATGCAGCAATTTATAATCTGCAATATGTTACATTTTTGTTTTTAGGTTTAGATACAGTGTAAGTATGGGCATGGCGTCACTTTAAGAAGACGCATCATCTGGAATTCAATTCACAATTTCAGATATCAAAATCAATTTATTTTCTCAAAGCAGCCAATCAGAATTCATTGCCCATTCAGTTCACAGGGACCCCAGGGATATCTAGTTACCATGGGTTATCACAGATCATTGCTCTCTGCTCTCTGATGCATAATAAAACCCAAACGTTGAAACTTATTAATTGGCTTATAAAGATGCTGATGCCTTGAAGCTCGCTTTTTTTTTTTCTTTCCCCGAGACGTAGCGCAATTAAAAAGTAAACATAAATATGCCAAGTTGTTCATTTATTGCAATGAAGCAAATGAATTTGCTGAGCAACCAAAGTGCCAGGAGTTTCTGAAAAGCATAATTGCGGCTCTTGATAATCTATTGGATGCAAACAATTCATCTTGTTAATGACTGTATTAATCCGGAAGGTTCCGGTCCGGGTGCAAGTTGTTGACTACTCCTGCCTGCAATTTATAACGGCTATAAGGCATAGATCAGGGGTACTGAGGTCCGGTCAGTAACAATTTCTTTCTCCAGCGGTCTGAGTCTCATTTCTGTTCCATGACTCAAGTCCTTCACATTACAGCCCCCCCCCTTTACATCACAGCCCCCACTTTACATCACAGCCCCCCTTTACATCACAGCCCCCCTTTACATCACAGCCCCCCTTTACATCACAGCCCCCCTTTACATCACAACTCCCCTTTACATCACAACTCCCCTTTACATCACAGCCCCCCTTTACATCACAGCTCCCCTTTACATCACAACTCCCCTTTACATCACAGCCTCAACACTACATTTCCCCTCGACACTACATTTCCCCCCG
>BLSH010557091.1:979324-998918 GCA_018402905.1 Glandirana rugosa | reverse complement strand
GGGGAGCAGTGATATGGGGGGGCTGTGATGTGAGAGAGGGGAGCAGTGATATGGGGGGGCTGTGATGTGAGGGGGGGAGTAGTGATATGGGGGGCTGTGATGTGAGAGGGGGGAGTAGTAATATGGGGGGGACTGTGATGTGAGAAGGGGGGGCAGTTTTTCAGAAAAAGGTCAGAAATGGAGATCTACGCGTTTCCCTTGAAGAAAGCTTTTCTGAGATGAGGTCCATGCCCGGCGTTTAGCTCCATTGTAATGTGAATGGCAATAATTTTCTCTTAATTTCACCCGTTTCCTATTCATTGACTCTGTGTCTGTTCTTCTAAAGAGAGCGGTGAAGGTTGAGAGTAAAAAGCCACAAAGGGAATAATTGATGACTTTACCTGCATGCGCCCCGCCATCATTGGGCGCTGCCAATTAGCACCCTCCCCCGTCTGTGAAGCCATTAGGAGACCAGACTAGGAGGATGGCGAATCCTTCATCTTGTAGAGGTCAGCGAGCCGCTCTATGAAACCTAATGATTTCACCAACCCGAGCAGCAAGGATAATGCCGCGTCCCCCATCGCAGATTTTAATGAATCGTTTCGCGGTCGTAAGGTTATTTTCATTATGTGGCAAATTAAAATTAAATTATGCAGATTTTATTTACAAGCTCATTTTTGAGCGCGCGTTCATTCCTGCTCTGTGAAGATCTTTTCTTCATGTAATGTTAAGGCCTAGACCTGAATTTATGTATTGTTGATATAACAGCCTGGAACACAACCCCTCACCTCACCTCCATAATATATGTGGGAAGTGTGCGGTAGTGCAGCAGGCAGGGCTGACACCAGTGCTTGGAATGTCAGTATAGCAGAGGAGGTGTTGTCACCTCACTACTGGAAGTTGGGAGCTCAATGGTTTCCTCACAAATAACGAGTATGTTTCTGTACATGGGGAAATATGTGCGTGGTCCAGACATGTACTGTATATCTGTTTTGGATAGAGTGGTGAAGGATTAAAATAATTGTGAAGATTCTAGACATACACTATATTACCAAAAGTATTGGGACACCTGCCTTTACACACACACATGAACTTTAATGGTATCCCAGTCTAAAGCCTCGTACACACGGTACAACGGTCGTAAAACCAGCTTGTTGTACGATCATCCGACCATTAGTATGCGTAATTACAATAGCCATCGTACAATGGTTGTAAAACTGAAGTTGGATGAGCAGACTAGATAATTTTGGTTGTACGACCGTTGTATCATGTGTACAGAGAAGTTGGTCCAACAAGGTTGTACGTGCAAAACACGCATGCTCAGAAGTCAGGAACGCCCGGAAGTGTCCGTTCTGGGAAACCTACGTTCCTAATTCACAAATCACATTCACCTGAACTTCCTCAATATACACTCATAACACATCACTACGTTCGGTTTGGTCGTATGATCGCTTAGTGCATGTCAGTACGCGAGACACAACAGCCAACATACGATTTGGGACGCCCGGTCATACAACCGTTGCACCCATGTGTACGAGGCTTTAGTCCATAGGGTTCAATATGGAGTTGGCCCACCCTTTGCAGCCATAACAGCTTCAACTCTTCTGGGAAGGCTGTCCACAAGGTTTAGGAGTGTCTATGGGAATGTTTGACCATTCTTCCAGTAGTGCATTTGTGAGGTCAGGTACTGATGTTGGATGAGAAGGCCTGGCTCGCAGCTCCGCTCAAATTCATCCCAAAGGTGTTCTGTCGGGTTGAGGTCAGGCCAGTCAAGTTCCTCCACCTCAAACTCGCTCATCCGTGTCTTTATGGACCTTGATTTGTGCACTGGTCCAAACCATTTGGTGGAGGGGGGATTATGGTGTGGGGTTTCTATTTCAGAGGTTGGGTTTGGCCCCTTAGTTCCGGTGAAGGGAACTCTTAAGGTGTCAGCATTCCAAGACATTTTGGACAATTTCATGCTCCCAACTTTGTGGAAAAAGTTTGGGGATGACCCCTTCCTGTTCCAACATGACTGCGCACCACTGCACAAAGCAAGGTCCATAAAGACATGGATGAGTGAGTTTGGGGTGGAGGTACTTGACTGACCCGATAGAACACCTTTGGGATGAATTAGAGCGGAGACTGTGAGCCAGGCCTTCTCGTCCAACATCAGTGCCTGACCTCACAAATGTGCTTCTGGAAGAATGGTCAAACATTCCCATAGACACTCCTAAACCTTGTGGGCAGCCTTCCCAGAAGAGTTGAAGCTGTTATAGCTGCAAAGGGTGGGCCAACTCAATATTGAACCCTACAGACTAAGACTGGGATGCCATTAAAGTTCATGTGCGTGTAAAGGCCGGTGTCCCAATACTTTTGGTAATAAACTGTATGCGGGAAGTGTTTGGTAGTGCAGCAGGCAGGGCTGACACCAGTGCTTGGGATGTCAGTATAGCAGAGGAGGTGTTGTCACCTCACTACTGGAAGTTGGGAGCTCAATGGTTTCCTCACAAATAACGAGCATGTTTCTGTACATGGGGAAATATGTGCGTGGTCCAGACATGTACTGTATATACTCTGTGGATAGAGTGGCGAAGGATTAAAACCATTGTGAAGATTCTAGATCTAGCCGTCTATACTTGGCAGATAATATTATTATTATTATTATTATACAGGATTTATATAGCGCCAACAGTTTGCGCATCGCTTTACAATAAAGAAGGGACACAGTACAATTACAATACAGTTCAATACAGAAGGAATAGGAGGGCCCTGCTCGTAGAGCTTACAATCTAAAGGGAGGGGGAGGTGATACAAAAGGTAATGGCTGCAGGGGATGAACTGATAGAGCTGGCTCAGGCACGGGTCTTAGGTGGAGGTGGGATTGGCTTCCCTGAATAAGTGAGTTTTCAAGGATCGCCTAAAGGCGGACAGGGTGGGGGCTGACCTGACATTCTGGGGCAGGGAGTTCCAGAGGATGGGAGAGGCTCTGGAGAAGTCCTGTAGGCGAGCATGGGAGGAGGTAACAAGGGAGCTAGAGAGAAGGAGGTCTTGGGAGGAGCGTAGAGGACGATTGGGGTGATATCTGTGGATGAGATTGGCGATGTAGCTGGGGGCGATGTGGGTGGCCTTGTATGTTGTGGTTAGTATTTTGAATTTTATACGCTGGGGTAGGGGAAGCCAGTGAAGGGATTGGCAGAGTGGGGCAGATAATAATAATAACAGTAAGGCCCCTTTCACACTTGTGTGACCCGATTTTACGGCATTTTTTTTGCCGCGATTGTACGCGATTTGGGATCAGTAAGCCTTTGGTCCGACTTTGTTGCAGCTTTGGCTCAATGAAAACATATTACAAAGTAGTACAGAAGTATCACAGAAATTGCATCTATATTATTCAGGTGCGATTTGCATGAGAGTTTGAGGATTTAACATTGAGACCCCTTTCACACTTGTGCTATTTGTCCTGCGATTTGGGACTGCAAAGTCACATGACAAGTCCTTCCCCATTATTTCCAATGAGTACCGTTCATATCTGTATGACGTCAAGTCGTGCCGACTTCAAAGTACTCCCTGCATTACTTTGATGCAACTTAAGGTCCATAGACTTCAATGTTAAACCCTCAAGGTCTCATGCAAATCGCACCTGAATAATATAGATGCCATTTCTGTACTATTTCTGTACGACTTTGTAATATGTTTTCATTGTTTCAAAGTTGCAACAAACTCAAAAATTGCGGTAAAATCGGGTCGCACAAGTGTGAAAGGGGTCTTAGGGCCCTTTCACATTGCCTTGTAGCAAAATTGCAGCAAAAACGATTTTGCTGTGTTTCAGATGCGTTTCCTGTGCGGTTTTGGGTTGCCTGCACCGGTGCAAAATGGACAGGTGACTCAAAAACGCAAACCGCGGTGCGTTTTTACACCGATTTTACAGAGATTTCCATTCATGTGAATGGGAAGCTGCATTTTTGGTGCAGCTTTCAAAACCACACCAAAGATACAGCATGCAGGACTTTTCAAAACGCACCGCACTTTTAACGCAGTACACGTTTAGGAGATATGTACTGTACCTATAGGTACATCTTATATAGGTTAACCTGTAGGTACAAACCAGGAAAAACGCCTTTGCTACCACTTTAATTTTCCTGGTTGCCTGGAGATTCATTCTAACGTTGCCTTGCTTATAAAAATGCGGTCAATCAATCAATTTCAAGTCCTTCTAACTGGTGAAGTTCTTTATTTCCCTGGCTAATGCAATAGTTGCAGCGTTCTGTCCCAGCAATTATCGCTCGTCTTTATACGCAGTCGCTTTCTGCACAGGAAGGTGTAATTATTTATGTATTCCTGCCAACCGCTGACTGTCTGCCCTTCACAAAGCACGCAAGAACAATCGCAGAACTGTCTGCAGTCTGCAGATCGCAGGAAGGGTCGTACATAGAGAGGCGGCATGGACGGCAGCTTGCGGCAGACGGTGCTTAACCTTCAGGGATCCGGAGAGGTTAATTTGCGAGACGCAGCTGCCTGGATACGGCGCCCCGCGCTCAGTGTGCAACGACTTTGTTGAAATGCGCTTCATAGGAAGCGGGCAGCGTGCCATGCACCTGAAATTCATTGTTACTAATTAGGTTAAACAGCCCTGATTGGCATAGGGGACCGGAACACAATAGGAGGGGGGGAGCAATCAACGCTGTGATAGACATTCTCTGCGTCTCCGTGACATCATTCCTTAAAGTGGACCTGTCATGGGAGAAGTATGGGGGGCGCCATTGTGTACAGATTTGTAAATTTGCTGGCTTGGCTTGGCTTCGGTACTTCTGAGCCACAGACTTGCAGCAAGCATGCAGCCAACTAAAGCCGGAGAAGAATTAGGATTCCTAATCTATATACATTTTCTGGTCATTGACTCAAATTATTGAATCTATTTCATCAATGTGACAACTTTAGAAGGCAGCTTCTGTATTTCTTCATGAACACATGGGGGGGGGGGGGTTAACAAAGCTTTCTGGTCTATTATATTGCCGTGCATCACATTAACAATGCAGATAGAACAGTTTAAGGTTTATCTGCGCCACCTGCACCAGTTTTTGTTTCATGTTCTGCGCTTATTTAACAAAGGGATTGCGGATGTTTTCATTTAAAAGCTGCAGCAGATGCCCGCCAGATTGGATCTGGTGTACGGGATGTGAATTGTCTCATGGTAACCATGCAGAAAACTCACATGCTTGTCTCTGCCCGTTCAGTGAAAACCCTACACAAGCAGAGCCTGCGTATAGGAAGGGGAAGCTTCTTTCCCTGCCTACATGGGCAGATGTTGGCACAACAAACACATTTCTCCTCCCTGTCTCTCTCACCTGGGGTGGGCAGAGGGAGTTAGGGGAAGGAGCTCCAGCTCGTCTGCTCTATATGTTGTATCTTGCTCCACCTCCCCTGCCATGTCTTGCTCCAGCTCTCCTACTCTCCCTGCTGTCTTCCTCCAGTTCTCCTGCTCTCTATGTTGTATTTTGCTTCAGCTCCCCTGCCTTGTGTTGCTCTGGCTTTCCTGCTATCTCTGCTGTCTTCCTCCAGCTCCACTGCTCTCTCTGCTTCTTCTCTCCAGTTCTTCTGCTCTTTCTCTATGCTGGGCCTTGCTCCATCTCCTGCTGTGTCTTGCTCCAGCTTCACTGCTCTTTCTGCTGTATTATTCTCCAGTTCTCCAGCTCTGCTTGCTCTGCTCTCTCTGCTGTCTTGCTCCAGCTCTCCTGCTCTTCATGCTGGGTCTTTCTGCAGCTCTCCTGATCTCTATGCTGTGTCTTGCTCCAGCTCTCCTACTCTCTATGCTGGGTCCTGCTCCAGCTCCTCTACTGTCTCTGCTGTATCTTGCTCCAGCTCTCTTGTTGTCCCTGCTATATCTTGCTGCAGCTCTCCTGCTCTCTCCACTGTATATTGCTCCAGCTCTCCTGCTCTCTCTGCTGTATCTGGCTCCAGCTCTCCTGTTGTCTCTGCTGTATCTTGCTCCAGCTCTCCTGTTGTCTCTGCTGTATCTTGCTCCAGCTCTCCTGTTGTCTCTGCTGTATCTTGCTCCAGCTCTCCTGCTTTCTCTGCTGTCTTCCTCCAGCTCTCCTGCTCTCTCTGCTGTCTTCCTCCAGCTCTACTGCTCTCTCTGCTGTGTCTTACTCCAGCTTTGTTCCTCTCTCTGCTGTGTCTTACTCCAGCTCTCTTTCTGTCTCTGCTGTGTCTTGCTCCAGCTCTGTTTCTGTCTCTGCTGTGTCTTGCTCCAGCTCTGCTGCTCTCTCTGATGTGTCTTCCTCCAGCTCTGCTGCTCTCTCCGTTGTGTCTTGCTCTAGCTCTGCTACTCTCTCTGCGGTGCCTTACTCCAGCTCTGTTGCTCTCTCTGCTGTGTTTTCCTCCAGCTCTGCTGCTCTCTCTGTTGCGTCTTGCTCCAGCTCTGCTACTCTCTCTGCTGTGTCTTACTCCAGCTCTGTTGCTCTCTCTGTTGTGTCTTCCTCCAGCTCTGCTGCTCTCTCTGCTGTGTCTTGCTCCAGCTCTGCTGCTCTCTCTGTTGTGTCTTCCTCCAGCTCTGCTTCTCTCTCTGCTGTGTCTTGCTCCAGCTCTGCTGCTCTCTCTGTTGTGTCTTCCTCCAGCTCTGCTGCTCTCTCTGCTGTGTCTTGCTCCAGCTCTGCTGCTCTCTCTGCTGTGTCTTCCTCCAGCTCTGCTGCTCTCTCTGTTGTGTCTTGCTTCAGCTCTGCTACTCTCTCTCTGCTGTGTCTTACTCCAGCTCTGCTACTCTCTCTCTGCTGTGTCTTACTCCAGCTCTGCTACTCTCTCTGTTGTGTCTTCCTCCAGCTCTGCTGCTCTCTCTGTTGTGTCTTGCTCCAGCTCTGCTGCTCTCTCTGTTGTGTCTTGCTCCAGCTCTGCTGCTCTCTCTGTTGTGTCTTGCTCCAGCTCTGCTGCTCTCTCTGTTGTGTCTTGATCCAGCTCTGCTGATCTCTCTGCTGTGTCTTGCTCCAGCTCTGCTGCTCTCTCTGTTGTGTCTTGATCCAGCTCTGCTGATCTCTCTGCTGTGTCTTGCTCCAGCTCTGCTGCTCTCTCTGTTGTGTCTTGCTCCAGCTCTGCTACTCTCTCTGCTGTGTTTTGCTTCAGCTCTCTATGCTGTGTCTTGCTCCAGCTCCCTTGCTTTCTGTGCAGTATCTTGCTCCAGCTCTTCTCTCTATGCAGTGTCTCGCTCCAGCTCTCCTACTCTCTATGCCGTGTCTTGCTCTAGCTCCCCTGCTGTCTCTCTGCTGTGTCTTGCTGCAGTTCTCCTTCTCTCTCTGTCTGCTGTATTTTGCTCCAGCTCTTCCTGCTGAACTGGCCAAATTTTGATTTGTCTGTGGCTAGCCTTATATGTTTAAGTATAGCCATGGCCAAACGTTTTGAGAATGACACAAATATTAATTTTCACAAAGTCTGTTGCTTCAGTGTTTGTGGATCTTTTTGTCAGATGTTACTATTGTATACTGAAGTATAATTACAAGCATTTCATGAGTGTTAAAGGCTTTTATTGACAATTACATTAAGTTTATGCAAAGCCCATATTTTGCAGTGTTGACCCTTCTTTTTCAAGACCTCTGCAATTCCCCTTGGCGTGCTGTCAATCACCTTCTGGGCCACCTCCTGACTGATGGCAGCCCATTCTTGCATAATCAATGCTTGGAGTATATTATAATTTGTGTGTTTTTTTTTTGTTCAACCTCCTCTTGAGGGTTGACCACAAGTTCTTAATGGGATTAACTTTTGGGGAGTTTGCTGGCCATGGACCCAAAATTTTGATGTTTGTTTCCCAAACCACTTAGTTATCACTTTTGCTTTATGGCAAGGTGCTCCATCATGCTGGAAAATGCTTTGTTCCTCACCCAACCAACTGTTCTTGGATAGTTGGGAGAAGTTGGTCTCGGAGAATGTTTTTGTACCATTCTTTATCCATGGCTGTGTTCTTCGGCAAAATTGTGAGTGAGACCACTCCCTTGGCTGAGAAGCAACCTCACATGAATGGTTTCAGGATGCTTTACTGTTGGCATGACACAGGACTTCTTCTCTGGACAAGGTTTTTTCCAGATGCCCCAAACAATCAGAAAGGGGATTCGTCTGAGAAAATGACTTTCCCGCTGTCCAATTCCTTTACCTTTTGCAGAACACCAGTCGGTCCTGGAGAGAAGTGGCTTCTTTACTGCCCTTCTTGACACCAGGCCATCCTCCAAAAGCCTTCTCCTCACTGTGCGTGCCGATGTACCCACACTTGCCTGCTGCCATTCCTGAGCAAGCTCTGCACTGGCGGTGCCCCAATCCCGCAGCTGAATCATCTGTAGAAGACGGTCCTGGCGCTTGCTGGACTTTCTTGGGCTCCCTGAAGCCTTCTTCACAACAATTGAACCCCTCTCCTTGAAGTTCTTGATGATCCGATAAATAGTTGAGGTGCAAACTTAATAGCAGCAATATCCTTGCCTGTGAATCCCTGTTTGTGCAAAGCAACGATGACTGCACGTGTTTCCTTGCAGTTAACCATGGTTAACAGTGGAAGAACAATGATTTCAAGCACCACCCTCCATTTAAAGCTTCCAGTCTGTTAGACGGGTTTCACGCGGCCTTTCCATCAGCGTGCTCCATTCGGCTCAGCGGGGATTACTCCACTGATCCCCGCTGAGCCGACGGATGACGGATCCGTCTCCGCTCTCTGTGCAGAGACGGATCCGTCAGATCCCCTGCTCTCCCCTATGGGAAATCAGATGACAACGGATCCATCTGTCCATTGTCATCTGATCCGATCTGCAGACAGAGGGAAAAATGGGGTTTCCATCCGTCAGACTTTATTGATCTGGAGCGGATCGGAGAGCAGCGGGTGTTAGCAGACATGTCTCCGCTGACATCAGTCGCTCCATAGGGGTGCATGGACGGTCCATTGAGGTCCGCCTGAAAAAATGGACAGGCGGACCTGAGAAAGGGGCCTAATTCTAATTCAATCAGCATTACAGAGCGATTTCCAGCCTTGTCCTCGTCAACACTGAGACCTTAGAGTGTTAATGAGAGAATCACTGACATGATGTCAGCTGGTCCTTTTGTGGCATGGCTGAAATGCATTGGAAATGTTTTTTTTTGGGATTAAGTTCATTTACATGGCAAAGAGGGACTTTGCAATTAATTGCAATTCATCTGATCACTCTTCATAACATTCTGGAGTGTATGCAAATTACCATCATGAAAACTGAGGCAGCACATCGTTTCTTAGCTCTGAAGAGGTTAAGAACCGGGTTCATGGTACACTCACTAATGAAAGATTGACGGTGATCCTCGAGGACAAGTAGGACAAATTCCAACGGATTTGGCAGCCTTGGATAGACCACTTCCCATCCTCTCAAATGACCTCCCCATTTTTAGACCTGTAAAGGTTCCATGTAATGCAACTTAAAATGACCCCTGGGGTACCATCTCTCTTTTCTTCCCTCCCCCTCCTGCTCTCTTTCTTTCTTCCTCTGTTTTCTTCACAGCTTGCCCTTATGCGCTTCCCTCTGTCAATGCTGAGCTCATGTAGGCTCCAGTTGAACAGGGTAGGCCATGGCCACTTCCGGACTGCCCGCCGGTGGTACTTTGCCGTTGAATACCATAACACGGGTATTTTTAAAAACAGCAGGCGGCCGGCTTTCAGATAAAAGTGGTCTCTGTGGCAGATTCGCCGCAAGATCACTTTTATCGGGCGGCAGGAGAGGTGTCCCCCCTCCCGCCGCCCTATGGTCATCTCCGCTGCTTATCGGACCTGCCGGTAGCAGCAGAGACTGTCCGATCCGATCCCCTCCTGCACTGGATGCTGACTGTGGGGAAGATTGCCCCTGCTCGGCTCCATAACATTGCAGGGCAGAAGCGACGTCAAACGTCACTTCTGCCCAAAGCTCTTAAAGGAGACATTTTTTTTTTAACTGTCATTTTTTTATTTTATTTTATTTTTTTATTGCATTTAAGTGCAAATATGATATTTTGACCCCAGATCTCATATTTAAGAGGCCCTGGCATGCTTTTTTCTATTACAAGGAATTTTGTTTTCTTTTAAAAGGTAAAAATAAAAAAATTAAAAGTAATTGAAAGTGCCCCGTCCCACCGAGCTCGAGCGCAGAGGCGAATGCATGCGTAAGTCACGCCCACATATGAAAACGGTGTTAAGGGATTGGAGGACCTTAGTTATGAGGAAAGATTACAAACACGGAATTTATTCTCTCTGGAGAAGAGACGCTTGAGAGGGGATATGATTCTAATGTACAAATACTGTACTGGTGACCCCACAATAGGGACAAAAGTATTCCGTGCAAGGGAGTACAAAAAGACACGCGGTCATTCACTAAAACTAGAAGAAAGGCGGCTTAACCTCAAACTGCGTAGAGGTTTCTTTACGGTAAGAGCAAGGAGGATGTGGAATTCTCTTCCACAAGCAGTGGTTTCTGCTGGGAGTATAGATAGTTTCAAAAACTATTAGATGCACACCTAAGGGACCACAACATTGAGGTATATACTGTACAATGTAATACTGACATAAAAACACACATAGGTTGGACTTGATGGACTTGTGTCTTTTTTCAACCTCACTAACTATGTAACTATGTAACTATGTGTTCAAACCACACATGTGAAGTATCACTGCGATCGCTAGAGCGAGAGCAATAATTTTAGCTCTAGACCTCCTCTGTAACTCAAAACTGCTAACCTGTAGGAATTTTTAAATGTCACCGATAGAGATTTGTAAGTGCCAAAGTTTGTCGCCATTCCACAAGCGGGCACAATTTTGAAGCATGACATGTCGGATATCAATTTACTCGGCATAACATTATATTTCACGATATGGAAAAAAATAGCGCTAACTTTACTGTGGTCTTATTTTTTAACTCAAAAAAGTGAAGTTTAAAAAAAAAAAAGACGCTTGTAAGACCTCTGTGCATATACGTTGCGACAAAATGTATTGCAATGACTGCCATTTTATTCTATAGGGTGTTAGAACAAATATTTATATAACGTTTGGGGGTTTTAAGTAATTTTCTAGCAAAAAAAATGATTTTAACTTGTAAACACCGACTTTCAAAAAAGAAGCTCGGTCCTTAAGTGGTTAAATCAAATTTTGTTTTTCTTGGCCCAGGCCCCCCAATTATATCTTTCATTTGTGTTATGGAATCGTGGAGAAATCGTGGTTTTGTCTGCATGATATTGCCTCGATAGTCTGGATATTGTGTCTTCTTTGGCATCTTTTTGCACACATATGATCCTAAAGCCTCGTATGCAGGAGTCGATGGTTGGTCAACCGAACGTCCAACTATTTCCCAAATTGGGCGATGGCGGTTTGGTCTAGCGTACTAACATGAAGCACTTAATCGGCCAACAAAGCCAAACATAGTGACGTGTCCCGAGCGTATGATGAGGAAGTTCAGCTGAATGTGATTTGTGAATTAGGAGCACAGGTTTACACGACTGAACACTTCCTGGATTCCAAGCATGTATGTTTGAACTTCCAAGTTTTGGTTGTTTAACTTCTGTACACATGAGTCAACAATCAGTCAACTCCTTGTTGGCCAACACAACTTTTCTAGTCCCGTCATCCAACTTCTGCAAAACTTCTGCAAATCGGTTGTAGATTAATGCGTACACATGATCGGATTATCAGCCAACAAGCTGTTGGATGACCGTTGTTGGCCAACCATCGGATCGTGTGTACGGGCCTTTAAGCCTTAGATGACCATCCCATTGTTACAAATTGATGCTCTGTAAGTTTTGTATTATCTATATTCTATTACTATTGTCGCTCTTACTTTGCGCTTGGGGAGCAAAATTTGTGTACTGCTATTTTAAAGCGGAGTTCCACCCAAAAGTAGAACTTCCGCTTTAGGAGGAGGTGTCACCATAATTGGTCCAGTGTCCACTTCCTCTCCTGGCGCAGAGTTGCCGGAAGGAAGTTCACCTTTCCCCCCTCCCTCTCAGCGATCTTCTGGGACAGGTCACAGGTCCCAGAAGATAAGCCGAGCCATTCACAAGGCGCAGCGCAACTCGTGCTTGCACAGCCGGGTGCCCACACTTGTGATGCCGGCGCCGCCGAGGGGAGGGGGAGACGAGCGAGCCCTCGGGCGGCCAGATCGCTGGAATAAGGGACAGGTGAGTGGCCGATTGTTAAAAGTCAGCAGCTACCCTTTTGGTAGCTGCTGACTTTTAACAGGGTGGAACTCCGCTTTAAGTGCACATATAGCTTTTGTATTGATTTATTTCTCTTTTTATATCGGAACACTCTAATAAAATTTCAGTAAAAAAAAAAAAAGTATAAAAAAAAACAGTGAAAATAAAACTGATAAAGCCACCACATCTACAGTTCAGTATATTATATTTTTTCGCTTGGGTTTAGATATTCTTTAACTTTCCTTCAGTTTTAATGATCTCCAGAAGTTGTCACATCCGTGAACATTAGTAATTGCTCTTTTCTTCCCCAAATTATAAATGTAGCATATTTGGTGGATGAATAATTGAAGTGCTCGGTGGATGAGAAGAACGCACCGTACATCCGTCCCCAGCTGTCCAAGTGCTCTGGAGTGCAGGAATCACTGAGGCGGATGAGTGGTTTGGATATTCTATCAGGTCAAGAGGATCACAATGATCTGTTGAGTGTCAGCTACGTCTGCTGGGCAGCCTGTCATCTCGCTCTGCCATATTGCTACCAACTCCTTGTAAATTGAATCTGTCACAAGTGCTTCCCCTAATGAGATGGGTAAAGAATCGCCCATGCTTGTTTCTTAAAGTGAACCTGTGCTCCACTTGGTCACTTGTACCTACAGGTAAACGTATAATAAAGCTTACGTGAAGGTACAATGAATATCTCCCAAGGGTGAAGATATTCACACGTTCTTCAGTGACATCCCCGGTGCATTCGGACTGCGCTTCCGAATGAAGGGCGCACTGAATTTGCCATCAGTCCAGAGTGCTGTGCCGCAATCGTGACTCCTGGGGGCATTGCATTGGAGTGACATCACCACAGCCTGGCCATTCAAATGGCCAGAGCCTGTAGACCCAGAAGGAAGACCGGTTGAAGATGGAAGCCCTGGCATGGTGACAGCTCACCGCCGAGAGGACCGTTTTACAGATAAGTTCGTCATAATGTGCTAGTATGCAGGCCAAGTCAATCTCCAGTAACAAATTGAAACAAAATGAAAGAGGGGCACAGAAGAGACTTTTGTGGTGTATCACGTGCATTGGAATGCTCGTCTCACAGCTTTGCCATTGCTTTTAACCACCTGCCACCAAATCACGTGCCTAGTACGTCATTTGACTTCAAGTGGTTGTAACAGGATGATATGCAGCTGCAGGTATCACCCCGGTACCGTATTTCAGATCCGGTGGTTGGCTCTCTTGTAATAGCAATCGGAGTGGCTAACTAGCCCAGGGTTTCTCAACCAGGGTTCCATGGAACCCTAGGGGCCCTCCAAAGGTTGCTAGGGGTTCCTTGAGCAATGGTCAATTTCTACCTCTCAGATAAATTCCCAATGACATCATTGATCTATTTAGCTATCTGTAGGGGGTAATTCTTTCCAATGACCACAAGTGTAAGGAGCATTCTTCCCATTGACCATCGCACAAAGGTATCATGATTTGTAGATTTTTAATTTTTAGCAGGGGTTCCCCGAGACCGGAGAATTATGTCAAGGTTCCTCGGTGTTGAAAAGGTTGAGAAAGGCTGAACTAGCCACTCGATTGCCATTACAAGCAGCAGGAGGGGACGTTACCCCCCTCCCCGTCTCTTTCCACGGCTCTCTCATGTTCTCCCGCCTCACCGGGAGACCTGAGCTTCTAGCCGACACGTCCACCGGCATACAAAGCCGGGATCTGCTTTGATTGGTTCTCCGCTATGGTAACCCAGAAGCGATGAGATGAGATGACATCACTTCCAGTTTAACCGGATGTCAACTGCGCCATTTTTATAAAATCGATAGTATTCAAAAATGCCGATCTTGGTGTTTTGAATGCTTTTAAATGTAGAGGAGAGATTTGGGGACTTATTGACCCCAGATCCCTCCATAAAGAGGACCTGTCACTGCCTATTGCTGACACAAGGATGTTTACATCCTGTGACAGCAATAAAAGTGATTAAGAAAGAAATTAAAGCAACAGTATAAAAATCAAAAAATAAAATAAACCAATAATTAATTTTTTTTTAAAGTGCCCCCATCCCCCCCCCCCATGTTAGCACGCAAAGGGGAATGAATGCGTCGGACATGCAACGCACACAAACAGCGATCGTCGCACACATGTGAGGTATCGTCACGAACATCAGATGATGGCCAGTAATTCTAGCACTAGACCTTCTCTGTAAAGCTAAACTGGTGACCTATAAAGGCTTGTAGCCTCCTTGACGGTATTCCCGAGTGTAGCTCAGGGTGAGTTTTCACTGCAAATAGCGGTAACCCTGAGCCACACTCGGGATCGCATCGCTGGATCCAAGGCTGAGTTACTTACCTTGTCCCCTGGATCCAGCGATCTCCCCCCGGTTTGTCTGCGGGCTGTGTCCTCCGCCCGATGCCTCTGTGTGCCGGGCTCCGTTCTCTGCGAGCGTTGCGTCACACAGGGGCGGAACCTGGCGGGAAATTCAAAAAGTGAAACACATAGTAAGCATACAGTACACTGTGATCTGTAAGGTTACATTACTGTATGAAATCATTTCACATCCCCTTTGTTCCTAGTGCTTTGTCCAGAGCCCTGCATGCACTTTTATATTATATATATCATTCTTTCTGCCTGGAAACTTGAGAATGTCCATGGCATCCGAAAGGGTCCCTTTACGTCAAAAACGATTTTTGATCAGCTAGAAAACAGCGATAGTAAATAAGAATCATTTGCAGAATTGAGTGATACTGATTGGTGGGGAAATTTATCATCAGACACTGAAAGTGACGACAGCGACAATTCTGCAACTCAGCAAATTTCAGTGTTTTTTACTTGATTACATTATTGAATACATTTTTTTATTATTATATTATTATTTTTGATAATTATTTATAGTTATTTATTATATTATAATTTTGTTTTTCACATATATTATAATTTATGATTTAGTTATTTCAAACTTTATCATACCCGAGATGTCTACTAGCCTCTTGTCTTGTTATTCCTAAGAATTACAGGCCTACAATACAAAACGCCAAATTTCTATGCGAAAAAATGTACTGCTTTGAGACGCAAAAATCTGACAGTCATACCGCCAGGGAGGTTAAAGCATTGCCTATGGATATTAAAGTTTAAGTTATTTGTCGCCGTTGCACAGGCATACGCAATTTCAAAGCGCGACTTGTTTGGTATTTATTTACTCGGCGTTACATCATCTTTTATATTTTACAAAAAAATTGGGTTATGTAGTGTTTTTTTTGGGTTTTTTTGCATTAAAATAAAAAAAAGTGTATTTTTTCCCAAGAAATTGCATTTGAAGAACTGCTGTGCAAATACCATGTGACATAAAAAAATAGCAAAACCCACCAATTTATTCTCTAGGGCCCCTGTTTTTAAAAATATATACAATGTTTGGGGGTTCTAAATCATTTTCTAGGAAAAAAAAAGATTTTACATGTAAAAAAAGTGCCAGAAAAAGCCTGGTCTTCAAGCGATTAATGGTTCTAGTTCTCATCTGTGCACTGCATTGGCCAAAAAAGTGCACCATCGTTTTTCAGTGTAAAATGGAAAATCGGTTTCCTGAGGGTTTGTATTGAATGTCTTTTTATCATGGTTTTCGTGATAAGTTGGATATACACCATACAATCTAAATGTACAATCGTTGGGGAGGTACCCTGTGAAAGACATGTAAAATCAGTTACCAGTCTTTCCTCCAATGACTCTCTAGTCGTTAGTCTTTAGAAAAGCTATACAGGCTGAAGAATCTGTAGGATCTGATGCTATTCCTGTGACCATGAAATGGAGGGACATCAGATTCTGCTCCAAGCCCTCATCCTATGCACTCCGGTGACTCACACTGAATAGGTGTTTGGCATAAGGGGAGCCTGTCCCGGCTTGATACACAGTATCAGAGGGGTAAAAGTGGCTCCAGCCTGGATCAATGTAGGCTGAAAAGGTTAAAGAAGACGAAGATCGGAGTCATGGTTGATGGGTAGTGATTTTTTCCCCTTTTTTTGCCTTCTGTTCTTTACAATTGTTTTGATGACAGAGCCACCTTAAAGTGTTACTAAACCCAGGTCTCTGCATTCACTATATCTGGTCTCCCCAGGGCCCTGCATTCACTATATCTGGTCTCCCCAGGGCCCTGCATTCACTATATCTGGTCTCCCCAGGAGCCTGCATTCACTATATCTGGTCTTCCCAGGGCCCTGCATTCACTATATCTGGTCTCCCCAGGGCCCTGCATTCACTATCTGGTCTCCCCAGGACCCTGCATTCACTATATCTGGTCTCCCCAGGAGCCTGCATTCACTATAACTGGTCTCCCCAGGAGCCTGCATTCACTATATCTGGTCTTCCCAGGGCCCTGCATTCACTATCTGGTCTCCCCAGGACCCTGCATTCACTATATCTGGTCTCCCCAGGAGCCTTCATTCACTATCTGGTCTCCCCAGGAGCCTGCATTCACTATATCTGGTCTTCCCAGGAGCCTGCATTTACTATATCTGGTCTCCCCAGGGCCCTGCATTCACTATATCTGGTCTCCCCAGGGCCCTGCATTCACTATATCTGGTCTCCCCAGGACCCTGCATTCACTATATCTGGTCTCCCCAGGAGACTGAATTCACTATATCTGCTCTCCCCAGGATCTTGCAGTCACTATATCTGGTCTCCCCAGGAGCCTGCAGTCACTATATCTGCCCTTCCCAGGAGCCTGAATACACTATATCTGCCCTTCCCAGGATCCTGAATTCACTATATCTGGTCTCCCACAGTACATAGAACTGCCTTTCTCAACCTTTTGAACATGGAGGAACCCTTTCAATAACTTCAAAATCTCAGGAACCTCTGCTAAAAGTTACTATATCCACAACTCATGATACATTAGCGCGATGGTCAGTTTGAAGAATGCTCCTTACACTTGTGGTCATTGGGAAGAATTACCCCCTTACAGATCGCTTGAAAGATAAATAATGTCAATGGGAACTTATCTGAGAGGCAGAAATCGCGCATTGTTCAAGGAACCCCTAGCAACCTCTGGAGGAACCCTAGGGATCCATGGAACCCTGGTTGAGAAACCCTGACATAGAACATGGAAATGTAATAGTTTTATTAAATATAAACTGCTAAATACTTTTTCTCATAAGCAGTATACAGCAGTCTTGTGGCTTCTATCAGTGTCTGGTTAAAGCTTGTAGGAGGAGTTTTCATTCTCCTCTGAGTGTCCTATGAGACTGCAGGACCCCTGGCCCACTGTCTGGACAGTGCTGATTGGCCCTGTGCTGATCACATGCACCCTCCCAAGAAAAGAAAAAACTCTCTAGCAATACAAACTGAGCATGTGCAGGATTGGGGACAAAGGAGGGGGGGAGGATCAGAGAAGACAGGATCAAACAGCCTAAGGGGTTTAACCCCTTAGGTTCCACAGTGAGTATAACAAGCATGCTTTACTGCATAAACAGACTGATTTCTACTAAACTGAACTAAAAGACTGAACTGAACATGTTTTTGTGTGGAGAATGGATGTGAGCGGATCGTATGTAAGAGGATCGGATGTAAGCGGTTCGTCCTTCCCGTTTTCTTCCGTCTTATAAAAACGGAGCTTAATGGAGGCGGGTGTCAGCGGACGTCCGCAAGCCCATATGGATACATGTGTGTCTGTTTTTCACCTGCCAACGGATGGAGGAAAAATGGACATACATAGTTACATAGTTACATAGTTAGTCTGGTTGAAAAAAGACACAAGTCCATCTAGTTCCACCAAAAAAAAAAATAGAAAAATTCTATAACCATACAATCCTTCACCCACAGTTGATCCAGAGGAAGGCAAAAAACCCCAGCAAAGCTATGATCCAATTTGCTATAACGGGGGAAAAATTCCTTCCTGATCCCCCGAGAGGCAATCAGATCAACTTTACCTAGAAATGTCAGTACCCAGTTATATTATTTACATTAAGGAACGAATCCAGGCCTTTTTTAAAGCAATCAACCTTGCTGGCCAAAACTACCTCTGGAGGGAGTCTATTCCACATTTTCACAGCTCTAACTGTGAAGAAACCTTTCCGTATTTGTAGATGAAATCTTTTTTCCTCTAGACATAAAGAGTGCCCCCTTGTGAACACCAAGTTTACTATATGGACCACTTATATATTTGTACATGTTGATCATATCCCCCATTAATCTCCTCTTCTCAAGGGAGAATAAATTCAGTTCCTCTAATCTTTCCTCATAGCTTAGCTCCTCCATGCCTCTTATTAGTTTGGTTGCCCTTCTCTGCACTTTCTCCAGTTCCCCGATATCCTTTTTGAGAACTGGTGGCCAAAACTCAACTGCATATTCCAGATGAGGTCTTACTAATTATTTGTACAGGGGGGGCAAAATAATGTCTCTATCTCTGGAGTCCATACCTCTCCTAATACAAGAAAGGATTTTGCTTGCTTTGGAAACCGCAGCTTGGCATTGCATGCCATTATTAACCACTTCCGGACCGCCGTACGTCGTTTGACGGCGGTACTTTGAAGTGGAATACCGTTGTTATGGTAGCAGATAGCTACCATAACCCTGGTATCTATTTTTTCAGCCAGCGATTCTGTACAAGATAAAAGTGATCTTAGCGGCGGATTCGCCGCGAGATCACTTTTATCAGCGGCGGGAGGGGGGGGTCATCTCCGCCGCTTACCGGACCCGCCGGCAGCAGCGAAGATGATCCAATGCTTTCCCCCCAGTGTCCGTGAGCCAACTGAGCGGCTGAAGCCGCTCACTCGGCTCCATAACAAGGCTGGGCGGAAGCTACGTCACAAGTAGCTTCCGCCCAATGCTCTTAAAGGGGACATTTTTTTTTTCCCCTGCCATTTTTTTCAAATTTTTTTTTTTTTTTTTTAATCTAAAAATTAGGTCTTTTTGACCCCAGATCTCATATTTTGGAGGTCCTGGCATGCTTTTTTCTATTACAAGGAATGTTTACATTTCTTGTAATAGGAAAAAAAGTGATCAAAAATTTTTTTAAAAAATAGAAAGTTGTAAAAATAAAAATTAAAAAGTAAAATACATAATTAAAAAAAAAAAAAAATTTTAAAGCGCACCGTCCTTGCGAGCTCGCGCGCAGAAGCGAACGCATACGTAAGTCTCGCCCACATATGAAAACGGTGTGCAAACCACACATGTGAGGTATCGCCACGATCGTTAGAGCGAGAGCAATAATTCTAGCCCTAGACTACACACCAAACGTGTGGCAAAAGTATACACCCGCTCTGAATGCATACGCAAGCGAAGACGCGCGCTCGAGCGTTCCTGCCACGCGAAATTTTAAAAAAAAAAAAAAATTAATACATAAAATGAAAAATTAAAAATAAAAATGTTGAAAGATAAAAAATTTTTTTAAAAACTAGTGAAAAAAAGGATAATGTTCTTTACATTTGTAAGGAACATTATCTTTTTTCGTACGGTCCTGGAGGTTTTATACTCTAGACCCCAGTTTTTCTGGATTAAAAATCTAATTTTTTTTTTT
>BLSH010557091.1:949420-979314 GCA_018402905.1 Glandirana rugosa | reverse complement strand
GCTTGAAAGATAAATAATGTCAATGGGAACTTATCTGAGAGGCAGAAATCGCGCATTGTTCAAGGAACCCCTAGCAACCTCTGGAGGAACCCTAGGGATCCATGGAACCCTGGTTGAGAAACCCTGACATAGAACATGGAAATGTAATAGTTTTATTAAATATAAACTGCTAAATACTTTTTCTCATAAGCAGTATACAGCAGTCTTGTGGCTTCTATCAGTGTCTGGTTAAAGCTTGTAGGAGGAGTTTTCATTCTCCTCTGAGTGTCCTATGAGACTGCAGGACCCCTGGCCCACTGTCTGGACAGTGCTGATTGGCCCTGTGCTGATCACATGCACCCTCCCAAGAAAAGAAAAAACTCTCTAGCAATACAAACTGAGCATGTGCAGAGTGACTCCAACGCTCTGTACTATTAGGAGATGGATTGGGGACAAAGGAGGGGGGGGGGATCAGAGAAGACAGGATCAAACAGCCTAAGGGGTTTAACCCCTTAGGTTCCACAGTGAGTATAACAAGCATGCTTTACTGCATAAACAGACTGATTTCTACTAAACTGAACTAAAAGTCTGAACTGAACATGTTTTTGTGTGGAGAATGGATGTGAGCGGATCGTATGTAAGAGGATCGGATGTAAGCAGTTCGTCCTTCCCATTTTCTTCCGTCTTATAAAAACGGAGCTTAATGGAGGCGGGTGTCAGCGGACGTCCGCAAGCCCATATGGATACATGTGTGTCTGTTTTTCACCTGCCAACGGATGGAGGAAAAATGGACATACATAGTTACATAGTTAGTCTGGTTGAAAAAAGACACAAGTCCATCCAGTTCCACCAAAAAAAAAAATAGAAAAATTCTATAACCATACAATCCTTCACCCACAGTTGATCCAGAGGAAGGCAAAAAACCCCAGCAAAGCATGGATCCAATTTGCTATAACGGGGGAAAAATTCCTTCCTGATCCCCCGAGAGGCAATCGGATCAACTTTACCTAGAAATGTTAGTACCCAGTTATATTATTTACATTAAGGAACGAATCCAGGCCTTTTTTAAAGCAATCAACCTTGCTGGCCAAAACTACCTCTGGAGGGAGTCTATTCCACATTTTCACAGCTCTAACTGTGAAGAAACCTTTCCGTATTTGTAGATGAAATCTTTTTTTCTCTAGACGTAAAGAGTGCCCCCTTGTGAACACCAAGTTTACTATATGGACCACTTATGTATTTGTACATGCTGATCATATCCCCCATTAATCTCCTCTTCTCAAGGGAGAATAAATTCAGTTCCTCTAATCTTTCCTCATAGCTTAGCTCCTCCATGCCTCTTATTAGTTTGGTTGCCCTTCTCTGCACTTTCTCCAGTTCCCCGATATCCTTTTTGAGAACTGGTGGCCAAAACTCAACTGCATATTCCAGATGAGGTCTTACTAATTATTTGTACAGGGGGGGCAAAATGATGTCTCTATCTCTGGAGTCCATACCTCTCCTAATACAAGAAAGGATTTTGCTTGCTTTGGAAACCGCAGCTTGGCATTGCATGCCATTATTAACCACTTCCGGACCGCCGTACGTCGTTTGACGGCGGTACTTTGAAGTGGAATACCGTTGTTATGGTAGCAGATAGCTACCATAACCCTGGTATCTATTTTTTCAGCCAGCGATTCTGTACAAGATAAAAGTGATCTTAGCGGCGGATTCGCCGCGAGATCACTTTTATCAGCGGCGGGACGGGGGGGTCATCTCCGCCGCTTACCGGACCCGCCGGCAGCAGCGAAGATGATCCGATGCTTTCCCCCCAGTGTCTGTGAGCCGACTGAGCGGCTGAAGCCGCTCACTCGGCTCCATAACATGGCTGGGCGGAAGCTACGTCACAAGTAGCTTCCGCCCAATGCTCTTAAAGGGGACATTTTTTTTTTCCCCTGCCATTTTTTTCAAATTTTTTTTTTTTTTTTTTAATGCATTTTAGTCTAAAAATGAGATCTGAGGTCTTTTTGACCCCGGATCTCATATTTTGGAGGTCCTGGCATGCTTTTTTCTATTACAAGGAATGTTTACATTTCTTGTAATAGGAAAAAAAGTGATCAAAAATTTTTTTAAAAAAAAGAAAGTTGTAAAAATAAAAATTAAAAAGTAAAATACATAATTAAAAAAAAAAAAAGAAGCGAACGCATACGTAAGTCTCGCCCACATATGAAAACGGTGTGCAAACCACACATGTGAGGTATCGCCACGATCGTTAGAGCGAGAGCAATAATTCTAGCCCTAGACCTCCTCTGTAACGCAAAAATGCTAACCTGTGGAACTTTTTAAACGTCGCCAATGGAGATTTTTATGTTGCAAAGTTTGTCGCCATTCCGCGAGTGGACGCAATTTTGAAGCATGACATGTTGGGTATCATTTTACTCGGCGTAACATTATCTTTCACAATATGGAAAAAAATTGACCTAACTTTACTGTTGTCTTATTTTTTAACTAAAAAAACTGAAAAAAAATATATATTGTTTGGGGGTTCTAAGTAATTTTATAGCAAAAAAAAATGTTTTTAACTGATAACCTCCAAACTCCAAAAAGAGGCTCGGTCTTAAAGTGGTTAAGCTTATGATCAACCAAAACCCCCAGATCCTTCTCCACTATGGATTCCCCCAGTTGTACTCCCCCTAGTATGTACCATGCATGCATATTCTTAGCTCCCAAGTGCATAACTACATTTATCAACTTTAAACCTCATTTTCCACAGTCGCCCAATTAGACAGTGCATTGAGGTCGGCTTGTAAGTTGGAGACATCCTGTAAGGACCGTTATTCCACTGCATAGCTTGGTGTCATCTGCAAACACTGAAATGGTACTTTTAATCCCAGACCCAATATCATTTATAAATATATTGAAAAGTAAGGGTCCCAACACTGAACCTTGGGGTACACCACTGATAACCTTAGACCATTCAGAATAAGAATCATTAACCACTACTCTCTAAATTCGGTCTTTTAGCCAGTTTTCTATCCATTTACAAATTTATCTTTCCAAGTCTGTAGACTTTACCTTACACATTAGCCGTATGTGGGGAACGGTGTCAAACGCTTTTGCAAAATCCAAGTAAACCACGTCCACAGCCACCCCTCTGTCCAAGGTTTTACTTACCTCCTCATAACAAGAAATCAGGTTTGTTTGACAACTTCTGTCTTTCATGAATCCATGCTGTCTGTTGCTTAAAACATTTTTATCCATCAAGAACTCATCTATGTGGTCTTTTATTAAACTCTCCAGTATCTTCCCAGCTATAGAAGTTAAACTAACAGGTCTATAGTTACTTGGTAAAGACTTTGATCCCTTTTTAAATATGGGCACCACATTGGCCCTACGCCAATCCAGTGGTACTATTCCAGTCATTAAGGAGTCCCTAAAAATGAAAAACAATGGCTTTGAAATGACAGAGCTCAATTCCTTTAGGATCCGTGGATGTATGCCATCTGGTCCAGGTGCTTTATCTACCTTTATTTTGTCTAAATACTTCTGGACCATTTCCCTTTTGAGCCATTGTGGATCATTTGGGGCCGTGTCACTACCACCCCCATCGTGGACATGAGCTCCCCCATGCTCCTTTGTATACACAGAGCTGAAGAAAGTATTTAATAAGTTTGCCTTCTCTTTGTCCCCAGTCACAAACTATAGTTTATTTTGTAAAGGGCCTACATGCTCAGACCTGACCTTTTTACTATAAATATATTTGAAGAATTTTTTGGGGGTTTGTCCTACTATCTTTTGCAATTTATCATTCGTTTTGAATTTTTGCTTCCTTTTTACATATTCTGTTATATTCTTTGTAACATTTAAAAGATGATAGTGTTCCCTCATTTTTATATTTTTTAAATGCTCTTTTCTTATCATTTATAACTTTTTTTTAACTTTGGCTGTGAGCCACATAGGTTTTTTTTTTTAGCCTCTTAAATTTATTGCCCATGGGAATATACTTTGCAGTGAGTTCACATACAGTTTTTTTAAAAAAATTCCCATTTCTGTTCTGTGTTCATCAATGCCAATATTCCCTCCCAGTCTAAGTCCTGGAGAGCAGCCCTCATCTTTGTAAAATTTGCTCTCTTAAAATTAAGTGTTTTTATCTTTCCCGTTTGTGTTTGTTGCTTGCAGCTTACATTAAATGAAATCATGTTATGGTCACTGTTACCCAGATGTTCTTTTATATGAATATTGGTAATAAGCTCTGCATGGTTTGAGATTACCAGGTCCAGCAAAGCATCATTCCTAGTTGGGGCCTCAACAAACTGGACCATAAAATTGTTCTGTAATAGGTCTATAAATTTTTGCCCTTTAGCTGTCCCATCAGTGCCATTACAGTTAATTTCCGGGTAGTTAAAGCCCCCCATTATTATCACTGTCCCAGCCCTTGCAGCTCTTTCCATCTGTGCAAGGAGCAGAGTCTCCATCTCCTCTTTAACACTGGGAGGTCTATAACAAACTCCAATGATAACCTTTGTAGTGTGCACACCCATATGCATATCTACCCATAATGCTTCAGACTCATCACACTCTCCATCAACTAGGTCCTCACTCACACTCACTTTGAGATCACCTCTCACGTAGAGACAGACACCACCACCCCTCCGTTTTACCTTGTCTTTCCGAAAGAGAGCATAACCAGGAATATTAATAGCCCAGTCATGTGAAGAATGAAGCCAAGATTCAGCAATACCAATTAAATCCTAGTTCTCCTCATGCACCAGAGCTTCCAACTCACCTGTTTTGCTTGGCAGACTCCTGGCATTGGTGAACAAACATTTTAATTCACTGTCACATTTTGCACATGTATCTTGCATATTTTAAATTTTAGTACAAACAGTACCATTTCCATTGTTTGATTGTAACATGGGAACCTTCATATCATATTCCATAGCCCTCCCCCCATCTTTCCCCATTCCACCCACCAATAGGGGCTGACCCCTGTCAGACCTGTCTACCCCATTATAATCTAATGCACCCCCCCCCCCCCACCAATCCTAGTTTAAATGGACCTCCAGCCTTCCCTTAAACCTCTCCTCCAGCACAACAAACCCCCTTCCATTTAGGTACAAACCATCTTTAGCATATAGGTTGCACCCCAATGAAAAGTCAGCTCAGTGCTCTAAAAACCCAAAGCCCTCCTCCTTACACCAGGCCTTTAGCCATGCATTCAGGGCTCTAATCTCCCCCTGCCGTTCCTGTGTTGTGAATGGCACAGGCAATATTTCAGAGAATATTGCCTTGGAGGTCCTTCTCTTCAACTTGCAACCTAATTCTTTAAATTGTTTCTTAAGGAGCCTCTACCTTCCATATATTCTGTCATTGGTTCCAACGTGGACCAAGACAGCTGGGTCATGCCCAGCCCCTCCCAGTAATTTATCAATGGGGTCCACCACATGCCGAACCCTGGCACCAGGGAGACAGCCAAACATTTGGTTGAGGCGATCCTGGCGAAAAATTATTCTATCAGTCCTTCTAATTATAGAATCCCCAATTACCACCAAATGTCTAGGCCTACCTAGATGGGCTGCTCTCTTGGCTGTTAGGGCTAGGGCTGCCACCTCTGAGTTTGGCACCCCCACATCTTCACTCAACTTGGCAAATCTGTTAGGGTGCTCAAACCCAGGGCTGGCCTTCCTTTTCTGTGAGCCCCTACCACTCCCTCTAACTGTATTAACCCATGTACCTACCTTATAATCCTGACTTACCCCTCCACCCTCCCCATTAACCCTACTAGCCACCTGCTCAGTGAGCAGAGGACCCCTTTCAAGGTTGACAGTTCTGCCCAGCATTGCAATTTGCTCCTCCAGATCTCTAACACGAGCTCCTCGCAGTGGTATCCATCGTGGAGCTGTTGCTCCATAGTTACATACATGCGGCACACTGTGCACTGTACAAAACCTTCAATCTTGCTAGCACACATTTTCCCAGATGCAACACTAATAACAGGAAATATCAGATTTTACTTACAGGTTACATACGGAATGCCCGTGTGAAAGGGGCCATTTTAACAAAAAATACAGAACAAGGGCAGCACTCGCCATCCTAGACTTTGTGTTACCATATTGTTTTCTCCAGACTTGGAGGCCCCCTTTAATGTTGGTTGGAAAAACCTGCGGAGGGTTAATCTGCCGTGTCGGGGGGCTTTACACGGGGTTACAGGCTCCCAGAAGGAGAATGGTTTAGACGTTTGCAGTTAAGCCCTAAAGCTAATCAGGACATCACCATGGCTACCTGAAACGGGAGCATGAATTTGTCTTGTTCACTTTGGCTTTAATTATCACGAATTATCGGTAATGTGTTTTCGCTAATGGCGTTATCTCTCTCCAATAGCAGCCAAGCGCGGGCTGTAATATATACCCGTGGACGGGCTCTGCGCTCCTCAGATATACTAATATAATATTAACCGGTTCCCGACCGGCTCAAGTACATTAACTGCTGCAGAGTGGCAGCGTCCCGCGAATCGCCATCTATGAACGGCGGCTTGTGCAGGCGCTGTAGCGGGCGGGAGCGCGCCGGCGGTGGCGTGCTCTCCTGCCCGCCACACTCTACCGAAGTGTGGCCACGGCTCGGGGGACTCGATCTCCGCCAGCAAGCCGCGATTGTCTGGCAGAGAAGAAAAACAGGGAACTGCCGATGTAAACACGGCGGTTCCTCGCTCTGTCAGGCGGCATGTAAAAGATCTACTGATCCCTGCCACTGGGATCAGTTAGATCTCTTATGCCCCTGGTAGCCCAGCCCCCTCACAGTTAGAACACGCCTAGGGAGCACAGTTAACCCCTAGATCTCCCCCTGCAGGTTAACCCCTTCACTGCCAATGACATTTATACAGTAATCAGTGGCTATTTAAATTTCTGTTCGCTGTATAAATGTCATTGGTCCCAAAAAAGTGTCAAAAATGTCTGACATGTCTGGTGCAATATCACAGTCCCGATAAAAATCGCAGATCGCCGCCATTACTAGTAAAAACAAAAAAAAATGTAAATGCCAGAAATGAAATCTCATGGTTTGTAAACACGGCAACTTTTGCGCAAACCAATCAATAAATGCAGATTGCAATTTTTTTTTTACCAAAAATATGAAGAAGAGTATAAATCGGCCAAAACTGATGAATACATTTGCTTTTTTATATATTTTTTTTTTTGGATTTGCATTTTAGCAAAAAGTAAGAAATATTGTTTTTTTTGCAAAATTGTTGATATTTTTTTGTTTATAGCGGCGATCAGAAATGACGCAGGGATGATCAAATACCACCAAAAGAAAGCTCTATTTGTGGGGAAAAAAAGGACATATATTTCATTTGGGTACAACGTCGCACGACTGCGCAATTGTCAGTTAAAGCGACGCAGTGCCAAATCACAAAAAGTGCTCTGGTCCTAAAGTGTGAAATCCTTCCGGTCCTTAAGTGGTTAAAGGAAGTCTCCTAACAAGCATGAAGATTTCACATCTAGACTGCAGAAGAAGATCTTTCCCGCTGAGAGGTTTTAGCTATCATCCTGGCATTTTTATTATCCACTTAACCTCCGGAAGATTTACCCCAGCCCATTTTTTGCTTTTTTTTGGCACTGCGTTATTTTAACTGACAGTTGCGCGGTCGTACGACGCTGTACACAAAGACAATTTATATATTTTTTTTTTCACACACATAGAGCTTTCTTTTGGTGGTATTTGATCACTACTGGGTTTTTTTTATTCTGTGCGCTATAAATAAAAAAAGACCGAAAATTTTGAAACACAAACAAATATTTTTTACTTCCTGCTATAAAACAAATTCAGTTAAAAAAATGAAAAACAAAATCGAATATCTTCATCATTTTCTATCCAATATGTATTCTGCTATATATTTTTCGTAAAAAAAAAAAAAATTCTCAATAAGCGTATATTGATTGGTTTGCGCAAAAGTTATTGTGTCTACAAACTATGGGATATATACTGGAATTTTTTTTTTTTTTTATATTAGTAATGACTGCGATCAGCGACTTATAGTGGGACTGCGATATTGCGGCGGACACTAACTAAACACTTTAGACACTTTGGGGTTGAATTACTAAAGGCAAATAGACTGCACTTTGCAAAATGCGGTTGCTCCAGAGCTTAGTAAATGAGATGAAGCTCTTCTGACTTCCATCATCCAATCATGTACAAGCAAAAATGCTGTTTTTTTTATTTTCCTTGCATGTGATTGGGTAATCTTTGCAAAGTGAAGCTTTACCTCATTTACTAAGCTGCGGAGCAACTGAACTTTGCAAAGTGCACGGTGTATTTGCCTTTAGTAAATCAACCCCAATGAAAATATTGGATGAATGATCGTCTGTTGCACACTCTGCAACAGCAGTGTCTCCAGAGCTTAGTAAATGAGAAGAAGCTCTGCTGACTCCCATCATCCAATCATGTGCAAGCAAAAATACAGTTTTTTTTTTCTTGAATGTGATTGGGTACTTTTTTGCTAAGTGAAGCTTTACCATATTTACTAAGCTCTGGAGCGGGTGAACTTGCAAAGTGCACAGTCTATTTGCCTTTAGTAAATCAACTCCTATGTGTGGTGTTTTTAGTAAGGGACGTGCTGGATTTTATTCCCCGCTTTGCAGGGAAACAAAAGCCGGCACATCCCTTCCGACAGGACTGAGCTCTGCATTGTTTACAAAAGCAGAGCTCTTTTCCGTCTTTCCCCTTGACAATCAGCGGGCAACAATCGGCTTGTGCTGTGTCTAATCAGTCCAGAGCAGCTTGCAATGAGGGGCACCCTAGCCGAGCTGCTGCTCTGTGTGTCTATTCAGAAATGGAGCCACAGCTTGGGCCCGCCCCCTCTCTCTCCTCATTGGCTCACTGACTTTGATTGAAATCAGTGGGAGCCAGTGGTGCCCGCTGCTGTCTCAGCCAATGAGGAGGGAGAGTCCCGGACAGACGAGGCTCCCATGCAACATCACTGGATCGAGATGGGGCTCAGGTAAGTATAAGGGGGGCTGCTGCACACAGAAGGCTTTTTATCTTTAAATGGAGTTCCACCCATAATATAAACTTTATATCATTCAGCTTCTTTCTTAACCACTTGCCGACCGCTAACCGCAGGTTGACGGCGACAAGGTGGTTCGATATCGCAAACCGCCGTCATATGACGGCGGTTGCGAGATCGTGCACTGTGAGCGCGCGCGTGCCGCCGGAGGCGTGTACGCACGCTCACTGTGTCCGGGGGGGGCAGGGAGTGGGTGCGGCGGACTCGATCTCTGCCGGCTACCCGCGATGCCCCCCCCCCCCCCCGGAGTGAAAGAACGGAGGTCCGTGCATGTAAACACGGATCTCCGTTCTGTGAGATGGGGAAGGGCTGTGATCACAGCCTTCCTCTATATGAAAGCCGTGATCACTCCCCTCCCCCTGCTAGGGCAGCCCACACACAGTTAGAACACGCACAGGGAACACAGTTAACCCTTAGAGCGGCCCCCCAGGTTAACCCCTTCACTGCCAATGGCATTTACACAGTAATCAGTGCATTTTTATAGCACTGATCGCTGTATAAATGCCAATGGTCCCAAAAAAGTGTCAAAACGGTCCGACATGTCCACTGCAACATCGCAGTACCGCTAAAAATCGCAGATCGCTGCCATTACTAGTAAAATAAAAAATAAAAACCCCAAAAATAAATTCTCATCATTCGTAAACGCGGCAACTTTTGCGCAAACCAATCAATAAACGCCGATTGCGATTTTTTTATCACAAATATGAGGAAGAATATAAAATCGGCCAAAACCGTTGAAAAAAATGTTTTTTTATATTTTTTTTGGATTAGTATTTTAGCAAAAAGTAAGAAATTAGTTTTTTTTTGCAAACCTGTCACTCTTCTTTTGTTTATAGCGGTGAACAGAAATTACGCAGCGGTGATCAAATACCACCAAAAGAAAGCTCTATTTGTGGGAAAAAAAGAACGCAGATTTCGTTTGGGTACAACGTCGCACGACCGTGCAATTGTCAGTTAAAACGAAGCAGTGCCGAATCGCAAAAAGGGCTCTGGTCCTAAAGTGTGAAATCCTTCCGAGGCTGAAGTGGTTAATGAACATCAACATTTGGGCAATTTTTTTTTTTTTTTTACTTACTGTTTCTGCATTGTTGCCATGGGGCCCCTTCTAATCTGCCTCTTCCGGGATCGCGGCGATGTGCGTCATTTCCGGCGGTGCCTGTGCTCCTGGGAAGTGTGTGTCATCGTTTCCCAGGAGTCAGTGCGCAGCGCCGAAGGATAAAATCGCCTTATTTCGCATTGTGAAGGCAACGAGACACGCTGTCACCGCCGTCACGTCTGCCGCTATGTCCGGCTTCTAAAGCACATGCGTGAGATCGGGAGGTGCATGCTGGGTAGCCAGCATGCACCTTATTTTGGAAGACAGTCCTAGTGGGCTTCACATCCCCACAATGAAGATGGAAACGTTGTGGAAGACAAAAATACGGTAAGTAAATTATAAAAAAAATTGTACTGCGAATGGGATTGATTTATATACATAAGTTAATGTTTATCATGTGTAAAAGCATAGGGGATGCCAAAAAAAAAAAAATGTGGGTGGAATAATGCATAGAATGCACCTTCTGACTTTACATCCACTTTAGGGCTTCATGCACACAGGACATCTTTTTTCCTCCCCTGGAGATCTTTGTTGCAGGCAGAAACAAAGCAACTTAACACGCCTAAAGCTGCATTTTGTAGACATATTTAGGCGAATTAAAACACATTTAGCGCATGTTGAGTGTTTGGCCATTCATTCATTTCATTGGCCAGAATATTCATTTACTCTGGCCATTGGAATTAAAGTGGAGTTCCACCCACATTTTTCACTCCTCACCATGCAGCACCAATGTGTGTCCTTAAAATGAATTGGCAATTTATTTATTTTTTTCTGTTCACTTACCTGATTTATGCCTTTATCTAATTTTACTTCCTCCTTTAGAGGCCGCGTGCCGTACGTCATTTCCGGCTTTGCATTGGCTCCTGGGAGATCTAGGTCAGCTTGACATGGCACTACTCCCGTTACATTTAAAGTGGTAGTAAACCCGCCGAAAGAAACCCCCAAAAACCCTGCAAGACAACAGCATAATGTGCTAGTATGCATCGCATACTAGCACATTATGAAATACTTACCTTAGATCGAGGCCCCCGCAGTGGGCTCCCAGTCACCGGTGAGGGAGCCTAGCCACGATGAGTCACTCCTGAGTTCTCCGTTCCGGCAAGGAGCTCTGAATTTCCATCACAATCTTCTGAACCTTCAGAGCGCATGCGCCGCTGACCTCAGTGGCTGCCTGTAAGGCGAATATCTCCTAAACCGTGCAGGTTTAGGAGATATTAATTTTACCTACAGGTAAACCTTATTATGGGCTTACCTGTAGGTAAAAATATACATTGGGGGGATACAATCGCTTTAACATTGGCGTCTATGGAAAATCTTGGTCAGCTTGGCGTGGCACTGCTCCCGTATCATTTAACATTGGCGTCTATGGGAAAATCTCGGTCAGCTTGGCATGGCACTGCTCCCGTAACATTTAACATTGGCGTCTATGGAAAATCTTGGTCAGCTTGGCATGACCCTGCTCCTGTAACATTTAACATTGGCGTCTATGGAAAATCTCAGTCAGCTTGGCATGGCACTGCTCCTGTAACATTTAGCATTGGTGTCTATGGAAAATCTTGGTCAGCTTGGCATGGCACTGCTCCCGTAACATTTAACATTAGCGTCTATGAAAAATCGTGGTCAATTTGGCATGGCACTGCTACCGTAACATTTAACATTGGCGTCTATGGAAAATCTCGGTCAGCTTGGCATGACCCTGCTCCTGTAACATTTAACATTGGCGTCTATGGAAAATCTCAGTCAGCTTGGCATGGCACTGCTCCTGTAACATTTAGCATTGGTGTCTATGGAAAATCTTGGTCAGCTTGGCATGGCACTGCTCCCGTAACATTTAACATTAGCGTCTATGAAAAATCGTGGTCAATTTGGCATGGCACTGCTACCGTAACATTTAACATTGGCGTCTATGGAAAATCTCGGTCAGCTTGGCATGACCCTGCTCCTGTAACATTTAACATTGGCGTCTATGGAAAATCTCAGTCAGCTTGGCATGGCACTGCTCCTGTAACATTTAGCATTGGTGTCTATGGAAAATCTTGGTCAGCTTGGCATGGCACTGCTCCCGTAACATTTAACATTAGCGTCTATGAAAAATCGTGGTCAATTTGGCATGGCACTGCTACCGTAACATTTAACATTGGCGTCTATGGAAAATCTTGGTCAGCTTGGCATGGCACTGCTCCCGTAATATTTAACATTGGCGTCTATGGAAAATCTTGGTCAGCTTGGCATGGCACTGCTCCAGTAACATTTAACATTGGCATCTATGGAAAATCTCGGTCAGCTTGGCATGGCACTGCTCCCAAAATATTTAACATTGGCGTTTATGGAAAATCTTGGTCAGCTTGGCATGGCTGTGCCATGTCAAGCTGACCAAGATTGCACCACACTGTACATGTGCGAGATCAGCAGGTGCATGCTGGGTAGCCAGCATGCATGGAATCCAGGAAGGACACTGCGGATTCAGATGCCCACACTGGAGATGGCCGCGCTGTGCAGGAACTTCACAAAGTAAGAAAAAGATGCTGCAAAAATAGAAAACTGGGCATACTTTACAGCACACATTTATTTCATTGCACGAGGCATGAGTATTCTAGGGGTATTTATACCTTAAAAGTAATTTCTCCTATCGTTCACTGACAGACGCAGCTCTCCATTATGTGTGGGTTTATGCTGGTCTCACTAGGAGTTAACTAGGCAGGGAAAAGAAACAGCTGGCCCCTCCCACGGGGACCGTCCTCTCTTCCCACATAAACCCCCTCATAGCATAGCTCTTCAGTCTAAATGCCTAGTTTGCAAAGAGTAGTGCCTCCAGCGAGATGTTTCAAGGTTTTTTACTCACATCTGTTCGGGGTCCCCAAAAAAGGGGGGGGGGGTCTGCCCAGTACTGGACCTGAAGGCCCTGAACCGGTATGTTAGGGCGCGGAAATTCCGGATGGAATCTATCCACTCGGTTGTAGCCGCCCTCCATCAGGGGGAATCTCTGGCGTCTCTGGACATCAGGGATGTGTACCTCCATGTACCTATCTGTCCACAGCATCAACGTTTCTTTCGCTTTGCAGTGGGAGACCACCATTATCAATTCGTGCCACTCCCTTTTCGGTCTAGTCTCAGCCCTCGAGTTTTTTTCACAAAACTGGTAGCTCCGGTTTTGGCGTTGCTGCGACAGAGAAGCATTGCAGTAGTAGCCTACCTGGACGACCTGCTCCTGCGAGCGGAATCCGCCTCGGCTCTGGAGGAGAATGTGAGGATCACAATGACCTCGCTGTAGGACTTCGGCTGGTTGCTCAACCTGCAGGAGTCGACGGTGTCTCTATCCCATCGCCTGGAGTATCTGGGCCTGTTCCTGCACTCAGAGCAGGAAAAGGTTTTCCTTCCTCCAGCCAAGTTGCGGTCACTGCAGTCGGCAGTGCAAACTTTCCTGTGGCACCGACGGTATTCATTACGAGCGGGGGCTGGGGCTCCTGGTCTCGACTTTCGAGGCGATACCATACGCCCAGAGTCACACTCGTCTCCTTCAACGAGCAATTTTGGCTCGGTGGGACAGGTCCCCTTGGTCCTTGGAACTTCTGATCCGTCTGAGCTCCCAGACCAGGGCGTCTCTGACCTGATGGTTTAGGGACTCGGCGTTGATTCAGGGGAGGTCGTTCCTGCCCCTTCCGTGGGTGATCATCACAGCGGATGACAGTCCTTTGGACTGGGGCGGGGTCCTGGGACAGCTGTGTGCCCAGGGCCGTTGGTCGGCACAGGAGGCTCGTCTCCCCATTAACGTGCTGGAGCTGAGAGCAATCAGATGGGTCATCCGATTCAATTTCAGTCGGACGATGCCACAGCAGTGGCGTATGTGAACCATCAGGGCGGCACAAGGAGTCCAGCGGAGGAGGCAGCTCTGATACTGCGTTGGGCGGAACGTCACGTCCCGGCAATCTCCGCCGTTTACATTCCAGGTGTGGAGAACTGGCAGGCGGACTTTCTCAGTCGCCAGACGTTGGACCAGGGAGAGTGGTCTCTCCACCCAGAGATGTTCAATCAGAATTGCCGCAGATGGGGGACGCAGGAGGTGGATCTCATGGCGTCTCAGTTCAATCACAAGGTGAAGACCTTTGTGTCCAGAACGGAGGATCTGTTGGCAGTGGCCACGGACGCTCTGGTGGCCCACTGGGGCCGTTACCGCCTTCTGTACGCCTTCCCTCCGATAAACTGCTTCTGCGATTGATACGCAGGATAGTGGCGGAGGGAATACCAATATATCCTGGTGGCTCCAGATTGGCCTCGGCGCACCTGGTACACCGACGTGGTACAAATGGTGGCAGACGACCCTTGGCGGCTTCCGCTGCGAGATGATCTTCTGTCTCAGGGGTCCATCCTGCACCCTGCTTTACCCTCGCTGGCTTTGACGGCTTGGCTATTGAGTCCCAGGTGCTAAGAGACAGGGGAGTCGCTGACTCTGTGATCCCTACATTGTTGAAGGCTCCTGAGTCTACTTCTCGCAAGATGTACCACCGCACCTGGAAGGCTTGTATAGCTTGGTGCGAGGCGGAGGGTCTTAACCCTCGCTCTTATGTCGTGTCCAGGATTTTTTTGCAACAGGGCCTGAACAAAAAACTGGCTTTGAGCACTCTCAAGGGCCAGATATCGGCTCTGGCGATTCCTTTTCAGGGACCTTTGGCTTCGCACTCGTTGATTCGTACCTTTGTACAAGGTGTGCGACACGTGACGCCTCGGGTGAAGGCTCCGATGGCTCCGTGGGAGCGGAATTGTTGGTTTCTGTACCTCAGAAACCGCCATATGAGAATATCAGGGAGATTTCCTAACAAATGCTGTCGCAGAAGGTGGCCTTTTTAGTTGCCATCACTTCCGCCAGACGAGTGTCGGAATTAACAGCACTATCGTGCAAGTCTCCCTACTTAGTCATACATAAGCACAAGGCGGTCTTGCTACCCTCTCCTTCCCTCCTCCGAAGGTGGTTTCTTCCTTTCACATTAATGAAGATATTGTTCTTCCTTCATTGTGCCCTTGCCCATCGCACCCAAAAGAGATTGAGTTGCATGCTTTGGACGTAGTGAGGGCCTTACGAGTGTATTTGGCTGCTACAGCTTCTCTTCGTAAAGCTGATGCCTTGTTTGTGCTGTCAGAGGGTCCGCGCAAAGGGTTGGCGGCCTCGTCGGCTACGATTTCTCGTTGGATTAGAAAAACCGTGATTCATGCGTATTCTGTTCGGGGCAAGGTTCCCCCTTTTCCGGTCACGGCTCACTCTACCCGGGCTGTTAGCACTTCCTGGGCTTTCAGACACCAGGCCTCTGTGTCACAGGTGTGCAAGGTGGCCATTTGGGCCTTGGTTCACACTTTCACTAAGTTTTATAAAGTTGATGTGTTTGCATCTTCGGATGCTACTTTTGGTTGCAAAATTTTGCAGGCGGCAGTGTAGGCGCTTCTGGCGCCTCCTTAGAGGTTCAGTTGGGTACTGTTAGTGTTTACCCACCCCTCTTTTTGACACAGCTTGGGGACGTCCTCACACGTCATGATGAGCTGCGTCTGTCAGTGAACGATAGGAGAAAAAGGGATTTTATTAAAACTTACCGTAAAATCCTTGTCTCCGAGTTCACTGACAGATGCAGCACCCACCCCTCTGTGCTCTGTTCTTGTACGGCTTGTGTACGAACTGAAGAGCTATGCTATGAGGGGGTTTATGTGGGAAGAGAGGACGGCCCCCATGGGAGGGGCCAGCTGCCTACTTAACTCCTAGTGAGACCAGCATAAACCCCACACGTAATGGAGAGCTGCGTCTGTCAGTGAACTCGGAGAAAAGGATTTTACGTTAAGTTTTAATAAAATCCCTTTATTTCGGCTGGAATTCTTCTTTACTAAACAATTAAAGTGGTCGTTTACCCTCTTATCAATTTTCAACCAAGGAAGCTGCCATCTTGACCTCTGTTTAATCTACAACTGCCATGATGCTGCACATGTGATCAGCTATGACACCAGCCATTGGATGGTTTGACAGTTTGGTTTACAGCACAACCAATGGGAGTGCTACATTTCCGGCACGTGGCGAAAATGGAACTGGTTTTTAAACTGTAAAATGGATGGGTTTTCTACCGCTTTAAGCACTAAGCTCAACCCAACCTCTCTGTGCCGGTTCACATCTACACCGCTTCAAAGTCACGCAACTTTGACAGCTGACATCCTGTGGAACATCATTGCAACTTGCATGCAACTCAATGAACAGAACTCGATGCAAGTGGCGATGAAGTTGCCCCAAAGTAGTGCTGGAAACTTTTTTCCAGGTTGCTGCAACTTGAGTCCCATTGATTAGAACAGTTCCATTGCCGTTAATGGGGTGCGACTTGTCATGCAACTTTGAACTTTCAAGTCGCATTGTGAACCGAGCCTAAACGTTCGTCTTTCAATTGATCTTCATTTCGCTCCTCTGGGTGGTCTGTTGGCTCGTCTATTTTGCATATTTGTATGGTTAGGGGGGTGACAGCAAAGTGGGTTTTGTCTATTAGGAATAAAGGACATCTTAGACGTTATCAGAGTGTGACCTGCCGGTGGTGGTCGTCGGTGGGGCGGACAAGGAACACTGGGAGGAGTTTGGTCTCAGAGCTTTAATGGGTCTTGCCGACTTTGCTCATTTTAGCTTTCTAAGTTTATTAATCCTCGCGGTCCACGTACGTTGTTTCTAAAAATAATTGTCAAGGTTGGTGAATGCAGCTTGAAGGATTTCTCAGGCTCGGTTCGCTTGGAAAAGTAGGTTATGTGGAGGGGATGATAGCAGATGTGTAATTATTTCCTCGAAGTTCTCTTTGCCTTTCGCTCCTCTTCAGGGATCTTCCTGTTCCCCCCTTATAATGACCTGATAGATCATGAGTCGTCTTCTGGGAGCTCTGTCTATTTCAGGCAAGGAACGGGACAAATCTATTATTTTTTTTCTCGGATTACGAAATCCGTTGTATATTTGGCCCATCAAGCGTACCAGTCGCCCACACAACGTGGAGGAGGTCATTACTGTGCAGAGCTATAATGTTTATGGTACTACAGCCTGAGCGGGGCTTAGGCATTTCTTAGTAAAAGGTGTACTCCGGTCTACGTGGAAAATGAAGGTGAACCTGGGATCAGTGCCTAGTAGGCAAAGTACACTATATTGTCAAAAGTATTGGGACACCTGCCTTTACACGCACATAAACCTTAATGGCATAATCCTTTTGTATTGTATTGTATTGTCTCCCTTTAATATTGTAAAGCGCTGCGTAAACTGTTGGCGCTATATAAATCCTGTAATAATAATAATAATGGCATCCCAGTCTTAAGCCGCGTACACACAGGACGACGATCGTATACAACAGGTCGTACTAACAACCGTTGTATGTGAAATCGATTGTTTGTATGCGCGATTAGAACAGCCGACATACGACGGTCGTACAAGGGAGTTGTATGAGCAGACTAGAAAACTTGATCGTACCAACAAGCGGTCATACGACAGACCTGTGTACAGAGAATTTGGTACAACAAGTTGTAATTGTGCAAAACACGCATGCTCAGAAGTCAGGAACGGCCGGATGCTAATTACATGCACCTGAACGTTCTTTCTGTGGTCGTACGATTGTGTAGTGCAGTCAGTATGCAATTTACATTATCCAACATACAATTTGAGACGATCGTTGTCCCGTGTGTACGAGGCTTTAGACTGTAGGGTTCAATATTGAGTTGGCCCACCCTTTGCAGCTATAACAGCTTCAACTCTTCTGGGAAGGCTGCCCACAAGGTTTAGGAGTGTCTGTGGGAATGTTTGACCATTCTTCCAGAAGAGCATTTGTGAGGTCAGGCACTGATGTGGATGAGAAGGCCTGGCTTGCAGTCTCCACTCTAATTCATCCCAAAGGTGTTCTATTGGGGTGAGGTCAGGACTCTGTGCAGGTCAGTCAAGTTCCTCCACCCCAAACTCGCTCACCCATGTCTTTATGGACCTTGCTTTGTGCACTGGTCCAAATCATTTGGTGGAGGGGGGATTATGGTGTGGGGTTTTTCAGGGGTTGGGTTTGGCCCCTTAGTTCCAGTGAAGGGAACTCTTAAGGCGTCAGCATACCAAGACATTTTGAACATTTTCATGCTCCCAACTTAATGGGAACAGTTTGGGGATGGCCCAAGTGCACAAAGCAAGGTCCATAAATACATGGATGAGCGAGTTTGGGGTGGAGGAACTTGAATGACCTACTCCTGACCTCAACCCGATAGAACACCTTTGGGGTGAATTAGAGTGGAGACTGCGAGCCAGGCCTTCTCATCCAACATCAGCCCCTGACCTCACAAATACGCTTCTGGAAGAATGGTCAAACTTTCCCATAGACACTCCTAAACCTTGTGGACAGCCTTCCCAGAAGAGTTGAAGCTGTTATAGCTGCAAAGGGTGGGCCAACTCAATATTGAACCCTACGGACTAAGACTGGGATGCCATTAAAGTTCATATGCATCTAAAGGCAGGTGTCCCAATACTTTTGGTAATATAGTGTATGTGTGGTGGCAAAAGTGTAGACATTACGCCCACACTCTGCACATATGCGTCCCTGGGTGGCCAACAGCTCTCAGTCCGGTCTAATGATCGGTAGCCAACCAAACCGACTCCTGATCATGCGATCACTATGACAGCCAATCACAATGGTCACGTGATTGGCAATCCCTTCTGGGTGGGAAGGACTTATGGATATAATTGGCTTCACATGGCTCGTAAGGGAGCCATCATAAGCTCAGTTCAATAATCCTGGACCTGTTCTTGCCTAAGCAGCTCAATAAGCAAAATTCTGACTTTTTGGTGAAAATCCGCAGTCTTTGCAAATAGATTTTTACAATATCATTCTGCTTACAGATGTCTAAGGCTCCTTTTACATTAGTGCTTCTCCAAAGTCGCAACTTTGATCTGACTTCAAATTCTCTGGGCCAAAGTTGCATCATAAGTCGAAAGTAGTGCAGCAACCTTTTCTGAAGTCGTAGTGTCAGTAGGAACGGCTCTCTTAAGCCTCGTACACACGGGACGACGATCGAACTTACGATCGTCTCAAATCGTATGTTACATAATGTAACTTGCATACTGACTGCACTACGCGATCGTACGACCACAGAAAGAACGTTCAGGTGCATGTAATTAGCATCCGGCCGTTCCTGACTTCTGAGCATGCGTGTTTTGCACAATACAACTTGTTGGACCAACTGCTCTGTACACACGATACAACGGTCGTATGACCGCTTGTTGGTACTACCAAGCTTTCTAGTCTGCTCATACAACTCCCCTTGTACGACCGTCGTACGTCAGCTGTTCTAATCGCGCGTACGAACGATTGATTTCGCATACAACGGTCGTATGACCGCTTGTTGGTACAACCAAGTTTTCTAGTTTGCTCATACAACTCCCCTTGTACGACCGTCGTATGTCGGCTGTTCTAATCGCGCGTACGAATGATCGATTTCGCATACAACGGTCGTATGACCGCTTGTTGGTACGACCAAGTTTTCTAGTTTGCTCATACAACTCCCCTTGTACGACCGTCGTACGTCAGCTGTTCTAATCGTGCGTATGAAGGATCGATTTTGCATACAACGGTCGTTCATACGACCTGTTGTATACGATCGTCATATTAGAAATACATTGAATTGCACATGTCCTGAGCCTTGGGGTCTCCTGAGTCGGATCCCAACCAGCCTAAGGGCTGCTTCACACCACACCGCATGGCAATGCATAACTTATAATGTGGGTGTGCTGCTGTGCGGTGTGACTGTGCACTGTAATGTATGGTAGTGCTCCTTTTTTTTATTAACTTATGTTCTTCTATCCCACAGGGGTCTCTAAACTATGGCCCTCCAGTTCAGGAACTACACTTCCCATCATGCCTAGTCATGTCTGTGAATGTCGGAGGTTTACAATGCCTCATGGGACGTGTAGTTCTGCAACAGCCGTAGTTTGGAGACCCTATGGCAACGTACACCAACACAGCACATTGGTGTGAACGCGCCCCATTCAATGCAAGGCTTTTTTCAGTGGCAGTGTCTTTGCATTCTGATTGCATTGGGCAGTATTGGCCAACACAGCCCAGTGGAGCTGGTGTGATCGAGCCCTAAGAGGAGATTTACCTCACTTCCTGTTGTGTCTCCAGGACAGGAAGTGAGGGCGATCTTCCCAGATTGTGAAAAAAAACAGTGACTGGTGTTTTTACTACTTCCTACTTCGTTAAAAAAAAAAAATAACAAAAGGTTTGACTTTAAATATCCTTTAATTTTTCCAAATGTTTGTATTAAAGCGGAATTCCTCCCTTTTTCTAAAATCCCTCTCTTTGCAATGCAACCTCCTCTCCCCGGTGTGCAGTGCTATAGGGTAATTTTTATTATTTTTTCAGTATATACAGTGAGGAAAAACAGTATTTGATCTCCTGCTGATTTTGTACGTTTGCCCACTGACAAAATGGTCGGTTTATTTTACAGAATAACAACAAAAATATCCAGAAAAATGCATTTCAGAAAATGTATAAATTGATTTGCATTTTAATGAGTGAAATGCGTATTTGACCCCACGGCATAGTACTTGGTAGCAAAACCCTTGTTGGCAATCACAGAGGTCAGACGTTTCTTGTAGTTGGGCCACCAGGTTTGGAGACATCTCAGGAGGGATTTTGTCCCACTCCTCTTTGCAGATCCTCTCCAAGCCATTAAGGTTTGGAGGCTGACGTTTGGTAACTCAAACCTTCAGCTCCCTCAATATATTTTCTATGGGATTAAGGTCTGGAGACTGCCTAGGCCACTCGAGGACCTTAATGTGCTTCTTCTTGAGCCACTCCTTTGTTGCCATGGCCATGTGTTTTGGGTCATTGTCATGCTGGAATACCCATCCATGACCCATTTTCAATGCCCTGGCTGTGGGAAGGAGGTTCTCACCTAAGATTTGATGGTACACAGCCCCGTCCATCGTCCCTTTGATGCGGGGAAGTTGTCCCGTCCCCTTAGCAGAAAGACACCCCCAAAGCATAATGTTTCCACCTCCATGTTTGATGGTGGGGATGGTGGCCTTGGGGTCATAGGCAGCATTCCTCCTCCTCCAAACACGGTGAGTTGAGTTGATGCCAAAGAGGTTGATTTTGGTCTCCTCTGACCACAGCACTTTCACCCGGTTCTCCTCTGAATCATTCAGATGTTCATTAGCAAACTTCAGTTGGGCTGTCCATGTGCTTTCTTCAGCAAGGGGACCTTGCGGGTGCAGCAGGATTTCAGTCCTTCACGGTGTAGTGTTACCAATTGTTTTCTTGGTGACGATGGTCCCAGCTGCCTTGAGATCATTGATAAGATTCTCCTGTGTAGTTCTGGACTGATTCCTCACCGTTCTCATGATCATTGAACCTCCACGAGGTGAGACCTTGCATGGAGCCCCAGACCGAGGGAGATTGGCAGTTATTTTGTGTTTCTTCCATTTGTGAATAATCTCACCAACTGTTGTCACCCTCTCACCAAGCTGCTTGGCGATGGTCTTGTAGCTCATTCCAGCCTTGTGTAGGTCTACAATCTTCTCCCTGACATCCTTGGACAGCTCTTTGGTCTTGGCCATGGTGGAGAGATTGGAATCTGATGGATTGCTTCTGTGGACCGGTGTCTTTTATACAGGTAACAAGCTGAGATTAGGAGCACTCCCTTTAAGAGAGAACTCCTAATCTCAGCTTGTTACCTGTATAGAAGACACCTGGGGGCCAGAAGTGTTGCTGATTGATAGGGGATCAAATACTTTTTTCACTCATTAAAATGCAAATCAATTTAATGAAATTGAAATGCGTTTTTCTGGATATTTTTGTTGTTATTCTGTCTCTCACTGTGAAAATAAACCGATCATTAAAATTATAGACCGATCATTTCTTTGTCAGTGGACAAACCTACAAAATCAGCAGGGGATCAAATACTTTTTCCCTCACTGTAGATATCTTTTTTTGCTGTCTTCGGGCAGAATTTCCTGTCTCGGCCGCCTAGGCGATGATGTCATTAGGGGAGTTCCATTGACTCGGCGTCATTTATCCCAGGAGTCTTTGGGAAGCCTAATAATCAAATCTCAAGGTATTTGCAGCTTTCCCTGACCTCCCTTGCCTATCCAGGTTCTCGTTTGACAGGTTAGCATAAAAACAGGGTGGGAATTTCCGCCGATGCCGCCATTGCTGTGGCAACATACCAACAACAACCTGTGCCACACAGTGTCATTGCTGTGCAGGCGTGAAATTGGAAGGTGTATGCTGGGTAGCCAGCTGCACCTAATCCCGGAAATTAACACAAGTGGGTCTTTAAATGCCCACATCCAAGATGGCGCCTGCCTGCTTCCAAAATCATGTAAGATATTAGGAATAGCAGGGAATTGTGGGATCATAGCGGTGCCCATAAACAATAGAGCCCGTTCACACAGGGGCGACTTGCGCTCCGACTTGTGTCGCCCCAAGTCGTTTAACATCTGAAATCCCATTGAAGTGAATGGGAGCCGTCTTACACTATGGAAGTCGCTCTGACTTTGAAAAAGTTTCCTTTACTACTTCAAGGAGACTTCCCATAGAATTCAATGGAAGTCACCTCCAAGTCGGATCCCCATCTATACTGAAGCGACTTTACAGTTTAAAAGAAAATAATTTTTGAAGGAAACCCCCTCCCTCCCTTCTCTGATTGGCCACAAGCAAAGTCACCTGGCATGGAGTTGCATTGTAAGTTGCCAAAAGTCGCGTTAAAATCACCTACCAAAGTCGCACCAAAGTCGGGTGGCCCCTGTGTGAACGCGGGCTAAATATAAAACATATACATTTTATTTGTACACATTAAAATCCAACCATTTAAAAGGTATACATGTATCCAATAATTACAGCATCTTTTCTAAGAATGGTCGTAACATAAGGTGTTGACCTGACATGTTTCGCCAAGGTTGGCTTCCTCAGGCAAATCACGGACCACCATTAATTACAAAAATTAGGCACCAACCAAAACTCGAACACCCGTGCGTGCCAGACAGGGGAAGGGCTCCGTGCGGTCCCAGGAGACACAAAAAGTCCAGCTTGCTATGTAGTAACCAAGCACACAAATGGAGGGCGCCTTATAGTGCCGCATGAGCTGTAGATTAAGTATATCAGCTCAGTTGTGCACTTAACAAGAATTGTGTGGTCGCCCTCCTGTTGATTGCTGGAGCCCTGCTTTGAGGCTACTTTCACACAGAGGAGTTTGAAGAACGCGTGCAACACATTAAGCGTTATTACTGCGTTTAGGCCGCGTTTTTCCCGCATTAGCCATATAATTGTCGCTAACGCCCAGACGTTTTTCAAGCGCTTTTGAAGCGCTAGCATTAAATAAATAGCACATCCCCCTACATTACATCCTGTTTACTCCCTGGTATTTTGACCTCTCCACAACCTCTGGGCGTTTTGCTGGCGCTTTTAACGCGCTTTTAAAGCGCTTTACATTAATTTCAATGTATATGGGCGTTTTTAATGCGCTATTTTTAGCGCTCAGAATAAGCACAAAAAATCATGCTTGCAGGACTTTTTTAAACGCGGCGCCAGCGCGATGCCCCAGTGTGAATAGGTACATTGGGATTAATGGGCAGCGTTTTAGAAGCGCTATTTTTATCACAAAAAACGCTAGGAAAGTGCCTCAGTGTGAAAGGGGCCTGACTGTAGTAAAGTGCAATTCTTGGAGGTGAAAGGGAGGTTGGTAACCCCGTTGCCGTTACAAATAATCAGCAGGCTGAAAGCCTCCACGTTATATATTTTATTCAGTCCTAATGTTTAATTCAACACAAAATCTGTTTAGTACTGCGAATACATTTCACAACTTACAAACAAATCATAATTCTTTAATTGGAAGATCGTTAAGAGACATCAAATTGGGAGGCAATTAAGATGAGTCATTTACAGGAACAGGCAAGGGTGCAAATCTCAGCCACATGTAAAGCCAGTGCCATGTATTTCAGGGTCTGCGTCATGCGCTGCGAGGTGAAGAAGAAATTGAAGTGTGATCCTCTTAGCGGGCTGAGCGACTGTGAGATTTACATTTTTTGGGTATATCAGTGATGGCTGGATAGAGTTTGCCTTTATGCGGGGATTAACATACAAATGCGGCTTTTATTTTTCCTGGTTATACAATATTTTATTCCATTTTTTGCCTCATTGCAGTCCATTTTCCTCAATAACCAAATCCTAAATTGTCAAAAAAGAGAAAATCACACCAGGGTCAGTTAGGTGGTAGGGAGTGCCAGGAATTGCCTGTGGTGCGTATATACAGCCGGTAAAATAAGTATTGAACACGTCACCATTTCTCTAGGTAAATACAGTATCTCACAAAAGTGAGTACACCCCTCACATTTTTGTGAGGCCACCGGGTTGCAGCTCAGATTCAGGGTCTTGGCAATCTTTTTATAGCCTAGGCCACCTTTATGTAGAGCAACAATTCTTTTTTCAGATCCTCAGAGAGTTCTTTGCCATGAGGTGCCATGCTGAACTTCCAGTGACCAGTATGAGAGAGTGAGAGCGATAACACCAAATTTAACACACCTGCTCCCTATTCACACCTGGGACCTTGTAACACTAACAAGTCACATGACACCGGGGAGGGAAAATGGCTAATTGGGCCCAATTTGGACATTTTCACTTTTGTTGCCAGTGGTTTAGACATTAATGGCTGTGTGTTGAATTATTTTGAGGGGACAGCAAATTAAAGCCTCGTACACACAATGCGACAATCGTACGACCGAACGGCTGTTGTATCTCACGTACTGACATGCACTAAGTGATCGTACGACCAAGCTGAACGTAGTGACGTGTAGTGAGCGTATAAAGAGGATGTTCAGGTGAATGTCATTTGTGAATTAGGAAAGAATGGGCACTTCCGGGCGTTGCTGACTTCTGAGCATGCGTGTTTTGCATGTATAACTTGTTGGACCAACTTCTTAACCCCTAGATCTCCCCCTGCAGGTTAACCCCTTCACTGCCAATGACATTTATACAGTAATCAGTGGATATTTAAATTTCTGATTGCTGTATAAATGTCATTGGTCCCAAAAAAGTGTAAAAAATGTCCGACATGTCCACCGCAATATCACAGTCCAGATAAAAATCGCAGATTGCCGCCATTACTAGTAAAAATAAAAAAAATTGTTAAAACGCCAGAAATTAATTGTCATGGTTTGTAAACGTGGCAACTTTTGCGCAAACCAAGCAATAAACGCAGATTGCATTTTGTTTTACTAAAAGTATGAGGAAGAATATAAATCGGCCAAAACCGATGAATAAATTATTTTTTTTATAAATTTTTTTGGATTTGTATTTTAGCAAAAAGTAAGAATTTTTTTTTTTTTTTTTGCAAAATTGTCGCTCTTTTTTTGTTTATAGCGGTGATCAGAAATGACGCAGAGGGGATCAAATGGCACCAGAAGAAAGCTCTATTTGTGGGGAAAAAAAGGGCGCAAATTTTGTTTGGGTACAACGTCGCACGACCGCGCAATTGTCAGTTAAAGCGACGCAGTGCCGAATCGCAAAAAGTGCTCTGGTCCTAAGGTGGGAAATCCTTCCGGTCCTTAATTGGTTAATCAGCAACAGAACCTGTGTAATTCATATGTGTTTGGGTTTAAAGGGATGAGGGGGCAACCCTAGTAATGACATGGAAGGGCACAGGGAAAAAGAATTGAAACCGCTAACTGAAATGTATTTAACACTTGGTACAAAATCCTTTGTTGGTAATGACAGCTTCAAGACTCCTCCTGTATGGAGAAACGAGTCGCATGCGTTGCTCAGGTGTGATTTTGGCCGATTCTTCCACACAGTCTTCAAATCTTGAAGGTTCCGTGGGGCCTCTTCTATGACCTCCGATCTTTAGTTCTTTCTATTGGATTCAAGTCAGGTGATTGGCTGGGCCATTCTAGCAGCTTTATTTTCTTTCTTTGAAACCAATGGAGAGTTTCCTTGGCTTTGTGTTTGGGGTCGTTGTCTTGCTAAAATGTCCACCCCTCCTTTCATCTTCATCATCCTGGGAGATGGCAGCAGATTTTTATCAGTGATGTCTTTTCCATTCATCCTTCCTTCAATGATATGAAGTTTGTCATTACCGTTTGCTGAAAAACAGCCCCACACCATGATGTTCCCCCCTCCAAACATCACTGTTGGTATGGGGGGTGTTTATGGGGTGAAGTGCCATGTGACCTCCAAACATGGTGGTATTATGGCATCCAAAGAGTCCAATGTTGGTCTCATCTGACCAGACTATATTCTCCCAGTATCTCACAGGCTTGTCTAAATGTTGTGCAGCAAACTATAAATGAGCTTCACCATGCTTTTTCTTCAGCAATGGCGTCTTGTGTGGTGAGCTGCATACAGGCCATGGCGGGTGACTGCATTATTTGTTGTTTTCTTTGAAACAATTGTGCCTGCTAATTCCAGGTCTTTCTGAAGCTCTCCACAGGTGGTCCTTGGCTCTTGGACAACTCTTCTGATAATTCTTTTCACTCCTCTGTCAGAAATCTTGTGAGGAGCGCCTCGTCCTGGCCTGTTTATGGTGAAATGATGTCCCTTACACTTCTGGATTATGGCCCCAACAGTGCTCACTGGAACTTTCAAACTTTAAGTTTAGAAATCCTTCTGTAACCAATGCCATCAGTATATTTTGCAACAATAGAGCTCTTTGCTTTGACCAATCCTGAGATGTTTCTTGTGTGACACCTTGGTAATGAGACACCTTTTTAGGCCTGGTTCTCACTCATGCATTTTAAGTGCGTTTTCAGTTTTGCAGAAGCACACTACAGTCCATTTAACATGGTTTCCTACGGGTCATACCCACATCTATGCATTTTATGGAAAGGGCCAGGACATTTTTTCTGGTTTTTGGTTCAATAGACTTCAATGGATCAAAAATGTGTATCAACCACTCCCCGCCCGGCCTATAGATAAATGACGGCCAGGCGGTGGTTCCGTCATCCTGACTGGACATCTGTTGACGTCATTCGGGATAACTCGCGATCGCGCGGCAGGGGCACGCATCAGTCTGACCCACCACAATACTGATCTTGGTAAAGAGCTTCCATCAGAAGATCTTTACCACGTGATCAGCTGTGACCAATCACGGCTAAACACAGTGTAAACAGGAAGAGCCGTTTATCAGCTTTTCCTCTACTTGCGTCTGCAGACACAAGCAGAGGAGAGCCAATCGTCGGCTCACCTGACGGCGCAGCCTCCCCTAGGATCACCACCCAGGACAACCAGGGAGCCTGCCCAGGGAGAGCTACCCACGACCACCAGGGAGATGACCAGGGAGCCCATCCTGACCACATGGGAGCCCACCCTAGACCACCAGGTAAGGGGCACAATGCCCAACATGGATGGCACTCAGTGCCAATTTCAGACGCCACCCAGCACCACCAGGAAATGACAACCTGACAGGGCAATCTGTCATTGCCACCCACCAGTGCCACCTATCAGTGCCCAGTACCACCTATCAGTGCCGCCTATGAGCGCCCAACAGTGCCGCTTATCAGTGCCATCAGTGCTGCATATCAATGCCACCTATCAGTGCCCATCAGTGCTGCTTATCAGTGCTGCATATATCATCAGTGCCTGTCAGTACCACCTCATCAGTTTTGCCTCATCAGTGCCAATGAGCACTGCCTCATCAGTGCCCATCAGTGATGGAGAAAATGTACTTATTTACGAAGTTTTGTGACAGAAACAGAGAAACTTTTTTTTTTTTTTTTCAAAATTTTCGGTCTTTTTCTATTTGTAGCACAAAAAACAAAAAAAAACACAGAGGTGATCAAATACTGCATAGGTGTGAACCAGGCCTCATTATTCGCGGCATTGATTTAACACAACATTCCTTAGAGATTTTGCTCCATAGTGACAATGATGGCATCACACAGTTGCTGCAGATTTGTCGGCTGCACATCCATGATGTGAATCTCCCATTCCACCGCATCCCAAAGGTGCTCTATTGGATGAGATGTGGGGAGTGTGGAGGCCATTGGATTGCAGTGACCTCATTGTCCAGTGGTGAGATGATTGGAGCTTTGTGACATGGTGCATTATCCTGCTGGAAGGAGCCATCAGAAGATGGGGGCACTGCAGTCATAAAGGGATGGGCATGGTCAGCAACAATACTCAGGTAGGTTGTGGCGTTTAAGCAATGCTCAGTTGGTACTAAGGGGCCCAAAGTGTGCCAAGAAAATACCCCCACCATTACACCACCAGCCTGAAGCGGTGATACAAGGCAGGATGGATCCATGCGCCAAATTCTGACTCCACCATCTGAATGTCGCAGCTGAAATCGACTCATCAGACCAGGCAACGTTTTTCCAATCTTCTATTGTCCAATTTTGGTGATCCTGTGCCAATTGTAGCCTCAGTTTCCTGTTCTTAGCTGAGTTACTGTTCTCTTTCTATCATCTCCAACCAATCTACCCATTCTCCTCTGAGCTTTGACGTCAACAAGGCATTTTCCTCCATATAACTGTATATTTTTTTGTTTTTTTGGCACCCGGTGTGGTCTTCAGCTGCTGTAGCCCAGCTGCTTCAAGGTTCGATGTGTTGTGAGTTCAGAGATGGTATTCTGCATATTTTGGGTGTAATGAGTGGTTATTTGAGTTACTGTTGCCTTTCTATCATCTGGAACCAGTCTGCCCATTCTGCCCTGATCTCTGACATCAACAAGGCATTTTCCTCCACACAACTGCCGCTCACTGGATATTTTCTCTTTTTCTGACCATTCTCTCTAAACCCGAGAGATGGTTGTGTGTGAAAATCCCAGTAGGTCAGCAGTTTTTTAAATAAATGCACAGACCGGCCCGCCTGGCACCAACAACCATGCCAGGTTGGACCAATATAACTATGTATATATCATACCTCGCCAATGCCCTGGGAACTGGAAATCACAGACACCGCTACTCCAGTGATGTCCACTGTTTCCCTTGCTTTGCTCAGCCACCTGAATGGCCGGGCTACGATGACATCATTTCCATGCGTATGCATGTTGGTCACTTAATCACGGTACAAAGCGGCCCTGTAAATGAGTTCCAAGCTTGCGCATGCATGGCTCAGCGTACATTACAGCTGACAGGCGGGGGAGCATTTATGAAGCACTAGGGTCTCTTCCGTCATATAAGACCCAGCCTGTCAGCGGTTTTCACATTTTTGAGTTTAATTCCACCTTAATGATATTTGTTGCTCTATATAGGGGCCAGTGTGTGCGCTCGGTATACTGGTCCCCCAAGCTGACATTTTATATTAAACAAACTCCCTGGGAGGATGTTAGTGAAGTTTGTCTTACATTCATATCTGCTTTTATTCTAGAGAAAACACCATTTATTTAATGAGCTGCTCATTAAGAGAGAAGCATATAGTGAAGCCCGCAGGGAGCGCGCTCCTCGGAATAGTCAGCCTAGAATTTCTGGCTCCTTATTTCACAATAGATCATCATGGCTCATTTTTTTATATTTAGAAACTAGAAAAGTGAAGGAATTTACACCGATTTTTATTTTAACCTCCCGCTTTTTAACGGTCCATTTCAGGGGCGTAACTACAGGGGGTACAGGGGTTGCAGCTGCAACCGGGCCCTGTGCTGCAGGGGGCCCATGTGCCTCCCTTGTAAACCTGGATAGGAGGGGTGGCGGGGGCGGCATTTAGAGGAACCAATCTCCTCCATTTTCCTCCTAATGGAGGAGATTGGTTCCTCTATATGCTGCCCCCACCACCCCTCCTATCCAGTTTTACAGAAATTTTTTTACTCGGTACTACTAGATAACAC
>BLSH010557091.1:935211-949410 GCA_018402905.1 Glandirana rugosa | reverse complement strand
TTTTTTTTTTTTTACAGAAAAGGTCCTCCTATCCAGTTTACTTGCCTTCTGCTGTTCCCAGGGTCCCTGTGTCCCCCCACAGAGCTGCTGTCTTCCCCCCTCCTCTCTCCTGCCAGCTGCTGTAGAAGATGAGTCATGATGGAGAGATGGGAACAGGTTGGTAAATTTGTCATTTACCGGCTCCTTCCTGTTCTGAATGGACAGAGTTAGTGATTGGTACCAATTGGCTCATTCATAACTGAAGCATAGCAAACTCTTTTCACTATACGTCAGTTTTTGAATGAATGGGAGGCCCGGTACACAACTATTTGTTTATTCGGTGGGACCATAATAAAGGGACCCCTGATAGGAGTAAAGGGCCCCAGGATCAGAGGGAAGGGTCCGGGCCAGGGGTCAGGGGGCCCTTTGTAATTTCTTCCACTGGGGCCCTGAAGGTTCTAGTTATGCCTCTGCTTCATTCGCATTAGTGCTTCTCGAAAGCCGCATGATTTCCAGTGTGACTTTGGAGCGTGTCTTTACATTCTCAGGTCCAAAATGGCATCAAAAGTCGCACAAGTAGTGCAGGCATCTTTTCAAAGTCGCTGCGACTGTAAGACATACCGATTTGAACGGGTTACCTTGAAAAGAAAGGGCTGCGACCTGTCATGTGACTCTGATGTCTAAAGTCGCACAACAAGTCGTTCATGTGTGAATGGAGCCTTAGGCCCCTTTCACACTTACGTGACACAATTTTACGCCGCAATTTTACTGCGATTTGGGGTCAGTACGACTTTGGTCCAACTTTGTTTCAACTTTGGCACAATGAAAACATATTACAAAGTCGTACAGAAATCGCATCTATATTATTCAGGTGTGATTTGCATGAGACTTTGAGGGTTTAACATTGAAGTCTATGGACCTCAAGTTGCATCGATGTTGGGCCAAAGTAGTGCAGGGACTATGTTGAAGTCGGCACGACTTCAAAGTCGCACAGATATGAACGGTACTCATTGAAAATAATGGGAAACGACTTGTCATGAGACTTTGCAGTCCCAAATCGCAGGACAACTTGCACAAGTGTGAATGGAGCCTCAATGGTGCAGTTCTTGTCAGCATAGCAGATCCTCCAGATGTCTATCCCCCTCATTGATAACTCATCTAATATACAGGGAGGGGAAAAAAGTATTTGATCCCCTGCTGATTTTGTACGTTTGCCCACTGACAAAGAAATGATCAGTCTATAATTTTAATGGTCGGTTTATTTTACCAGTGAGAGACAGAATATCAACAAAAATATCCAGAGAAATGCATTTCAAAAAAGTTATAAATGGATTTGCATTTTAATGAGTGAAATAAGTATTTGATCCCCTATCAATCACCAAGATTTCTGGCTCCTAGGTGTTTTCTATATAGGTAACAAGCTAAGAATAGGAGCACTCCCTTAAAAGGGAGTGCTCCTAATCTCAGCTTGTTACCTGTATAAAAGACTCCTGTCCACAGAAGCAATCAATCAATCAGATTCCAATCTCTCCACCATGGCCAAGACCAAAGAGCTGTCCAAGGATGTCAGGGAGAAGATTGTAGACCTACACAAGGCTGGAATGGGCTACAAGACCATCGCCAAGCAGCTTGGTGAGAGGGTGACAACAGTTGGTGAGATTATTCACAAATGGAAGAAACACAAAATAACTGTCACTCTCCCTCGGTCTGGGGCTCCATGGAAGATGTCACCTCATGGAGGTTCAATGATCATGAGAACGGTGAGGAATCAGCCCAGAACTACACAGGAGAATCTTCTCAATGATCTCAAGGCAGCTGGGACCATCGTCACCAAGAAAACAATTGGTAACTCTACATCATGAGGGACTGAAATCCTGCAGCACCCGCAAGGCCCCCCTGCTGAAGAAAGCACATGGACAGCCCCTCTGAAGTTTTCTAATGAACATCTGAATGATTCAGAGGAGAACTGGGTGAAAGTGCTGTGGTCAGAGGAGACCAAAATCAAGCTCTTTGGCATCAACTCAACTCGCCATGTTTGGAGGAGGAGGAATGCCTCCTATGACCCCAAGAACACCATCCCCACCGTCAAACATGGAGGTGGAAACATTATGCTTTGGGGTTGTTTTTCTGCTAAGGGTAAAGGACAACTTCACCGCATCAGTGGGACAACGGAAGGGGCCATATACCATCAAATCTTGGGTGAGAACCTCCTTTCCTCAGCCAGGGCATTGAAAATGGGTCGTGGATGGGACTTCCAGCATGACAATGACCCAAAACACACGGCCAAGGCAACAAAGGAGTGGCTAAAGAAGAAGCACATTAAGGTCCGGGAGTGGCCTAGCCAGTCTCCAGACCTTAATCCTATAGAAAATATGTGGAGGGAGCTGAAGGTTCGAGTTACCAAACGTCAGCCTCCAAACCTTAATGACCTGGAGAGGCGTGGGACAAAATCCCTCCTGAGATGTCTGCAAACCTGACCGCCAACTACAATAAACCTCTGACCTCTGTGATTGCCAACAAGGGTTTTGCCACCAAGTACTAAGTCATGTTTTGCAAAGGGGTCAAATACTTATTTCACTCATTAAAATGCAAATAAATGTATAACTTTTTTGCAATGTGTTTTTCTGGATATTTTTTGTTGTTCTTCTGTCTCTCACTGGTAAAATAAACCGACCACTAAAATTATAGACTGATCATTTCTTTGTCAGTGGGCAAACTTACAAAATTACCAGGGGGTCAAATACTTTTTCCACTCACTGTTAAAGGATTTGTCTCTTCTATTTGATTGGTACATCTGCAGAACACCTTGTTTTGTTGAATAGATTTGCCAGCTAGATCACCAGGTGAAAATAAAGAAAAGAAGCGTAAATAAGAAAACAAATGCAGCCATCACATCTAATGATTTGGAAGCTGCAATATAATAAGTGTTTTGTGTTTAATAATTGTGCTGTAAATAAGTATGATTGTTTTTGTAGTTCATGCCATTCATATCCAATTTTCTGTGTGTCTCTGCAGGTCGCTCCCATGGGGTACAGGTCACCATGCCTGATCACAAGAAGGCGGTCATGCTCTTCCAGCCTACCTTACTGCGGTGCCATTACTCCACCACCTCTTCCCAGCCAGTTCTGGTGCAGTGGAAATATAAGTCTTTCTGCCAGGACCGTACAGAGGAGGCGCTGGGCATCAGCAAACCCCCCAGCAAGGCACACATGGGAGGGAACCAATACTTGGACTGTGCCGATGGCAGCAGGACGGTGCGTCCCGTGGCCTCCAAGCTTGGGACTTCTGTGACGGTGGGGGACTTCTACAAGGGGAGAGACATATCCATCGTTAACGGTAACCTAGTTTAATTTATAATTATTGTTTTAAAAAGGGAAAATATGTTTTAAGTGAGTACAATTGTGACATTCATTTATTACATTCCGCCACATTTTTACATTTAAAGCAGAGTTCCACCCACAAATACATCTTTATATATTTCAAATCCTCTATGCATGATGAATCACCTTTGGGAAAAAAATAAGTAAATTATAGTTACCCTAAGTGCCCTGTTGCTATGTGGTCCCTGTAATCTTCCACTTCCTGATCTGCGGCACTTCCTGTCTCGCCTGGTCTCATGGGAGATGAGAGTCATCATTTCCCATGAGTCAGTGGGCATCCCTGAGCTATAAAATCGTGTTAATTCCAGGCGGGGGGGAGAGACATGTTATCTATGTTGCCATAATAACGGGGCGGGACCTTCCTCCGTCACTGCCCATTGTTATGGCAACGAGACATACACTCGAGATCGAGAGGTGCATGCTGGTTACCCAGCATGCACCTTATCCAGGAAGAGACTGGAGGAGGATGCGGGTGGGCTTCACATGCCCACAGCTAAGATGTCAGCAATAAATCAGCAGTATAAGTACAAAATAAATAGGAAGACTACCCAGATTTAAAGCTATCAATTACTTTATTTATGTAATGAATACTAACTAGGTGGATGCCAGCAAAAAAAAAAAAAAACTATTTAACCTCTTGACCTTCGGAAGATTTACCCCCCTTCATGACCAGGCCATTTTTTTCTTTTTGCGATACGACAGTGCGTTACTTTAACCACTTAAAGAGGAACTGCAGTCTGCTCACATGTAATAAAAACATTTTTACCATTCTGAAGCTTCCCTCCGACCACTTTGCATATTATTTTATATATACTGGGATTCTGTACTTGCCAAATATGCTGCAGAAATCTCCCTCCACTAAATCTAGCTGCAGCCATTTTAACTGTGGGCAGCTGAAGCTGCTGCCTGTTCACTTCCTGGATTTACACAGAGGCCCACCTCCAGTCCTGCAGTTCTCATTGGCCCTCTTATGACTCATCCCCCCTGCCTTCCTGGCAAACTCTCACAAGAGTGAGAGAGCTGTGCATGATGTCAAACGCCGAGGCTTTTTTCCAGCCAAGAAACAGGAAGTGGACTGTATTTACTGGCAGAAAAAAACCTTTTACTATCCAAAGTTAAAACAACAAGGGCAGAGGATTTAATAGATGGAAAGATGAAAAAAATGACTGAAGTTCCGCTTTAACCGGTTCCTGACTATAGCGACTATAAGCGGCGACAGCCTGGCTCTGTCCCACAAATCGCCTCTTATAGTCGTCACTCGCGGGCATGACGGCTAGGGGGCGTGCGCACGCTGCCGGTGACGCACACTCGTGCCCGCCACATGCTCCCTGAGCGGGGCCACGGGTCGGGCGGACTCGATGTCCGGCGACGACCCACGATCGCCTGTGACAAAGGCAGAATGGGGAACCGCCAAAGTAAACACGCCAGTTCCCTGTTCTGACAGATGGCATGTCAGAGATCTGCTGATTCCTGTCACTGGGATCAGTTAGATCTCTCATGCCCCTGGCAGCCCAGCCCCCTCACAGTTAGAACACGCCCAGGGAACACAGTTAACCCCTAGATCTCCCCCTGCAGGTTAACCCCTTCCCTGCCAATGACATTTACACAGTAATAAGTGGATATTTAAAATTCCGATGTATAAATGTCATTGGTCCCAAAAAAGTGTCAAAAATGTCTGACATGTCCGCCCCAATATCAAAGTCCCAATAAAAATCGCAGATCGCTGCCATTACTAGAAAAAAAGAAAAACATTTTTTAAAAACGCCAGAAATGAATAAACATGGTTTGTAAACGTGGCAACTTTTGCGCAAACCAATCAATAAACGCCAATTACAATTTTTTTTTTTTTACCAAAAATATGAGGAAGAATATAAATTGGCCAAAACCGATGAATAAATTTGTTTTTTTATATTTTTTTTTTTCGATTTGTATTTTAGCAAAAAGTAGGAAATATTGTTTTATTTGCAAAATTGTCGCTCTTTTTTTGTTTATAGTGGTGATCAGAAATGACACAGCGGTGATCAAATACCACCAAAAGAAAGCTCTATTTGTGGGAAAAAAGAATGCAAATTTTGTTTGGGTAAAACGTTGCACAACCGTGCAATTGTCAGTTAAAGCGACGCAGTGCAGAATCGCAAAAAGGGCTCTGGTCCTAACGTGAGAAATCCTTCCGGGGCTGAAGTGGTTAAGGTCCAAGCCTAATTCTGACACTTGTTGCTTACAAGTTAAAATCAGTATTTTTTGCTAGAAAATTACTTAGAACCCCCAGACCTTATATATATATATATATTTTTTTTAGGAAAGACTGTGGAGAATAAAATGGCGATCGTTGCAATATTTTATGTCACACGGTATTTGTGCAGTGGTCTTTCAAACGCAATTCTTTTGGAAAAAATACACTTCACTGAATTTAAAAAAAACGAAATAGTAAAGTTAGCACAATTTTTTGTGTAATGTGAAAGATGATGTTAGGCCGAGTAAATAGATACCATACATGTTACGATTTAAAATTGCGCACACTCGTGGAATGGCGACAAACTTCGGTACTTAAAAATCTCCATAGGCGACGCTATAAAACATTTTTTAACGGTTACCAGTTTAGAGTTACAGAGGAGGTCTTTTTCTAGAATTATTGCTCTCGCTTTGATGATTGCGGCGATACCTCGCATGTGAGATTGGAACACTGCTTACATTTGCAGGCGTGACTTACGTTTACGTTTTCTTTGGTGCGCAAGCGGGGGCACTTTAAACATTTTTTTTCTTATATTTTCTATTTATTTATTTTTTTTACACTGTCTCTTTAAAAAAAAAAAAAAATCTGATCCCTTTTATTGCTGTCACAAGGAATGTAAACATCCCTTGTGACAGTAATAGGCAGTAACAGGTCCTCTTTATGGAAAAGACCCCAAAACCCTTGTTTGTACTTAAAAGTATTCAAAACGCAAAATCAGCGTTTTGGAATACTTTTGATTTTTTTAAATTGGCACCATTGGCAGCTGTGTAATCAGGCGGTGACGTCGCTTCAGGGTTACTACATTGGAGACCAGATCTAAGCCGATTCTGGCTTTGTTCGGGACTCTGGCCAGCCGGCGGACGTGCCTGCTGGTCGCTCCGGTCTCCCGGTGCGACGGGAAACTGATATGTATTCTACAACATGTTTTTGGTAAAAAAAATCCCAATAAGCGAATATTGATTGGTTTGCGCAAAAGTTATCGCGTCTACAGACTACGAGATATATTTATTTATTTTATTTATTTATTTTTACAAGTAATGGCGGCAATCAGCGACTTATAGCGGGACTACGATATTGCAGTGTACAAATCAGTCACTTAACTAAAACTTTGGACACTTTTTGGGGACCAGTGACACTAATACAGTGATCAGTGCTAAAAATATGCACTCTCACTGTACTAATGATGCAGGTTGAGGAGGGGTTAACATCAGGGGTGATCAAAGGGTAAACCATTTGGTAGCCAGTGTTTTCTTACAGTGGGGGAGGTTCTTTAACTAGGGGAAGGCATGGATCAGTGCCCTTGCTTTGCAGGAACACAGGGTCCATGCCTTCTGTACTGACAGAACGGTGATCTGCCTTGTTTACAAAGGCAGACCGCCGTTCTCTCTTTGTATCGAAGGATCGGCGAGTGCCAGCGGACATTGAGTCCGCGGTACCCTCCAATCAGCTCCCGCTGTGTATAATTAATACACAGTGGGAGTGGGCCGGCGGCGGCGCGCGTGCCCAGACCGGATGTGCCATACTACTGTAGATATGTGATCCTGCACAGCTGTGCCACTTTGCCGCCGTATATCTAAGTTATACGGTCGGCAAGTGGTTAAGGCCTCATGCACATTTGACATTTGTAATGCTGCTCCTCGGGAAGTCGAGGTGGTGTTCATCCACTTCGGAAGCGCTGCTCATTGATTTCAATGGCAGGTGCGGTGGAGGAACAGTGTGAGGGTTTTCTCTATGCCATCTTGACTGTATTGTACCCCAGTTCTTCCATCGGCGAGGCTGAACAGCACCCACTCCATTGTCCTGAAGAAGCTTTGTCTTAAAGCGAAACGCGTTGACAGACCAGAATGGGATCATGTTTGGGTCCATATTTTGCCATAATTTATGACAATTGTTTACCCTAGACTATACCAGGCCCCATCTCGCCTTTCTTTTCCTGGTCCTATGGGTGGTGCTCAGTCCTTTTCTTACGAGGATGCTTTTTATGTTTATTTGTATATGTCAACTTTTAAGCCATTTTTGTAATAAAGTATATTTGTTTTAATTTGTTGTATCTCCATCCTTTGGTGTGCCCATAAAGTCCAGCTATTTTTTGGGAGACTAGTTCCCCTCAATCCTTGGTACCGTTCTAATAGGAGCGACTCAGGTCTCTACGAAAAAGGGTCCTGCACCTTTTCCGGGCGACTTCAGACCGACTTGCATTGACTTCTATTACAAGTCGTTTGCAAGCTGTGCTGAAGTTGCGGCTTCAGAGCCGGGCGACTTTGAAGCCGCCCCAGTGTGAACGGGTACTTATTGCAATAGAGCAAAAACAGGTCTCCTGGCTGGCTGATAGGGCTGTGCGGTTGGGCAAAGCTTTGAAAATCTCAGGACCGGGCGAACAGAAATATAAATCCGTTGCAGGTTAACCACTTCCGGACCAACGCCGTCACCTGGCGGTGGCCACTTTTGAAGTGGAATACCGTTGCTATGGTGGCAGATAGCTACCATAACCCCTGGTATCTTTTTTTTCAGTCGGTGATTCTGTGTAAGATAAAAGTGGTCTCAGCGGCGGATTTGCCGCGAGATCGCTTTTATCAGTGGCGGGAGAGGTGCCCCCCCGCTGGTTTCCAGTCATCTCCGCCGCTTACCAGACCCGCCGGCAGCGGCGGAGATGATCGGTTCCTCTCCCCCCAGTGTCCGTGAGCTCCATAACCTGGCAGGGCGGAAGCGACGTCAGAAGTCACTTCCACCCAATGGTGTAATTTTTTTTTTTGCACTGTCATTTTTTTCAAATTATTATTATTATTATTTTTTTGCATTTTACTGTAAATATGAGATGTGAGGTCTTTTTGACCTCGGATCTTAGGAGGTCCTGGGATGCTTTTTTCTATTACAAGGAATGTTTACATTTCTTGTAAAAGGAATAAAAGTGATCAAAAAATGTTTTAACAAAAAAGAACAGTGTAAAAATAAAAATTAAAAAGTAAAATAAATATTTAAAAAACAAATTAAAGCACCCTGACCCACGAGCTTGTGCGCAGAAGCGAATGCATATGTAAGCCCCGCCCACATATGAAAACGGTGTTCAAACCACACATGTGAGGTATCGCCGCGATCGTTAGAGCGAGAGCAATAATTTTAGCACTAGAACTCCTCTGTCACTCAAAACTGGTAACCTGTAGAATTTTTTAACCGTCGCCAATGGAGATTTTTAAGTTGCAAAGTTTGTCGCCATTCCGCGAGCGGACGCAATTTTGAAGCATGACATGTTGGGTATCATTTTACTCGGTGTAACATTATCTTTCACAATATGGAAAAAATTGGCCTAACTTTACTGTTTTCTTATTTTTTAACTAAAAAAACTGAATTTTTTAAAAAAAATATCACACTTGTAAGACCGCTGTGCAAATACGGTGTGACATAAAGTTTTGCAATGACTGCCATTTTATTCTCTAGGGTGTTTGAAAAAAAAAAAACAATATATAATGTTTAGGGGTTCTAAGTAATTTTATAGCAAAAAAAACCTGGTTTTAACTCGTAACCACCGAACCCAAAAAACAGGCTCGGTCTTGAAGTGGTTAAAGAGCTCCCATATCTGTATTTCATCTTTGGATTTAGCTGTTTTCCTGGAATTTGGATTTAACTTTTTACATTAAATCCTTCCTTATTTATTTCCTAGTGATTATCTGACATTTGTTTTAATCAATTTCAGTCCCCGACATCAGCTAACCAAATAATCAGAGTTTCCAGTAAATTCCTTCTGCTCCATCTCTGGGGAGGGCAGGGACCTGGGAATGACTTTGCTGATCGCTTTCTATGGAGGAGATCCTTGTGGCCAATGCTTATGTCCTGTCACTGCGTTTTATGTTCCTGTCACTCAGTGTAATGTATACGCCGCACATTTTAATGTAGCAATTATAAAGCTGACTTTTACAAGCCCAATACTGCTTTATTGTTCTTTTCATAGCCTGCTGGGGCTCGTCCATTCTGTTTATTGTATATGAATTGTTCATTAAAGCGAAACTTCTAATGTTAGGTTGGTACTATCACTCCATTTGCCATAATATCCCCTCCTATTAGTGTCCTGAATACAACACAGACTATGGCCAGTGGGAGAAGAAAATGCCCCAGCATCAGTAGGAGGAATAGTGCCCCATCATTGGTGTCAGTGGGAGGAATAGTGCCCCATGATTGGTGTCAGTGGGAGGAATAGTGCCCCATCATTGGTATCAGTGGGAATAGTGCCCCATCATTGGTATCAGTGGGAATAGTGCCCCGTCATTGGTATCAGTGGGAGGAATAGTGTCCCATCATTGGTATCAGTAGGAATAATAGTGTCCCATCATTGGTATCAGTGGGAGGAATAGTGCCCCCTCATTGGTATCAGTGGGGGGGAATAGTGCCCCACCATTGGTATCAGTTGGAGGAATAATGTCCAATCATTGGTGTCAACGGGAGGAATAGTGACCCATCATTGGTATCAGTGTGAGGAATAGTGCCCCTTCATTGGTATCAGTGGGAGGAATAGTGCCCCATCATTGGTGTCTGTGGGAGAAATAGTGCCCCGTCATTGGTGTCAGTGGGAGGAATAGGTCCCCCTTCATTGGTATCAGTGGGAAGAATAGTGTCCCATCATTGGTATCAGTGGGAAGAATAGTGCCCCCTCATTGGTATCAGTGGGAGGAATAGTGCTCCCTCATTGGTATCAGTGGGAGGAATAGTGCTCCCTCATTGGTATCAGTCGGAGTAATAGTGCCCCATCATTGGTATCAGTGGGAGCAATAGTGCCCCATCATTGGTATCAGTTGGAGGAATAGTGTCCAATCATTGGTGTCAACGGGAGGAATAGTGACCCATCATTGGTATCAGTGCGAGGAATAGTGCCCCTTCATTGGTATCAGTGGGAGGAATAGTGCCCCCTCATTGGTATTAGTGGGAGGAATAGTGCCCCATCATTGGTGTCAGTGGGAGGAATAGTGTTCCATCATTGGTATCAGTGGGAGGAATAGTGTCCCATCATTGGTATCAGTGGGAGGAATAGTGTCCCATCATTGGTATCAGTGGGAGGAATAGTGCCCCATCATTGGTATCAGTTGGAGGAATAGTGTCCAATCATTGGTGTCAACGGGAGGAATAGTGTCCAATCATTGGTGTCAACGGGAGGAATAGTGACCCATCATGGGTTTCCGTGGGAGGAATAATGCCCCATCATTGGTATCAGTGGGAGAAATAGTGTCCCATCATTGGTGTCAGTGGAAGGAATAGTGCCCCATCATTGGTGTCATTGGGAAGACTAGTACCCCATGATTGGTGTCAGTGGGAGGAATAGTGTCCCATCATTGGTGTCAATGGGAGGAATAGTGTCCCATCATTGGTGTCAGTGGGAGGAATAGTGCCCCATCATTGGGGTCATTGGTAAGACTAGCACACCATAATTGGTGTCAGTGGGAGGAATAGTGTCCCATCATTGATGTCCAAAAGAAGAATAGTGCCCCGTCATTGGTATCAATGGTAAGAATAGTGCTCCATTATTGGTATCAGTGGGAGGAATAGTGCTCCATCATTGGTATCAGTGGGAGGAATAGTGCCCCATCATTGGTGTCATTGGGAAGACTAGTACCCCATAATTGGTGTCAGTGGGAGGAATATTGTCCCATCATTGATGTCAGAAGGAGGAATAGTGCCCCATCATTGGTATCAATGGGAGGAATAGTACCCCATAATTGGTGTCAGTGGGAGGAATAGTGTCTCATTATCGGGGCAGGAACTATGCCCCACTGTTGCTGACGGTGGGAATATAATGGCCAAGGGCTGGATAAAAGCAAGCAAAGGGCCGTATCTGACCCCGGGGCCTCAGTTTTGAGGCCACTAAGATAACTGAGTACACCAAATGCTTGGCATCCACCAATATCTTTATTACGCGCAGAAGGTGCAGGCAAACAATATGATGCGGTAGATGTTAGTATTTGAAGGCCAAAATAAATATTTCCTTCCTTGTGTCAGTGTATTTCTTGTGGGAAGAATAACAGGAACTTACAATGAGGATGGAGGAAATTGTGTCGTTCAAAGGGGGGGGGGGGATTTTTAGAAAATAACTGCAATTAGTACAGTGACCACAGGGTGGCAGCATAATTGTAAGTTGGTGAAAAGCATAGCAATATACACAAATGCAGTTGCATTGCCCTGAGTGCCGCAGCAGGAACTGCGGCTACAATTCGCCTCGGCCTTAATCGCTAGAGTGATTGTAGCCTTAAGCTGCCCATACGCATGTAGAATTTTGTATATCTATTTTTATATTCAGAACCATTGATTTAATATGGTTCGTGGGGTCAATTCGACGTTCGTTTACACTGTAATGACTGCAAAATTTGAAGGAACAGAATGGACATTTTTTTCTCGAACGAAACTGTGAATGCGTTCCTTTGGTTAGGGAAATATTCATTCATATTGTAATGAAACCTGTTTAATATGCCTGGGATTGCATTGAAATAGCGGGGCAGGATGGAATTTTTGGGGGCTTTCGGATGAAACTAATTGATTCAGTGACGGCAGGAATATTCTGACAAATGATTTTTCTATGAATGTTTAACCAAAAATCTGAGTAATTGTCAAAAAAAGGTAAAGCTAACACTTTTTAAGCTATGGGTGCTCAACCTGTGTCCCTCCAGCTGTTGTGAAACTACAACTCCCATCATGCCTCTGCCTTTGGGAGTCATGCTTGTAACTGTCAGTAGCTTGCAATGCCTCATGGGACTTGTAGTTCCGCAACATCTGGAGGGCCACAGGTTGAGCATCCACGTTTTAAGCAGTTACAGCAACACCAGTGTAATCACATAAGTATTGATGTTTCATGCAACATTGAGGGTTCCACAAACTGGGCGACAGTACAGAAGTTTGCTAAAACTACTGTTTTGTAACAAAAGGCAAAACTTTTTTTTTTTTTAGAGTACGGGAGGGTTATAACCCCTGTCATATTTTTTTTTTTTCATCTGTGTCCCATTGGGGAGATTTTCCTCCACTTCCTGTCCCATAGCCAAACAGGAAGTGAGAGGAAATCACTGAAAATGAAGGGACTCCCTTGGGGGACCCCCAGGTCACCAGAACTAGTGTCCCCAATTGGAAGATTTCCCCTCTATTATTGTTCTGGTGTAAACTTAAAATTTTGGATTTTCTTTTATATATTATATTCCCTTCAATGACTCTCCCTAAAGGGGGACACAGATGTCAATAAAACCTGATAGGTCTTCTAATCCTTCTCCACTCCATGAAAAATAAAAAGGAAAAAGCATTGCCTTTATATTATTATTATACAGGATTTATATAGCGCCGACAGTTTCCGCAGCACTTTACAACTACAACAATACACTTTAATAGAGTAGGGATCAGAGGACCCTGCTCGTTAGAGCTTACAATACACTAAGATACACTTTAATACAGGGCTCGACAAATCCCGGGCGCCAGGTCGCCACGGCGACCAGAAACTGCGTGCTGGCGAGCGGCAGCAGATCCTTCTCTCCCCTCACTATCTAACAGCATCTCCGGTTCAGTGAAGAACCGTTCTCTATATAAGAATCTGGGCAGCCTGCCAAGTATTTCACTACATCGCTGTTAAAAGAACCAAAAATATATTTTTGTTTATACTTATTTGTTGCTTACAAGAAAAAATCCAGTATTTTCTGCCAGAAAATTACTTAGAACTCCCAAACATTATATAGATATATGTACAGTATCTCACAAAAGTAAGTACACCCCTCACATTTTTGTAAATATTTTATTCTATCTTTTCATGTGACAACACTGAAGAAATGACACTTTGCTACAATGTAAAGTAGTGAGTGTACAGCTTGTATAACAGTGTAAATTTGCTGTCCCCTCAAAATAACTCAACACACAGCCATTAATGTCTAAACCACTGGCAACAAAAGTGAGTACACCCCTAAGTGAAAATGTCCAAATTGGGCCCAAAGTGTCAATACTTTGTGTGGCCACCATTATTTTCCAGCACTGCCTTAACCCTCTTGGGCATGGAGTTCATCAGAGTTTCACAGGTTGCCACTGGAGTCCTCTTCCCCCTCCTCCATGACGACATCACAGAGCTGGTGGATGTTAGAGTCCTAGCGCTCCTCCACCTTCCGTTTGAGGATGCCCCACAGATGCTCAATAGGGTTTAGGTCTGGAGAAATGCTTGGCCAGGCCATCACCTTTACCCTCAGCTTCTTTAGCAAAGCAGTGGTTGTCTTGGAGGTGTGTTTGGGATCGTTATGTTGGAATACTGCCCTGCGGCCCAGTCTCCGAAGGGAGGGGATCATGCTCTGCTTCAGTATGTCACAGTACATGTTGGCATTGATGGTTCCCTCAATGAACTGTAGCTCCCCAGTGTCGGCAGCACTCATGCCGCCTCAGTCCATGACAATCCCACCACCATGCTTGACTGTAGGCAAGACACACTTGTCTTTTGTACTCATCACCTGGTTGCCGCCACACACGCTTGACACCATCTGATCCAAATAAGTTTATATTGGTCTCATCAGACCACAGGGCTTCCTGTGCCTAATGACCTTGGTACGGGACACCAGACTACTCTGGTTATATTTGAATAAACCTAGTCTACCACAGTTCGCACACACC
>BLSH010557091.1:925082-935201 GCA_018402905.1 Glandirana rugosa | reverse complement strand
ATGACGACATCACAGAGCTGGTGGATGTTAGAGTCCTAGCGCTCCTCCACCTTCCGTTTGAGGATGCCCCACAGATGCTCAATAGGGTTTAGGTCTGGAGAAATGCTTGGCCAGGCCATCACCTTTACCCTCAGCTTCTTTAGCAAAGCAGTGGTTGTCTTGGAGGTGTGTTTGGGATCGTTATGTTGGAATACTGCCCTGCGGCCCAGTCTCCGAAGGGAGGGGATCATGCTCTGCTTCAGTATGTCACAGTACATGTTGGCATTGATGGTTCCCTCAATGAACTGTAGCTCCCCAGTGCCGGCAGCACTCATGCAGCCCCAGACCATGACACTCCCACCACCATGCTTGACTGTAGACAAGACACACTTGTCTTTGTACTCCTCACCTGGTTGCCACCACACACACTTTACACCATCTGAACCAAATAAGTTTATCTTGGTCTCATCAGACCACAGGACATGGTTCCAGTAATCCATGTCCTTAGTCGGCTTGTCTTCATCAAACTGTTTGTGGGCTTTCTTGTGCATCATCTTTAGAAGAGGCTTCATCCTGGGACGACAGCCCCAGACCAATTTGATGCAGTGTGCGGCGTATGGTCTGAGCACTGACAGGCTGACCCCCCCACCCATTCAGCCTCTGCAGCAATGCTGGCAGCACTCATTCATCTATATCCCAAAGACAACCTCTGGATATGACGCTGAGCATGTGCACTCAACTTCTTTGGTCGACCATGGTGAGGCCTGTTCTGAGTGGAACCTATCCTGTTAAACCGCTGTATGGTCTTGGTCACCATGCTGCAGCTCAGTTTCAGGGTCTTGGCAATCTTCTTATAGCTTAGGCCATCTTTATGTAGAGCAACAATTCTTTTTTTCAGATCTTCAGAGAGTTCTTTGCCATGAGGTGCCATGTTGAACTTCCAGTGACCAGTATGAGAGAGCGAGAGCAATAACACCAAATTTAACACACCTGCTCCCCATTCACACCTGAGACCTTGTAACACTAACGAGTCACATGACATCGGATGGAGGGAAAATGGCTAATTGGGCCCAATGTGGATGTTTTCACTCAGGGGTGTACTCATTTTTGTTGCCAGCGGTTTAGACATGAATGGTTGTATGTTGAATTATTTTGAGGGGACAGCAAATTTACACTGTTATACAAGCTGTACACTCACTACTTTACATTGTAGCAAAGTGTCATTTCTTCAGTGTTGTCACATGAAAACATAGAATAAAATATTTACAAAAATGTAAGGAGTATACTCACTTTTGTGAGATACTGTGTATTTTTTTTAGCAGAGACCCTAGAGAATAAAATGGCGGCTGTTGCAATATTTTATGTCACATGGTATTTGTGCAGCGGTCTATCAAACCAAATTTTTTGGGAAAAATACACTTTAATGAATTAAATAAAAAAAAAAAACGGAAGAGTAAAGTAAACCCATTTTTTGTATAATGTGAAAGACGATGTTACCCCACGAGAATCGTGATCTTTATTCTAAGCAACAAAAATGTAATTCTTGTTTTATCCAGAATTGTGCAGCTCTACTGTGTGCTGTGAGGTGGAGGAGGGGAGATGAGGCAGCTGGATGTGCTTTAGAAGAGTATTTCTGTGTCCTCTGATAAAGCCCTGTGTACCATCAACAATTACCACTCTTTATGTGCAGCTGGGCTCCAGTATTTCATGGTGACCGGAAAACCCATGAGAGCAATGAAAAGTCACCGTGGGGGACACACACGTAGGCAGGAAGTGGCTGCAAAGAGGTAGCACTGGGATACTTCTTTCATCGTTTTTTTTTTGTTTTTTGTTTAGAGTGTTACTAAGGCTTTATTTAGATGTTCAGTTGGGTGGTATAAATGTGCAATAGAGAGATGTTTTTGCCACCCTTAACCTCCATTAGGCAGCAGATGAGGGCGTTTTACATGCCGCAGTCACGATTCATTAGGCATAATAAGGAGTTCCCCCTATAAGAGGTTTTTAGTGTCACTCTTTCTGGCCAACCTATAACCTTGATGTAACGGTGACGGGCTGCTCTGCTGTAAGTAAGTTAGGGGGGAGCAGATTGCTTGCCTTACTGGGGCGTTGACAACCCCACACTACGCTAAAAAATACCTGGCTCCTAACTTTTTTTAGCTGGCTCCCAAATTTGTCAAGCTCTGCTTTAATACCTGTTTCTTTGCTGATTTGGGCCAAGTACACTTGGCCTCCGGAAAATTTACCCCCCTTCCTGACAAGGCCATCTTTTGCGATATGGCACTGCGTTACTTTAACTAACAATTGCGCGGTCATGCAGCGATCTACCCAGATAAAGTTTATCTTTTTTTCCCCACAAATAGAGCTTTCTTTTGGTGGTATTTATTTGTTGCGCTATAAACAAAAAAAGGCAGTCAATTAAAAAACAAAAAAAAAAAACAATATTTTTTACTTTCTGCAATAAAAAAATGTATAAAATCTAATTTCTTCATAAATTTAGGCCAACAAGAATTCTGCTACATGTTTTTGCTAAAAGAATATCCTGTATATTGATTGGTTTGTGCAAAGGTTATAATGTCTATAAACTATGGAATATATTTACGGAATTTTTATTTATTTATTTTCTTATACTAGTAATGGCAGCGATCAGTGACTTATAACGGGACTTCAATATTGTTGCGGACAGTTTGACACTTTGCAGGAACCAGTGGCACTAATACAGTGATCAGTGCTAAAATTATGCACTGTCACTGTACTAATGACACTGGCTGGGAAGGGGATAAACATCTAGGGTGATCAAAGGCTTAACTGTGTGCCTAGCCAGTGTTTATGTGCACTGTGTGCTGCTTTTACTAGGGGAAGAGATGGATTCTAGTCACTGCTTTGCAGGAACACAGAATCCATTCCTTCCCCCCTGTTTACAAGGCAGACCCCCGTTCTGTGTGGTTTACCGACGATCAGCGGGAGCCAGAGGACACTGAGTGCTCGGCACCCGCAGATCAGCTTCTAAAGTGTTACTAAACCCAGTAATATGAAAATAGTTTATCTCCCACAACTTATAAATCTTCCGTTTACATTAAAATACTGTCACTATATACCTTTTGGGATGATCTGTATACCACTGTCACGTGATAAACTGCAGAGTTTCTCCAGTGCTGACGGTTTAGGCAGGAGGAGATTTACACTACAGCCTGTATACACGCCCACATGTGTGATGTCAATATCATGTGACCTGGCTATCTCTGAGAACAAGGAAATGTTCTCTCCAGCATAAAAGACACAACTGAGCATGTGCAGGTTGGCTACCCTGCCTGTGTTAGCTGGTCTTCCCCAGATAGACAGTGCAGGGAAAGGAGGATCTGCCCATACAGGATAAAACAGCCTTTTTTCACAGTGCAGAAAATTAACCCCTTAAGTTCCACAGTGAGTATAACAAGCATGCTTTACTGCATATACAGACTGATTTTACTGTTGTGGGTTTAGTAACACTGGATCGCATATATATATACGTAAGCTGCTGCCCAGTAGCAGTAAAACTACTATAGGGCGGTCAGCAAGTGGTTAAAGTGTTACTAAGCCCAGGACCCTGCAGTCACTATATCTGATTTCCCACAGTACACAGAACATGGATATGCTTGTAGGAGGAGTTTTCTGACTGTCCTATGAGACTGCAAGACCCCTGACCCTCTGTCGGGACAGTGCTGATTGGCCCTGTGCTGAACATGAAAATGCAATTATTTTAGTAAATATAAACTGCTAAATACCTTTTGTCATCAGCAATATATAGCAGTCTTGTGAGTTCTATCAGTGTGCATCGCATACTAACACATTGTGAAATACTTACCTTAGAACGAGGCCCCCGATGCCTCAGTTGGTCAACTCTGGGGGAGCTGACATGGTGGTCCTCTTCTTTCTTCCGGGTACACGGCTCTGGCGATGTGAGTGGCCGAAGCCTCGAGACGTCACTCCCGCATGCATCGCGGGAGCTCTTCGTTCCGGCAGCCAGCTCTGATTTTCCGGCAGCCTTTGCCGGATCATCCGAGTGCATGCGCCGTGACGTCAGGCGGCTGCATGCAGGGCGAATATCTCCTAAACCATATAGGTTTAGGAGATATTCATTACCTACAGGTAAGCCTTATTATAGGCCTTATTATAGGCTTACCTGTAGGTAAAAATCACATTAAGGGGGTTTACAACCACTTTAAAGCTTGTAGGAGGAGTTTTCATTCTCCTCTGACTGTCCTATGAGAATGCAGGACCCCTGACCCTCTGTCTGGACAGTGCTGATTGGCCCTGTGCTGATCACATGCACTCTATCATGCACCAAACTGAACATGCACAGCCTGACTCCATAGACTCTGTCTTATCAGACAATTATCAGGGGTCAGTGGAAAAAGGGGAAGATCAGAGAAGACAGGATCAAACAGCTTTTTTACACAATGCAGAGGATTAACCCCTTAGTTTCCGCAGTGAGTATAACAAGCATGCTTTACTGCATATCCAGACTGATTTTACTGCTGTAGGTTTAGTAACACTTTAATGTATGTTTTGCTCATCACATTTCCCAACTTCCTCCTTTTAATTCCCTGTCTGTTTTTTTTTTTTTTTTGTTGTTTAATTCAGATGCCGACCTGGAGTTTGGGACTGTGCAGTGGGGAGATAGCGGCCTCTATTACTGTCTTGTCGCTGTTCCCGATGATCTGGAGGGCAAAAACGAAGACCGGGTGGAGGTCCTTGTAATGGGTGAGTAGATCCTTGTAAGACTGAACACCCAGCAATGTGTTGGCCAGATGATGGACAGGATGTGAATTGTGGCCGTCCAGGGCATGGCCCATGGAAAGCGGCATTGATCATAGTCGCTGTGCTGTGCTCTATGGTGCTCTATGGTGGGGAAGGAAAGAAAGATTTGTTGGATTGATGGGTTTCCTTTCCTTATTTGTCAACGTAGCAATGCAAAGACAAATGGTTTCCGCAGATCCTCAGGTCATTGTCTGTACATTACGCATTTATTTACTCCGAGAGGGGGGTCATGTCACAAAGCCATTTGTCAGCGTTGACTTCACAGGAGGCCTGTAAAATATTCATCTGTTTATCAGAGCATGGATGGGTCCTTCAGCCTAATTGGAGATCTCAAATTTGAACCATTGTGTCCTCCAGCTAATGACCTGTTATAGATATAACCTGGCTAAGCGCCCTTTGCCCATATTTGAATGCCCTGGTGCCCAGCCTGCAGCCCTTTGATATTTGTTGATTGGCCCTCGTTCCCCAGCAGCCAGTATTGGAAGTTAGACTATTGATATATAAAAGGATTGATATGGTCACTATATCTGCTCTCCCCAGGAGCCTGCATTCACTATATCTGCTCTCCCCAGGACCCTGCATTCACTATATCTGCTCTCCCCAGGACCCTGCATTCACTATATCTGCTCTCCCCAGGACCCTGCATTTACTATATCTGCTCTCCCCAGGACCCTGCATTCACTATATCTGCTCTCCCCAGGACCCTGCATTCACTATATCTGCTCTCCCCAGGAGTCTGCATTCACTATATCTGGTCTCCCCAGGACCCTGCATTCACTATATCTGCTCTCCCCAGGACCCTGCATTCACTATATCTGCTCTCCCCAGGACCCTGCATTTACTATATCTGCTCTCCCCAGGAGTCTGCATTCACTATATCTGGTCTCCCCAGGACCCTGCATTCACTATATCTGCTCTCCCCAGGACCCTGCATTCACTATATCTGCTCTCCCCAGGACCCTGCATTCACTATATCTGCTCTCCCCAGGACCCTGCATTCACTATATCTGCTCTCCCCAGGAGCCTGCATTCACTATATCTGCTCTCCCCAGGAGTCTGCATTCACTATATCTGGTCTCCCCAGGACCCTGCATTCACTATATCTGGTCTCCCCAGGACCCTGCATTCACTATATCTGGTCTCCCCAGGACCCTGCAGTCACTATATCTGCTTTCCCCAGGACCCTGCATTCACTATATCTGCTTTCCCCAGGACCCTGCATTCACTATATTTGCTCTCCCCAGGACCCTGCATTTACTATATCCGATATCCCCAGGGCCCTGCATTCACTATATCTGGTCTCCCCAGGACCCTGCAGTCATTATATCTGATCTCCCCAGGACCCTGCAGTCACTATATCTGATCTTCCCAGGAGCCTGCATTCACTATATCTGCTCTCCTCAGGACCCTGCATTCACTATATCTGGTCTCCCCAGGAGCCTGCATTCACTATATCTGGTCTCCCCAGGACCCTGCAGTCAGTTTATCTGGTCTCCCCAGGACCCTGCATTCACTATATATGATCTCCCCAGGACCCTGAATTCACTGTATCTGATCTCCCCAAGGCCCTTCATTCACTACATCTGATCTCCACAGGGCCCTGCATTCACTAGATCTGGTCTCCCCAGGCCCTGCAGTCACTATATCTGCTTTCCTCAGGACCCTGCATTCACTATATCTGGTCTCCCCAAGAGCCTGCATTCACTATATCTGGTCTCCCCAGGACCCTGCAGTCACTATATCTGGTCTCCCCAGGAGTCTGCATTCACTATATCTGGTCTCCCCAGGACCCTGCAGTCACTACTGGTCTCCCCAGGACCCGGCATTCACTATATATGATCTCCCCAGGACCCTGAATTCACTATATCTGGTCTCCCCAGGACCCTGCAGTCACTATATCTGCTCTCCTCAGGACCCTGCATTCACTATATCTGGTCTCCACAGGAGCCTGGAGTCACTATATCTGCTCTCCCCAGGACCCTGCAGTCATTATATATGGTCTCCCCAGGATAGAAGGAGTGCAATAATTCTAGCACCAGACCTCCTCTGTAACTCTAAACAGGTAACCTGCAAAAATTTTTAAAGTGTCACCTATGGAGATTTTTAAGTACCACCGTTTGTCGCCATTCCATGAGTGTGTGTGATTTTAAAGCGTGACATGTGAGATATCTATTTATTCGGCGTAGCATCATTTTTCAAATCATATTAAAATTGAGCTAACTAAGCTATTGTTTTTAGTTTTTTTTAAATTTCATTAACCACTTAAGGACCGGAAAGACTTACCCCCTTAATGACCAGACCATTTTTTGTGATACATACTGAGTTGATTTAACTGACAATTGCGCGGTCGTGCAACGTTTACCCAAATAAAACTTATGTTCTTTTTTCCCCACAAATAGAGCTTTCTTTTGGTGGTATTTGATCACCTCTGTGGTTTTATATTTTTTGCGCTATAAACAAAAAAGAGCGACAGTTTTGAAAAAGAAAGCAATATTTTTTACTTTTTACTATAATACATTTCCCAAAAAAAAATAATTTTTTTTTAAAAATTAATTTCTTCCTCAGTTTAGGCCAGTATATATTCTTCTACATATTTTTTGGTAAAAAAATTGCAATAAGCGTATATTGATTGGTTTGCACAAAAGTTATAGTGTCTACAAAATAGGGAATAGATTTATGGCATTTTTATTTTTTTGTTACTAGTAATGGCTACGATCTGCGATTTTTAGCAGGACTGCGACATTGCGGCGGACAGATCGGACACCTGACATTTTTGACACTTTTTTCGGAACCAGTGACATTATTACAGTACTCAGTACTAAAAATATACACTGCCACTTTATTAATGGCACTGGCAGGGAAGGGGTTAGCACCAGGGGCGATCAAGGGGTTAAATGTGTTCCTTCACTGTGTGTTCTAAGGCTCCATTTACACAGGACGCTATTTCAACCTCCCCTGAATGATTATTTTTTTTTTTTTTGACAGTTAGAAGCCAGCGTTTAAATGGCCGTTTTGCATGTCGCGTTTAGTGGCGCTTTGCCGCGTTCGCGCCTTGGACCGTTTTTTATTTATTTATTTTTTAAATGGAAACACCTGTAAACAAAACTGTCCTAGGCGCAAGTTACCGCTTTTAGGTGCGTTTACAAGCTGTTTGGCATTTCAAATGCCTCTTAACTGGCGTCTGAACCCATTTTTTTGCGTTCCAAAAAAAGCCTTTAAACTCAACTGCCTGGAAACGACCTTAAACGACCCTGTGTACATGTACTAACAGAGGAGAGTTCAGGGGCAACTGAAAAAACGCCCAAATGCCTCTAAACGTCTGTTTACCAGCAGCAGTGTAAATGAGGCCTTACTGTATGGGGGAAGTGCTCACTGGGACAACACACAGATTCGTCTTCCTGCATAGCAGAAACACAGGATCTGTGTGATCTCCCCTGTCAGAACGGAGATCTGCCTTGTTTACACAGCCAGATCCCCGTTCTATCACTGCGGGGAAAGATCGCGGGTGGCCGTCGGACATCGAGCCCGCCCTATCCGCTGATTAGCTCCCCCTCTGTCCAGTGGGAGCGAGCACGCCCACAAAAGTGAGTTCCCACCAGGGTTGCCAACCGCCAGTAAATTTACTGACAGTTTGTACAAATCAGTAATTTTTACAACTGTCTATAAATATCAGGGTCTGATAAGTTGTCATGCTGTGCTGACTTTTTAAGTGTAAACCAAGAAAATTACTTGATATGGGTATTGTCAGTGTTTCCATGTTGTGTTTAAATATCGATTGTCTTAGTTTTTAAAAGGAGTTCTGTTATTTCTCAGGTTGCCAGTAAAAAAATGTGCTCCGCCAGTAAATTTTCCATGATTTGCCAGTAAAAAAACGCCGTGGGAGGTTCCTGCGCCAACATACCCCTACGGCGATACGCGGGAACGACCCACCTTGCCGCAGTATAATGACGGCGGCTGGTCTTAAAGTGTATTTTTTTTTTTTTTTTAAAAAGTGTGTTTGAAAGACCGCTGCGCAAATACAGTGTGATATGACATAAAATATTGCAATGGCCGCCATTTTATTCTCCAGGGTCTCTGCTGATAAATATATATATATATAATGTTTGGGGGTGCTAAGTAAATTTCTAGCAAAAAAATACAGATTTTTACTTGTCAGCAAGAAATGTCAGAAAAGGTTTAGCCTCATAGCTCAAATTTTGTTTCTTCTCATTTTACGCCTTGTGAAAACGGCTTTGCTTCCTTTTCTTTTTTTTTCCTTTTCACAGGATAATAGTTGTATGGATATTAATGCTAATGCTGATAAAAAGGACAGGAGGAGTGGAACATTTTACTTCATTGTTTAACAAGGAGCGGGGAATTACACTGAAATATTGTAATTTCTCTAAAGAATGATTGTAATTATTTTTTAACTTGCCCAGAGATATCATTATATTATAAGTACGGCGTTCTAAATGGCATCAGGTTAGGAATACATCTGCGCTGCAGCTGGTTACGTAGTTTATATTGCGCTTTGCTGCTTTCGAGGATCTGGTGATTGCATTGTTATATTTTAGGCTTCATTCACACTGAGCTTAAAAAAAAAAAAAATGCCTCTTTTACAGGAGCCTGACATTTTTTTCCTAGCCTGTAAAAGCCGCTCTATGTTAGCCTATGATGGCTGTGATTGGTTCACAATACTGATTGGCTCCTTGTGATGGTGAGCTGAGCTGTGGATTGCACTAGCTGCCCGTGTGCGTTTTTTACGTTCCATGGCGCTCCATGGCTTATTAGGTGCTAATGGTCAAGAAGCTCCTAGCCCAATGTGAACGTCTATGATTGGCTGCCCATTATCAGCGGCGGCCCGTAATGCAGGGTGCAGGGACGCCGCCCCCCCCAATCAATGCGTCCAGCCCCCTAATCTACATGCAGGGCACCACATGCATGGATTCCAATATTGTTGTTTTGTTTTTTTTTATTAGAGGCATGTGATTAAAGCCAGAGGCTCTAATAGGCTTAAAAAAAGGGTGGGCTCGGGGCACAGAGCACTGTGACAATAGCAAATGAATATTCGCTATTGTCTTGCTGATTCTCCTCCAGGCTAATCAGGAAGCGAGTCCTGAGACCTGCCACCAGATTGGTCGAAAGGAGAGGCAATTCTATTGGTCGCCTAGGAGGAGGAGCGAGGAGACGCAGGGGAGGGAGGAGGTGACGCCGCCTGCCGCCCGGAGGAAGCCAGCGACCTAGATGGGGTAAGTGCGGAAAGAGATCTTCCTGACCGGGGGAGGAGTGGTTGGTTGCAGGGCTACTGTTAGAAATCATGGGCCACCATACAGCCTACCTGACAGCCCCCCCCCCCTCGGAGAC
>BLSH010557091.1:888740-899331 GCA_018402905.1 Glandirana rugosa | reverse complement strand
ATCCCCATTTATTTGTAGGGCACTTGCCCTAGTTTGAAGATGATTTTAGAACAGTTATATGGCTTCTACCGTTAATTAATACTTTTCAGACACAGTTTGAAGATGATCCACATTCACCTCCATTTTTGCTTTTTTTATGTTTTTATTTTTTTAAAAATATTTACAGTTATTTCCCTGTCCCCATTTTTTTGTAGGGCACTTGCCCTACCCTTACCCCCATTTTACTTCCTTTTGCAGCCCTCTGGGGCTTTCCAGGACTTTCCTACAGCCATTTTTGTGCCTAAAAGTTCGGGTCCCCATTGATTTCAATGGGGTTCGTTGTCCGTGCGATCGTTCGGGTTCCGTCCGGACCCGGACCCGGACTTTGTCCCGAAGTTCGGACGGACCAGCAGAACCCGAACTTCCAGGTGTTCGCTCAACTCTAATCGTAACCAGTAATACAAATGAGTAGAAATGCCTGCACGGACCTTCTAGGGTGTTTGTATGCCCCCTAAACCCAAGATTCACAACTTGGGCCTAGCCTTCTGCTTCGCACACCTAGCTCTTAGTGGTGATCCTGGTCCAAGGTCCTTGTTTAGGCGCTTCTTGTTACAGGGTGACAGCTGTCTTTCCGTTGTGCTTTTCAGCTTTTACCCTGTCACATTGTGCAGGCATTGTCACGGCCCAAGGTCACAGATGTGCAGTAGAAGCCAGGGCAAATGTATGTAGATACAAATTGGTTGAAGGAGGCCGGAAGAGATCAGCAGCAGCAAAAGGCGGTAATTGTTATTCATAGAAAATAAGGCAATTGCTTATAAAAGAACTACACAGCATCTGACCACAAACCAAAACCCCTATTAATGTTGTCATTTATTTTTAATGTTCAAAGTAAACTTATCCATCCATCCATCCATGCCTTCACTCTTTATTTTGCTGAGGACTCACTTTGAAAACCCCCCCTAGCATTTATGGGCGTGGTCATCTTGAATAAGGCTAACTGATTCATGTAGCATTTACTTCACTGAATCTATCTGCCCTTAGCTCAGGCATGCATGCAGGAGGGTGTGCTTATCTGGAGACGGTTTCCAGTTCCAACAGATCAATGCAAAATGCGCTGATTAAGAATACTGGTCTATTTAGAAAGCAGGACATTGTTTTAATGTTAACCTGCCAGAATAATTGTTATCAAGCACAGCCAAGACCCACATCTGGCAAGGCCAAGGCTCACATCTGGCAGAGCCAGGACTCACATCTGGCACAGCTACGATTCACATTGGGAAAGGCCAAGACTCACTTCATGCAAGCTCAAGGCTCACATTTGGCAAGGCCAAGACTCACTTTATGCATGCCCAAGACTCACATTGGGAAAGGCCAAGACTCACTTCATGCAAGCCCAATACTAACATTTCGCAAGGCCAACACTTACATTCGGCATGACTAAGAGTAACGTTCTGCTTTAGGTACAGAGTGCAGACTAGCAAGCTATATCTCAGTAAGAAGTCAGCATTTTCATATCAGAGCACTCTCCATTCCAGGGACCCACACCTGGCAAGGCCAAGGCTAACACATTTGGCAAGGCCAAGACTCACTCCATGCAACCTCAAGACTCACATTTGGCAAGGCCAAGACTCACTTCATGGAAGCCCAAGACTCACATTTGGCAAGGCCAAGACTTACATTTGGCACGGTTAAGAGTAAAGTTCCACTTTAAGATACACAGTGCCAACTAGCAAGCTATATCTCAGTAAGAAGTCAGCATTTTCATACAAGAGCACTCTCCATTCCAGGGATCCTGGGGGCTTTGCATTAATGGTATGTGCTTTTCATTTGTATAGCTGCTTTATAACTTTGGAAGGTGAAAGGAAGGTATTGGGAGCATACCACTCCTTCAGCTGGGGCAGTGCTGGTGTCCAAGAGAACGCTGTATACACAGTAGTCTTAAAGTGGACCCCCACAAACACAAGCTCTCTTCCAGAGAGATCTCATTTGCAATCACATGGAATCTACATTGTCATAGTGTTAGCAACGTGACTGTCGGCTGGTGTGATGAAGCCCACTTGTTAACACCATGGCAACATATAAACAATCTTAGACTGCACCAGATCTTGTACAGAACATGAGCAAGGTCTGGGCCAGAAATCATTGGTGTTCGAGCACAGAGAACCAGGAAGAAGAAGCTGGCCACCGCAGGTGATTTCTTTAAAGATGGCAACATGAGATGCAGAAAGCACGGACCATTGACATTGTGGAAAGATAACAAGAAAAGTGTGTTTCTATGTGTATACCTAACGGATTCCCTACAAATAATAGAGCGGCCATGGGGTATGATTAAGTGGTGGGGAGGCCGTCCTATTGAAGTTGGCCTGTTTACTGAAGGGAGAAATAATATCAGAACATTGTAGGTGATGGCACTTAGAAAATCCCTTGTATCTTCTCGTATTATTTTTTGAATATGTGTAGTGATGTGTTGACATCGTTCACCCAGCAACTTGCCTAAATGGTTATCTCTATTGAAGGGAGAGTCAATGGATTTCAAGTATTTGCATTCGCTTCATCAGGCTTGTATAAATGCATAATTTCATAAAAAAGATAAACAATCTACCAACTATGTTTATGGAAAAGTCATTGAGATACAAAGCTTTTCGGGTATCTGCATCCACTTCATCAGGGCTAATAATAAACATACTTGTTATTAATTAAGTATACATTTATAAATACATAATACTGTAGATTAATAGATAAAAAAATGTACCAGTACAGCAAAGTAAAGATGAACATTTTTTTCAAAAAAATATTAATAAACAATAATGTTGTAAAAAACAAACTTAATTTAGCATTATACATGTACTGTATATGGTAAATGTACTGTATAATGTTTAGATGAAAAGCAAATATATATTTCATTTTAAAATAATTGTTCATAAATTGCACGCACTCATAACGGGGTATGGTGGGCACAGATCGCCAGAATCTGAGAGAGAGAACGATCTCCCTGCAAAGCGAGGCAGAGCAACCTATGCAGGGAGGTGCTAAAACCCAGCTAGATAGGAGAAAGAGATGCAAGAAAGCATTGTGGGATGGGTTAGGGTGGAACACCATGCAAAGCCCACCCCTAAACCCTGCGCTCTGTACACGACACACCTCTCTGAACACTGCACTCTATACTTAATGCACTCTTGAATCCTGCACTCTATACGAAGCGCACCCCTGAACTCTGCACTCTGTACTTAATGCACGCCTGAACCCTGCACTCTAAACGTAGTGCACACCTGAACCCCCTGGAAATGCACTCTGTACATAGTTCACCCATGAACCCTGCACTCTGTATGTAGCTCACTTTTGAACTCTGCACCCTGTACATAATGCACTTCTGAACCCTGCATTCTGTATGTAGTCCACCCCAGATACAACTGGCCCTTTGAGGGCAACCATACTGCTGGAATGGAATTGAGTTTGACACTCCTACTCTAGATGGTCAGCGTCTAAAACTTATATTTGGGTGACTGCCCCACCACTTATACTAAGAGTCTAAAGCTAACAGAGGGGGGCACTTGCCTTATTTCTTCTTGCTGCTTCTCGCTGCTTCCACAGGCTTCCACCCCGGTATTCATGACTGGTCCCCTGTAGCTGCTTCTCCTTTTGGGTCTTGTGGCCATTCCCTCACTGACGTCTTCATGCAAAATGCAGGACCTGTAGACCTGTATTGTACATGGGGACATGAAGGATCCCCTCTATATTTTGGGGCAGGAGCTGAGAAGAACACTGGCTGCCAGGGAAGTGAAGGGTAAGGTAAATATTCCCCTGTTACGTTGACCTAGACCCCTGGTGCCCAGCATGCGACCAGAGTGCTGCAAGCCGTTCTTTGACACTTAAATATTGGGGTCCCTGGAGACAATAGTTTGTGTTTTGGTGCTTACTCATTCCAATGAAGGAAAAATATTTTTTAGACTGGCTTCTAGTATTCATATTTTTTGGTTTATTTCTTTTACGCTGTCTAACTTTCTGCTGTGCTCTCCATCACTTTTCCTCCTTTTTCCTCTAATGTATCTTTCTGAGAGAAATGTCAAATGTGTCACAAGTAATTTTCAAATCTGTTTTAGGGAGCACAGATGTGGAAGCATTAATTTGTAATGGGGCTGTAATAGCAGTGATCTCTAGCAGTCTCATGTAACCTTTCTCTAGTCTAAGTTTGTCTTCTGAAGTACTTCCACAGTTGCAAACAACTTCTAAAGCATGTCTTCAGTCTCTGACTATCTCCTGAAGTGCACCCCTAGACTCTGACCATCTCCTGAGGCTTACTTGCAGTCTCTGATCGTATCCTGAAGCACATCCCTAGTCTCCAACAACTCCTACAGCACGTCCATGCAGTCACTGACCATTTTTAGAAGCATATCCCCGGTCTTTGCCTAACTGCTATAGGATGTCCCTAGTCTCTAGTCTCTGACCAACTTCTTTAGCATATTCTAGTCTCTAATCAACTCTTGTTGCATGTTCCCAGTCTCTGATCAACCCTTGTTGCATGTTCCCAGTCTCTGGACAACTCTTGTTGCATGTTTCCAGTCTCTGATCAACTCTTGTTGCATGTTCCCAGTCTCTGATCAACCCTTGTTGCATGTTCCCAGTCTCTGATCAACTCTTGTTGCATGTTCCCAGTCTCTGAACAACTCTTGTTGCATGTTCCCAGTCTCTGAACAACTCTTGTTGCATGTTCCCAGTCTCTGATCAACCCTTGTTGCATGTTCCCAGTCTCTGATCAACTCTTGTTGCATGTTTCCAGTCTCTGATCAACTCTTGTTGCATGTTCCCAGTCTCTGATCAACCCTTGTTGCATGTTCCCAGTCTCTGATCAACCCTTGTTGCATGTTCCCAGTCTCTGATCAACTCTTGTTGCATGTCCCCAGTCTCTGATCAACTCTTGTTGCATGTCCCCAGTCTCTGATCAACTCTTGTTGCATGTCTCCAGTCTCTGATCATCTCTTGTTGCATGTTCCCAGTCTCTGATCAACTCTTGTTGCATGTCTCCAGTCTCTGATCAACTCTTGTTGAATGTTCCCAGTCTCTGATCAACTCTTGTTGCATGTCCCCAGTCTCTGATCAACTCTTGTTGCATGTTCCCAGTCTCTGATCAACTCTTGTTGCATGTCTCCAGTCTCTGATCATCTCTTGTTGCATGTTCCCAGTCTCTGATCAACTCTTGTTGAATGTTCCCAGTCTCTGATCAACTCTTGTTGCATGTTCCCAGTCTCTGACTAACTCATGTAGCTGGTTCCTAGTCTTTGACCAACTCCTGTGGCACGTCTGCAATGCAGAGTATTCCAGGAGGGAAAAGTGCCTCCTATAAACACATTCAAACCACTTTCAACATGGCTGCCATGGCACTTCCAGCATGTGTGATTACGTCACTTTCGGCATCTGACGTCACTTCCATCGTGATGACCTCTTTGAAGGATGTGATGTCAGGCCAAGTCTCCTCTATACTCAATTTTTGCCCATACTGGCCGCAAATTCAGCCATTTTTGCTACTGGTAAAGTCTCCAAAAGTCCTAGTATAGCTGGAGTACAATATAAGCGGGTGTAAGATGGTAAAATGCCTTCCCCTAACACTGAAGACCCCTGCCTCCATGCCAATTAGTGGAATAAACATCCCATAAGGCTGTTATGCAAACCATGACAATTAGGTGGACATACCCATATGTAATCTAATCAGACTGCCCCCAAGAAAACAGGACGCATTCGTGATTTTGATACGTGCACTTTATTTGATGTAAGGATCATAACACTCAATGGGCTATCTTTGAGACTAGTATCTTCTCTTAACCACTCTAATTATCCATCATTTTGCAAGGGAAGCAGATTGTATCCAGCTGCTGGGGAATTTATGTTTAATGGTCTTTGTCTCTAGTGCTCTAATATTTTATGCCATTATAGAAAATAGAGGAAGAGGATGAGTTTGGTAAAATTGTCTCCTGTGGTCAGTCTTGTGCATTTAAAGAAGGGGAATTTTACTCTCAGCCCTCTGCAAAATTTGATAAATGTCTTTGTGCACTCGTTCATTCTTGCTAATGATAAGCCTCAGAGCGAGACAGTTTAGGAAATTACTTTACCCGTCCCATAATGTAAGTTTCTGAGAGAAAATTCCTCCCGAGATAACAGTTCGGTGGTGGGAATTGTCCAAAACAACAAAACTGCAGAGTGTGAGAACTGAAGCGCGTCGCACTGTAGGAAAACAAATTACTCATGCTGGGACACGGAAACCAAATAGCCAGCTGCATTTTATGATAAGGCAGATTTTCGTCTTCTCTGGATTGTAAAAGGTAAACTCCAATCAAAACTTAAGATTTACCCTTGACACATATAATGGGAACACTGGCTATCTGCTTAGGTCTTCAGTTATGTATTTGTGTAGTGCACAAGTCAACCCCACTTCCTTTTATTCCTAACTTGATGATCTGAAAAAGCTGTTTATGATGCTGACATTTTCAAGCACATTTACCGCAGGTTCCTTTCTGACTCTCGCATACAGAGAACTTGATGTGAAAAAGAAAAAAAATATATATATATAAATACATATACATATATATATATATATATATATATATATACCATTCTTCGCTCTAATTCATCCTAAAGGTGTTATTTTGGGCTGAGGTAAGGACTCTGTGCAGGCCAGTCAATTTCCTCCACCCCAAACTCACTCATCCTTGTCATTATGGACCTTGCTTTGTGCAGTGGTGCGCAATCATGATGGAACAGGAAGGGGTCATCCCCAAACTCTTCCCACAAAGTTGGGAGCATGAAATTGTCAAAAATGTCTTGTTGTGCTGACGCCTTAAGAGTTCCCTTCACAGGAACTAAGGGGCCAAGCCCAACCCCTGAAAAACATCCCCACACCATAATCCCCCCTCCACCAAATGATTTGGACCACTGCACAAAGAAAAAGCAAGCATATGGATGAGCAAGTTTGGGGAGGAGGAACTTGACTGGCCTGACCTCAACTCGATAGAACACCTTTGGGATAAATTAGAGCAGAGACTGTGAGCCAGGCCTTCTTATCCAACATCAGTGCCTGACCTCACAAATGTGCTTCTGGAAGAATGGTCAAACATTCCCATAGACATTCCTAAACCTTGTGGATAGCCTTCCCAGAAGAGTTGAAGCTGTTATATCTGCAAAGGGTGAGCCAACTCAATATTGAACCCTACAGACTAAGACTGGGATGCCATTAAAGTTCATGAGCGTGTAAAGGCAGGCGTCCCAATACTTTTAACAATATACTGTATATGGATACGTGCACCCTTACTGCATAGTGAATCACCGGAGTTACCTTTACTTCCGAGCACCCGGAGAGGCCCTATAAGCGGCTTTAGGGTAATGTGTGTATGGGCTCTAGGTTACGTATTACAGCTTCTAATGCACATTGTGGGTTTCTAACAGTGTGCAGCGAATAGAATAAGAAATTCATTACAGGAGCGGAGCCTATATAACTGTACAAGAATGAAAGGAAGGCTGGAGTTCAGTTTTAAAGGGATATTCCCTTGCAGCAAAAAAAATAATCGCTCCTGTTGATGAGACATTAAAAGAGGAATAGGCTTACTTATAATGAATAATTATTTAAATTCATCATTATTTGGGTCCCTCCTAGCCATTGGTATCCGGCTCTCTCCGCTCCTCTTTTAGACTTCTGGCAGATCACTGTCAGAACCGGAGATAAGCATTTAATGAGGAGAACAATACGGTAATTGGCCTGTCAAATGGAAAACCTTAAATGTATTGACTATTTGACACAATAATGTGACACTTCTTATGTAAATGTATTAACAGGCAGTGATTGTTCCTATCTCACAATTTCACACATTCTACCCTCGCGGGGTCTTTTTTTTTTTGCCTAGACCTATTAGGTTTGCTATAACTATTTCATCCCCGCTGAACAAATAGAGGCATTCTGGGAATCATTTTTTATCTTTACCAGAGGCATCGGTGCGCGCTGCAGGCGGGAGTGGGAAGGAATCTACGGGGTCCCGTCCAGGCTTCTGGCTGAATCATTAATAAAGTGGAATCTAATTTCGTCTTTTTCAGTATGGCTCCTGGAAGCTGAAAGAGCGACGATCGCAGAGCGGGGAATGGAATATGAAGGCGAGGGAAGTTTCTGTTTCCCAAACAGAAAAGTGTTTATTGAACCTCCCAGAGTTATATCCTAAAAGGCCCCCGTAGACCGCTTGAATTTTGGCAGCCTGCACCCTGCAGCCTGTCGATTTCCCCATCCAACCTAACAATGCGCATGGAGGAATCTTCACTGTGTTCAGGCAGCTCTACATGGTTGGGATGCCAAAGAGTGATTGCATACAATAGCATCCTGTAACCGTTCGGTGATATTTTTCCACCCGGCTCAGTTGATTTTTTTTCCTCGCAGGGCCACTCAAGGCTTAAATTTTGGCTGATTGCTCTTGAACCCCACCTATCAATAGGGGCCCTATGGGGTTGATTTACTAAAGGCCAGGGGTGTAACTACAGGGGTTGCAATTGCAACCGGGCCCCGTGCTCCAGGGGGCCCGTGTGCCTCCCTTGTACACCTGGATAGCAGAGATGGCGGGGACTGCATTTAGAGGAACCAATCCCCTCAATTTTTCTCCTAATGGAGGAGATTGGTTCCTCTATATCAGGGGTTCTCAACCAGGGTTCCATGGAACCCTAAGATTCCTCCAAAGTTTGCAAGTGGTTCCTTGAGAAATGGTCAATTTCTGCCTCTCAGATAAATTCCCAATGACATCATTGATCTTTTTAGCTGTAAGGGGGTAATTCTTCCCAATGACCACAAGTGTGAGGAGCATTCTTACCTTTGACCATTACACTAATGTACCCCAAACTCGCTCATCCGTGTCTTTATGGACCTTCCTTTGTGCAGTGGTGCGCAGTCATGTTGGAACAGGAAGGGGTCATCCCCAAACTCTTCCCACAAAGTTGGGAGCATGAAATCGTCAACAATGTCTTGGTATGCTGACGCCTTAAGAGTTCCGTTCACTGGAACTAAGGGACCAAGCCCCACCCCTGAAAAACAACTTCACACCATAACCCCCCCTCCACCAAATGATTTGGACCAGTGAACAAAGCAAGGTCCATAAAGACATGGATGAGCGAGTTTGGGGTGGAGGAACTTGACTGACCTGCACAGAGTCCTGACCTCAACCCGTTAGAACACCTTTAGAATGAATTAGAGCGGAGACTGCCACCCAGGCTTTCTCGTCCAACATCAGGGCCTAACCTCACAAATGTGTTTCTGGAAGAATGGTCAAACATTCCCATAGACACACTCATAAACCTTGTGGACAGCCTTCCTAGAAGCTGAAGAGCCATTCTGGAATCCCATCTATCAATAGGGACCCTATGGGGTTGATTTACTAAAGGCAAATAGTCTGTGCACTGCAAGTGCACTTGGAAATACAGTCGTTGTAGATCTGAAGGGAACATGCAAGGCAAATAAAAAAACAGCATTTTTGCTTGCACGTGATTGGATGATATAAATCATCAGAGCTTCCACTCATTTCAGAGCTTCTCCTCAGATCTACAGCAGCTGCACTTCAAAGTGCTCTTGTAGTGCACAGTATATTTGCCCTGAGTAAATCAACCTCTTTGTCTTTAGGCCCTATGCACAAAGGGCATTTTCCCATCTCTTCTAGACTCCTTTCCTCCTGGTAGCAGCAGTTTGGTAGAAAAAACGCTTGACACATGTAAACTTGTGCAAATGAACGTTTAGGCAAGTCAAGGGCTTGGGCGTTAATTCATTTCATTGGCCAGAATAATTTATTGTGTCCATTGAAATGCATACATACTCAAGCACTTGACTTACCTAGTGTTGCCATGTGTTTATACGCGTTATGCATTTTTCTGCCAAAATGCTGTTCCTGGATGCATTGGCAGTGGGTTCTATTTTTGTTCCTGCATCTAAATGCCCCTGCTTTTTAACTCCTCTAAATACCTATGTGGGTATGGACACTTAGGCCTCATACACACGGGCGTATAAAAATAAACAAAATGTCGGGCCCGACGTCAAGGAAAAAAAAATCTGCGTTTTTCGGCATTATGCATTGGCGTTAGTGAGCGTCGGCGTCAATAGGCGTTTTAAAAAAAAATCATCCCTCTGCTATTTTCCAACCTAAAAATGTCGGCGTCAAAAAACGCCGGTACAATATTAGTTGGCATTTTGCGGCGTCAGCGTCAAAAAATGCCAAAACGTTACAGCCTCAGAACGCAATGGCCGTGGGTTCTACTTTCAGCTCACTAACGCCGACACCATCTACAGCTCAAAAACGCCGACGTTTTTATGGGGCCATTGACTAACATGGAGAGCTGCAAAAAACGCCACTACTATCGTCACAATCCCCGTAGACCGTACAAAAAATGGAGACATACGGGGACGTACATTCAAATTCCGGAGTATGTGTGCCTGCAAAAAACTGCGGTCGCAAAAGACCGCAAAAAACGTCGAGAGGTACAATCAGTTACCGGGGTATTTTTGCAGCCGCAAAAACTCGACATCTACCACAGCCGCAATCACTCGACTTTCATCTTGGGTGCCGGTAACGCAAGACTCCGACATTGCAAAACCGTAAAAAAC
>BLSH010557091.1:868576-888730 GCA_018402905.1 Glandirana rugosa | reverse complement strand
TCCTCCTGGTAGCAGCAGTTTGGTAGAAAAAACGCTTGACACATGTAAACTTGTGCAAATGAACGTTTAGGCAAGTCAAGGGCTTGGGCGTTAATTCATTTCATTGGCCAGAATAATTTATTGTGTCCATTGAAATGCATACATACTCAAGCACTTGACTTACCTAGTGTTGCCATGTGTTTATACGCGTTATGCATTTTTCTGCCAAAATGCTGTTCCTGGATGCATTGGCAGTGGGTTCTATTTTTGTTCCTGCATCTAAATGCCCCTGCTTTTTAACTCCTCTAAATACCTATGTGGGTATGGACACTTAGGCCTCATACACACGGGCGTATAAAAATAAACAAAATGTCGGGCCCGACGTCAAGGAAAAAAAAATCTGCGTTTTTCGGCATTATGCATTGGCGTTAGTGAGCGTCGGCGTCAATAGGCGTTTTTAAAAAAAATCATCCCTCTGCTATTTTCCAACCTAAAAATGTCGGCGTCAAAAAAAAGCCGGTACAATATTAGTTGGCATTTTGCGGCGTCAGCGTCAAAAAATGCCAAAACGTTACAGCCTCAGAACGCAATGGGCGTGGGTTCTACTTTCAGCTCACTAACGCCGACGCCATCTACAGCTCAAAAACGCCGACGTTTTTATGGGGCCATTGACTAACATGGAGAGCTGCAAAAAACGCCAGAAAATGGTGGCGTCAAAAAACGTCCGTGTGTATGAGGCCTTAAACTTACATGCAGGGGCATACAGAGGTAAAAAACATGCCAGATGCCCCTAACACTGCTATACACCCTTACAGATTTCTAGCAATTTCTTTGCTAAAAAAACAAGGATTTTTAGTTCACATACATTGCAATACATTTTCAATCTGCCAACTGCTTCAAAGTAATCCCTCTCTGGCCAGTCCCTACTCTACTCTGCAAAATGCAAAATACTTGCTTATAGCATACCTCAGGGGATATAGTACCAATATGGGGCAAAAGAAAAACACAGCTGTAGGAGAGCTAAAAAGGCAGGAAAAAAATGCCAGATGCCCCTAACATTGCTATACACCCTTACAGATTTCTAGCAATTTCTTTGCATAAAAGCGGGGATTTTTAGTTCACATACATTGCAATACATTTTCAATCTGGCCAACTGCATCAAAGTAATCCCTCTCTGGCCAGTCCCTATCTACTCTGCAAAATGCAAAATACTTACTTGCTTATAGCATATTTCAGTGGATATAGTGCCAATGTGGGGCAAAAGAAAAACACAGCTATAGGAGAGCTGAAAGAAACAGGAAAACACACCCATGCAGATGTCCCTAACAGCAGCGATAAAAATGTCCAGTGAGGTCATAGGGGGTGTATTGTTAGCAGCCTGTTTCAGTTTAGATTTTTTTTTTTTTAAAGCTCAACTCCGGACGCAATAAACTTACCATTCAGTTGTACATTCCAATGCCTTTAGCCCCCAATCACACCTTAGCGTTTTGTCACAAAGCATAATATTGCTCAAGATGAAGAATTATTTTACTCTCAATGGGCCCATTCACACCTGAGCATTGTGTCACCTGTTGCATAAAGCGTGAAAAAGTATGTGACCTTCTTTGGGGCAGAATCGTGCGCTTTTGGCCCTGTAGACATTAATGGGAGTGCCTGAAAAACCCATGTTTGTGTGAGTTCCCCCCCCCCCCCCCCTAAAATACAATGACAAGTGCTGCCGGCTATAGCCGATGGTACTGATCAATCAGGAAAACTGGACAGGATGGTTGTCCAGAAGTTGATTTATCCTATTGAATTGTAGTTAAAATTTGCATAGGATAACAAACACGCCCATCCTTCCTGGATCACATGTATTATGGGGACGTCAGCGCATTGCTCCTCCCCGCATCCAATTTGCATAGCAGGAGATTGTGACCATTTCTCTATGGAGCCGGGTTAACACATCTCCGGAGCGGCTCCGGTGTGAATTGCACAAGAGTCCTGTGCATCTTTTGGTCCATTTCGGGTCCGAATTCAGCCAAAAATTCGGGCTGAAATCGGACCTGAAACGGTGAATGGAGACGCACCGGACTCCTGCTGTGAGCCGGAGCGTGCTGCGGTGTGGACCCAGCCTGACAGTTCATGTGCGTGTAAAGGCAGGTGCCCCAATACTTTTGACAATATAGTGTATTTGTTGAAAGGACTTTCACTTTTGATATTATCACTAATTTATTTGGGACTGCGCACCATATTAATTGATTTTACATTATAGAGATTATAGAGATCTCTGGTTATCTCTCGCCTCGACTACTGTAACTCTCTCCTCATTGGATTAACTTTGCATACATTATCCCCCCTTCAGTCAATAATGAATGCTGCTGCAAGACTTATCTACCTTGCCAACCGCTCAGTGTCCTCCGCCCCTCTCTGCCATTCTCTCCACTGGCTACCACTCACCCAACGTATAAAATTCAAAGTACTAACAATAATTTACAAAGCCATCCACAACTCTGCCCCCAGCTACATCTCTAACCTGGTCTCAAAATACCAACCAAGCCGCCCTCTTCGGTCCTCCCAAGACCTCCTGCTCTCTAGCTCCCTTGTCACCTCCTCTCATGCTTGCCTCCAGGATTTCTCAAGAGCTTCTCCCTTCCTTTGGAACTCCCTACCCCAATCAGTCCGACTGTCTCCTAATCTATCCATCTTTAGACGATCCCTGAAAACCTTTCTCTTTAAAGAAGCCTATCCTGCTTCTACCTAATACTATTTCTTTCTACATGAGCTCATCCCCCACAGCTTTTACCTTTTGTATCAATTGTCCCTCCCTCTTAGATTGTAAGCTCTAACGAGCAGGGCCCTCTGATTCCTCTTGTGCCAAATTGTGATGTAACTGTACTGTCTGCCTTCATTTTTGTAAAGCGCTGCGCAAACTGCTGGCGCTATATAAATCCTGTATAATAATAATAATAATAATAGAGATGAGTTTTGCATTATAGGTTTTAGATTGTAAGCTCTAAGGAGCAGGGCTCTCTGATTCCTCCTGTATTAAAGTGTATTGGATTTGTAATGTCTAACCTCAAGTTGTAAAGCGCTGCGTAAACTGTCGGCGCTATATAAATCCTGTATAATAATAATAATTACGGCTATAGGTAGAGCGATATATCGGGCCGATTTTTGGCATTTTTTAATTAATCGGCCGATTGTGCTGCAAATTAGGCCGATTAATTTATGCACTAAAGGCCGGTTCACACAGGGGCGATCCGACTTGCTGGTCGACTCAGCGCCACCCCGCACAGCGCGACTTGAAAGACAAAAATCCGGGCAGCCTGCCAAGTCTGAGAACTTCGCTGAGAAAAGAACCAAAGAGATACAATGTTTTTATCAAAGGAATGAACTCGGTGTGTAGGTGAGCTCAGTTTAACCATTTAAAGACTTAGGCCTCATACACACGGAGACGTTTTTTGACGCCGGCGTTTTCTGACGTTTTTTGCAGCTCTCCATGTTAGTCAATGGCCCCATAAAAACGTCAGTGTTTTTGAGCTGTAGATGGCGTCGGCGTTAGTGAGCTGAAAGTAGAACCCACAACCATCGTGTTCTGAGGCTGTAACGTTTTGGCATTTTTTGACGATGACGCCGCAAAATGCCAACTAACGCCAACAAATGCCAACTAATATTGTACCGGCGCTTTCCAGCGTTTTTTGACGCCAACGTTTTTAGGTTGAAAAATAGCAGAGGGGTGATTTTTTTTTAAAAGACGCCTATTGACGCCGACGCCCACTAACACTCACTAACGCCGATGCATAACGCCGAAAAACGCAGATTTTTTTTTCCTTGACGTCGGGCCCGGCGTTTTGTTTACTTTTAAAGATACGCCCGTGTGTATGAGGCCTAAATCTTTTCTGACATTTGTTGCTTACAAGTAAAAATCTGTATTTTCTGTTAGAAAATCACTTAGAACCCCCAAACATTATATATATATTTTTAGCAGAGACCCTAGAGAATAACATGGCGGTTGTTGCAATATTTTATGTCACATGGTGTTTGCGCAGCGGTCTTTCAAACGCAATTTTTTGGGGAAAATTACACTTTCAAAAAAAAAAAAACAGTGAAGTTAGCCCAATTTTTTTGTATATCCAAGATGGTACTCCGCGAGAATCGTGAGAGAATTGTGATCTTTATTCTAAGCAAAAAAATTGTGATTCTCATTTTGGCCAGAATCATGCAGCTCTACTAACCAATAAAGTTAGCCCATTTTTTTTCGTCCAAAAGTTTGGAGCACCTGTATTTGTGTATTTAATATTTAACCGGTTCCCGACCGCCCTCTCATGCCCACCGCACTCTGCAGGAGTGTGCCCGTGGCTCGGGCAGACCTGATGTTCGCCGGCGAATGACGATGACCTGCCAGAGAGAAAGAACGGGGAACTGCCAATGTAAACACGGCAGTTCCCCGCTCTGTCAGTGGACGGCATGTAAGAGATCTACTGATCCCTGTCACTGGGATCAGTTAGATCTCTGGTGCCCATGGTAGCCCAGCCCCCTCACAGTTAGAACACACCTAGGGAACACAGTTAACCCCTAGATCTCCCCCTGCAGGTTAACCCCTTCACTGCCAATGACATTTATACAGTAATCAGTGGATATTTAAATTTCTGGTCGCTGTATTAATGCCATTTGTCCCAAAAAAGTGTCAAAAATGTCCGATGTGTCTGCCCCAATATCGCGGTCTTGATAAAAATTGCAGATTGCCACCATTAACAGTAAAAAAAAAAAAAATGTAAAAAATGCCAGAAATGAATTCTCATTGTTTGTAAACGCAGCAACTTTTGTACAAACCAATCAATAAACACTGATTGCGTTTTTTTTTTACCAAAAATATGAGGAAAAATATAAATATGCCAAAACCGATGAATACATTTGTTTATTTATATATATTTTTTTGGATATGTATTTTAGCAAAAAGTAAGAAATATTTTTTTTTTTTTGCAAAATTGGAGCTCTTTTTTATTTATAGCGGTGATCAGAAATGAAGCAGAGGTGATCAAATACCACCAAAAGAAAGCTCTATTTGTGAGAAAAAAAGGACGCAAATTTTATTTGGGTACAACGTCGCACGATCGCGCAATTGTCAGTTAAAGCAGCGCAGTGCCGAATCGCAAAAAGTGCTCTCGTCCTAACATAGGAAATCCTTCCGGGGGTGAAGTGGTTAAGATACATTTTTTTTTTAATCTAAATTATACATACAAGTGCACTCATTGGAGCAGCCTTTCTCAACCTTTTCAACACAGAGGAACCCTTGAAATAATTCTCCGGTCTCGGGGAACCCCTTCTAAAAATTAAAAATCTACAACTCATGATACATTAGTGCAGTGGTTCTCAACCCCTGTCCTCAGGACCCACCAACAGGCCAGATTTTAAGTATTTTTGTGGAGATGCAAACTAGAATACTGCAATCACTGAGCAGCAAATGATATCACTTGTGATGCATTTCAGTTATCCTGCAAACCTGGCCTGTTAGTGGGTCCCGAGGACCGGAGTTGAGAACAATTGCATTAGTGTGATGGTCAATGGGAAGAATGCTTCTTACATTTGTGGTCATTGGGAAGAATTACCCCTTACAGATAGCTAAAAAGATCAATGGTATCATTGGGAATTTATCTGAGAGGTAGAAATTGACCATTGCTCTAGGAACCCCTAGCAACCTCTGGAGGAACCCTGGTTGAGAAACCCTGGACTGGAGGCTTGTTGTGTTGTTTAATAAATGGAGGGCAGTCTTTTCAATTCAGGAGGGCAGTCTTTTCAATATGAAACCAAAATCAAGAACACGGGGACCTCAAACTAACTGGGGGGAAGTTCAAAACTAATCTTAGAAAGTATTATTTTACTGAAAGGGTGGTTGATGATTGGAATAAACTATCAACAGAGGTTGTGAGACAGTCAACAGTAAATGGCTTCAAACATGCTTGGGATAAACATAAATCCATAGTCAGACAACAAGGTTAATGTAAAAAAAATAAATAAATAAAATAAAATAAAATAAAAAGGGGCAGACTCGATGGACTACTCAGTCTTTTTCTGCCGTCACTTTTCTATGTTTCTAAGCAATTTTCCGTATCGCTACTCATTACTTAACTGTTAAGCCTCGTACACACGGGGCGACGACCGTACGTACGATCGTCTCAAATCGTATGTTGGATAATGTAACTTGCATACTGACTGCACTACACGATCGTACGACCACAGAAAGAACGTTCAGGTGCATGTAATTAGCATCCGGCCGTTCCTGACTTCGGATCATGCGTGTTTTGCACAATACAACTTGTTGTACCAACTGCTCTGTACACACGATACAACGGTCGTATGAGCGCTTGTTGGTACGACCAAATTTTCTAGTCTGCTCATACAACTCCCCTTGTACGACCGTCGTATGTCAGCTGTTCTAATCGTGCATACGAACGATCAATTTCGCATACAACAGTCATTCATATGATCTGTTGTATACGATCGTCGTCCCGTGTGTACGAGGCTTTCGATTTTATGAGATGAAGGGAAAAAAGAAAAATCGACCTAACATATCGGCCCAAAAAATCGGCCGCCCCAATTTCTAAATATCGGCATCGACCAAAGAAAAACCCATATCGGTCTTCCTCTAATTACGGCGAATCATTTCTTTTGCAAGCGCTGTTGTAATATACAGAGAAATCATTCCTGTGCGTTATTTGGAGGACTTGTAAATATAATTTTTTTGGGAGAGCAGCTGCACAAAGTAACACAGGTGGCGCGGGCGTTTATATTATATTAATTTATTATATGTTTTTCTTGATTTACTGAATTAGAATATAAAAAACAACAGTTTTAGTATCACTTTAATACAACTCGTCTAAAAGGCATTACAATGAATGTCAGCACTGTGCACATTAACGCATGCATTATAGTGTGAATGAGCCTGCAGGAGCTGAGATGAGGGTGATTGATTGAGCCGTACACAGGATTGCTTTTAATCTTCCACTCTGCATCCTTTACATTATGAGCTTTTTTTTTTCCACTATTTAAGAAAATTGACAGAAATAACTGGGATAAATTGTTGCCATGACGACCCATCATGCAGCACCTTTCATCTTGCAATATCTAGAAGTGGTATTGCAATCCGAATGAGGAGGGGGGTGATATACGAACACGTTCTGTGAGTGCTATGCGATTAAAGTGCAATGTAAACAATTAACTTCTTTTATTTGCTCCCTTTTGGTCTGTTTAATATGCCAGTAAAAGTATTTGGTTATATTGGATAGAAAAGTGCAAAGAAATACCCATTGACCCTGCCAGAAATCCAGTGCTGTCCTCTGCTTTTTGCTTTTTTAGCTAAGGGTGTTATCAGCCCTGCCCAGTTCTCTTCTGGGAACTACAGAGCACCTCATATCTGTTATGGAAAGGGGGAGGTGTTCTGTAGGCTTAACGCACTTTCTGTATTCAGATGTCAATGCTGTGAGACTGTACAGTGAATGGGTATTGTTACCTTAAGACAGGAAATGTGCTACTAGAAGGATCACCAGGTGACCCCATCTATGAACCGGTAAGATTTACATTTTTGTTCTTAAAAGAGAGATGTAATAAGATAGAAGCATAGAGAGAGCACATGGAGGCAGATCACACAAAACCCAACGTCAGGCCTTTATTGGGGAATCTTGGGGTACAGACAGTAGGAGAACTAATCCACAGAACAACGGAAGACAGAGCAATGAAAAATGATTCTTGGGATGACAATATGGGACAGCAAAGGGAAGGTAGTCCACAGGGCAAGGTAGCGTTGGCCCAGCTGGGGTTGAAGATCTTGGCTCACGTGTAGGGCAGCATGTGGGCACAACAGGAATGAAAGTCCTTGGTACACAGAGCAGGGTAGGCCCAGCAGGGCACTAAGTCCTCAGCACAGGCAGGGCACAGGGGGTTAAGTCGTTGGCACACAGAGCAGGGTTGGCCCAGCAGGGCGGTAAGTCCTCTGCACCCGGCAGAACACAGGGGGTTAAGTCCTTGGCACATAGAGCAGGGTTGGCCCAGCAGGGCGCTAAGTCCTCAGCACAGGCAGGGCACAGGGGGTTTAGTCCTTGGCACACAGAGCAGGGTTGGCCCAGCAGAGGGCGGTAAGTCCTCAGCACAGGCAGGACACAGGGGGTTAAGTCCTTGGCACACAGAGCAGGGTTGGCCCAGCAGGGCGATAAGGTCTCAGCACAGGCAGGGCACAGGGGGTTAAGTCCTTGGCACATAGAGCAGGGTTGGCCCAGCAGGGCGGTAAGTCCTCAGCACAGGCAGGGCACAGGGGGTTAAGTCCTTGGCACACAGAGCAGCAGAGTATGGCACATTAAGGGTACAGGCCAGCACACAGGGCAACATTCGGTTACAGCAGGAACATAGTCCAGAGTCTCTGGACAACAATCCAGGCACAGTGAGTAGCAGACCACAAGCTGGTACAGCAGAGCCCAGAATCACAATCCAGGCACAATGAGGGATGGGCAGCAATAGGCAAAGCAAGGGTTCAGTGACTCACCAGCCAACAGTGGCCTCAGCAGAGAAAGCCCAGGGAGAGTGGCAGGAAAAGGAGGTCCAGGGGGCAGTTGTCCTTCACAAACCTATCATGAGTCCATGGAGAGCTGTGTGTCCTGGCCTTAGCTTCAGGGCCACACAAGGAAGTGCAGAGGTTAGAGTTAAGTCCCAGCAGTGTAGAAAGCAATGTCTGTCTCAGTAATTCCATGCATCTTCTGGTCTCCTCAGGGGACTTGCAGCCATGTACTCCTCTGTCCAACACTGAACAGTCTGCTCCCCTTCATTGTTATCTATGGTACTTTGAATTCAGTCACGGGCCTCTGAGGTGTCTGGCTCTATCCTGAAGCAGGATACAATAATGTATGTGCTTCTTACTGAGTGCAGCCCCATGTCCTACCCCCTGTGGGAGCAAACCAAATTATGCAGATAAATTGACTGTAACACATTGCACCTGGGTTAGCGATTGTCAATTTTATAAAACAAAATAAAAAAAATCCAGTATTTCTGGCCTTCGCTACAAGAGTTTTAATAAAATACAAAAAAAAATCATATTCACCTAGGTGGATGCAGCAAAGGTGTGATTCTGCATCTGTCCCCTGCTGTCTATAAGACCAAGAACTGAGCAATCAAAGACCACCGATCGCTCAGTTCTTAGTCTTCAGATACCGACTCTCTGCTTTGCCCCTCCAATGCTTACTGGAGCGTCGGGCTGTGAAGGGGGTGGGAGCGGCTGGCTCAGGCTTTCAGTGGCATACTGAGAGTCTAAACCAGCTGCCACTCCGGCATCTGACCTTATTGTCAGGATTCCTTCCTCCATGGCATCAGCTAAAAATGGGCTTTACCCTGCTGTCGGTTGAATCTGGGCCACAGGAGTGCAGATCTAAGTGCAATCCTGTGACCCCCAGGAGAAGTATAGCCAAAATAGCTTTGGCTGTACTTCTCTTTTGAAACTTTAGATAAACTTTAAGGGCTAGTTCACACGGAGGCTGGGGGGGATTAAAAATAGGCAGATGAGCCGTCGTTTTACTGCCACTTGATCACCCTTCCTCCTTTTGCACACTCCTATATACCCTTACACATTTCTAGCAAAACTTTGCATAAAAGCAGGGATTTTTAGTTAATATACATTGCAAAACATGTTCAATCTGGCCAGCTGCATCAAACTAATTCCACTCTGGCCAGTCCCTACTCTACTCTGCAAAATGCAAAATACTTGCTTATAGCATTCTTCAGTGGAAATAGTGCCAGTATGGGGCAGATAAGACACAGATGTAGAAGAGCTACAGACTCAGGTCTGCTTCAGCTCCACTACAATAGAAATAAAATCTGTCTGTGCTCAAATACAAATAGCTTACACCAGGGCTCGACAAACCCCAGACACCAGATCGCCATGGCGACCAGAAACCTAGTCCCGGCGAGCAGTATTCTGTCAAAATAGCCAATCTTTCTCTCCCCTCACTATCAGTGAAGAGTTGTTCTCTGCCTAAGCTGACAGCTGATAAACAAAAATCTGGGCAGTCCGCCAAGTTTAGCTTCTAAGTGTAAACAACTCCAGTCTGTAAATGAGGTCAGTTTAACAATTTAAAGACTAAACCTTTTCTGACATTTGTTGCCTACAAGTAAAAATCTATATTTTCTGCTAGAAAATTACTTAGAACCCCCAAGCATTATATATATTTTTTGGCAGAGACCCTAGAGCAGGGATATGCAATTAGCGGACCTCCAGCTGTTGCAGAACTACAAGTCCCATGAGGCATAGCAAGACTCTGAGAGCCACCAGCATGACACCCAAAGGCAGAGGCATGATGGGACCTGTAGTTTTGCAACAGCTGGAGGTCCGCTAATTGCATATCCCTGCCCTAGAGAATAAAATATTGGTTGTTGCAATATTTTATTTCACACTGTATTTGTGCAGCGGTCTTTCAAACGCAATTTTTGGGGGAAAAAATACACTTTAATGAATTTTAAAAAAGCCAATTAGCCCATTTTTTTGTTTAATGTGAAAGATGATGTTACGCCGTGAGAATCGTGATCTTTATTCTAAGCAACTCGGTGGTGCTCGTTTTAGCCAGAATTGTGCAGCTCTACTTTGTGCTGTGAGGTGGAGGAGGGGAGATTAGGCAACTGGAAATGCTTTAGAAGAGTCTTTCTATGTCCTCTGATAAAGCCCTGTGTACCATCAACAATTACTACTCTTTATGTGCAGCTGGGCTTCATTATTTCATAGTGACCAAAAACCAAAGCAATGAAAAGTCACCGTGGGGGACACACATGTAGGCAGGAAGTGGCTGCAAAGAAACAGCAGAAGATCAGCAGCATTGGAGTACTTCTTCCACCTTTTTAGTATTTTATTTAAAGTGTCAGTAAGGCTTGATTTAGTTGTTCAGTTGGGCGGTAAAAATGTGCAGTAGAGACATGTTTTTGCCACCCACTAATGGCCACCCTTAAGCTGCATTAGGCAGCAGATGAGGGTGTTTTACTTGCCGCAGTCATGATTTATTAGGCATAATAAGGAGTTTCCCCCATAACAGTGTCACTCTTTCTGCCAGCCTATAACCCAGATGTTATGGTGTTACGTTGGAGTTATCGACTGGCTGCTCTGCTGTGAGTAAGTTAGGGTTAGGGGGTGCAAATTACTTGCCTCACCCCAGACTCTGACAACCCACACTATGCTAAAAAAAACCTGGCTCATAAATTTTTAGCTGGCTCCTAGATTCAAAGCAAATTTGTCAAGCCCTGGCTTACACATATATATAACCCATTGGGTGCTAAAGGGGTGTAACCACACGAGTACCAAAAAATCTGAATCAACCCTCTGCGCACTGTATACACCCTTAGAAATTTCTAACAATTTGTGCATAAAATCGGGTATTTTTAGTTCACATATATTGAAATACATGTTTAAGCTGACCAACTACGTCCAAGCAATCCCTTTCTGGCCAGTCCCTACTCTACTCTGCAAAATGCTAAATACTTACTTGCTTATAGCATATTTCAGTAGATATAGTGCCAGTATGGGGCAGATAAGATACAGCTGTAGGAGAGCTACAGATTCAAATCTGGGTCAGCTACGCTGCAATAGAAATAAAATCTCAAATCCAAATAGCTTTACACATATATATAAAACCCATCGGGTGCTAACGGGGTGTGACCATGTGAGCACCAACAATCTAAAGCAACTCTCTGCACACCATATACATCCTTACACATTTCTAGCAATTTTTGTATAAAAACAAGGATTTTTAGTTCACATACATTGCAATACATGTTTAAGCTGACCAACTATGTCAATGATTTATATCCCCTGCTGAAGAATATGTTTAAAGGCATTTTTTGTGCTTGGAGTTCAGCTTTAAGTGCTTAATGTTTTATTTAGCATGCAACATTCTTTATCTCTGTATTCTCTCATTCTATACATATTTCTTTGTTGAATTACTCAGGAGAGCTCAGATTCTTACTGAGAGACGCATTCATCTTTTTCCAAACAGTTATCAAGCAAATCTCCTGAGCGGTAAACATTATGTTGAGATGGACAACAAGTCAAGATTCTTTTTTCCTCGACACGTCTTCTATAATAGTAGCAGCTGGTTAAAAGTACACAGGCTGCTCTTTTTGTCTGTTGACGTACTCGGCAAGCTTATTAGCATTCTGCTCAGCCACCTAGCGAGCCGGGGTGGTGATGAGACGGCGGGCTGCAGTAATTTCCCCGTTGTAGAGTTTGTTCTCCCTTGCGGCATGGAGGAGAAGGTGGTGAGATGAGGTGACCTCTCGCCTCTGCAGACTACGTGCAGTGAAAAAGCGCACTGAAGATGGCAGAAGACTGTTAACGCTCATTGTTTTCTCAGCTCCTTAACAATATAAAGTAGCAGGGCAGTGTTTAATAGACACAGCGCAAGCTCCAGGCAAAAGTCAACATTTGGTAATACATATGCAATGGGCTTGGCTACTTAGCCGTGTCTGCTTCTTGTGTTTTGGATGCATCGCTTCAAGGATAAAGTTGTCCCCAAGGTTATGGGCCATTGGCAGAATCCCATTGGTGGCCCCATGCTGCTTCTGCAGATTGTACGCAAAAGCCATTACACATAGGGGCCTGTTTATAAAAAAGGAATTACTGAGTGACTCAAGCATTCGCACAGCCATGATTGTCTCAACCATTCGTACAGCCATCATGAATAATCCCTGTATTTTGGATAGTAGGGAATATTAGCTGGCAACTCAGTAAACTCCAAAATAAGAATTTTTTATTGGTTACATGTAGAAAACACAGTGACTGATATTATCCGGCAACTCGGTAAACTCCAAAATAAGAGTTTGTTATTGGTTACATGTAGAAAACACATTGACAAATATTATCTGGCAACTCGCTAAACTCCGAAATAAGAATTTTTTATTGGTTACATGTAGAAAACACAGTGAAAAATATGAGCTGGGAACTCTGTAAACTCCAAAATAAGAATTTTTCATTGGTTACATGTAGAAAACACAGTGAAAAATATGAGCCGGGAACTCTGTAAACTCCAAAGTAAGATTTTTTCATTGGTTACATGTAGAAAACACAATGACAAATATTAGCCGGAAACTCTGTAAACTCCAAAATAAGAATTTGTTATAGGATACATGTAGAAAACACAGTGACAAATATGATCTGGCAACTCTGTAAACTCCAGAATAAGAATTTTTCATTGGTTACATGTAGAAAACACAGTGACATATATTGTGCAGCAACTCTGTAAACTCCAAAATAAGAATTTTCTATTGGTTACCTGTAAAAAAGAGTGACAAATTTCATCCGGCAATGTGGTAAACTCCAAAATAAGAATTTTTTTATTGGTTACATGTAGAAAACACAGTGACAAATATTGTCCGGCAACTCTGTAAACTCCAAAATAAGAAGTTTTTATTGGTTACATGTAGGAAACACAGTGACAAATATTGTCCGGCAACTCGGTAAACTCCAAAATAAGAAGTTTTTATTGGTTACATGTAGAAAAGAGTGACAAATTTCATCAGGCAACGTGGTAAACTCCAAAATAAGATTTTTTTTTGGATGCATTTAGAAAACACAGTGACTGATATTATCCAGCAACTCTGTAAATTACAAAATAAGAATTTTTTATTGGTTACATGTAGAAAGCACAGTAACAGATATTAGCCGGAAACATGGTAAACTCCAAATAAGATTTCTTTATTGCTTACATGTAGAAATTACAGTGACTGATATTAGCTGGAAACTCGGTAAATTACAAAATAAGAGTTTTTCATTGGTTACATATAGAAAACACAGTGACAGATATTATCCTGCAACTCTGTAAACTCCAAAATAAGAATTTTTAATTGGTTACATGTAGAAAACACCATGACAAATATAAGCTGGCAACTCGGTAAACTCCAAAATAAGAATTGTTTATTGGCTAGACGTAGAAAACAGTGAATACAGCTAACGTGTTTCTGCCATTATGGCTTTACTCATAGCACGGGTTGCTATGAGTAAGGCCATAACGGCCGAAACACGTTAGCTGTATTCTCTGTGTTTTCTACTGTAGCCAATACAAAATCTTATTTTGATGTTTTACTGAGTTGCTGGATAATATTTGCTACTATCCAGTTGTACAGGGACTGCAGATCCCAGCCAGGAGCACCAGTCTTCAGTCACAGAATGCCCAATCAAGCAGTAGAGCTTGTGTATTGTATCCAGTGAATCCCTGTATTTTGACTAATATGTTTATTTCGTATGATTGTCAGCTCCATCTAGTGGCCATAGAGCGTTTTTTGCTAAATTGGGGTATATCAGGAAAATACCTCATTGTGGCCACTTGATGGAGCTGACGATCCAAAGAAATAAGCATATTAGATTTAAATAACAGGATTGTTTGTGACAGCTGTGTGAAAGTTTAAGGCATGTGCAAAGAGAATTTTTTTATAAATAGACCCAGTGATATGTGCTTATCCATCTTCTGCACGTGCTCACAGTGGTTAGCCTCATCCATCTAAACTGATACATTCTGCTGGAGAGATTGAGCTTTTGAAAAACAACTGATCTGCTGGCTGAATCACCAGATGAAAACAGAAGAAAGAAAGCCTAAAAAAAGAAAACGGATGCAGCCGTCACATCTGAGAATTGTTAAGCTGCATAATAATAAATGTTTGCTTCTGGGTTTAACCACTTGACCTCCGGAAGATTTACCACCCCTTCATGACCAGGCCATTTTTTTTTTTTGCAATATCACACGGTGTTACTTTAACTGACAATTGTGCGGTCGTGCGACGCTGTACACATCCCCACAAACAGAGCTTTCTTTTTTTTTAGAGGTTTTTTTTTTTTTGCGTTATAAACAAAAGAATATCGACAATTTTGAAAAAAAAATCTATATTTTTTACTTTCTGCTATAAAACCTATCCAATAAAAAATGGGAAAAAAAACTAATTTCTTCCTCAGTTTAGGCCAATATGTATTCTGCTACATATTCTTGGTAAAAAAAATCCCAATAAGCGTATATTGATTTGTTTGCGGCAAAGTTATAGTATCTACAATCTATGGGATAGTTTAATTTATTTATTTTTTACTAGTAATGGTGGTGATCAGTGACTTATAGTGGGACTGTTAGACCCCTTTCACACTAGAGCGCCGCTAAAACAGCACTAAAGCACCGGTCGTTTTTTCTGAGGTTTAGCGCCATTTTAGCAGCGCTGTAGCGCCGTTTTTCGGCAGCTAGCGGGTCATTTTTTTTACGGTCACGTGACAACATGACCTTAAAAAAAAATAACACAAAAAAGACCAGTTTTACAGCACTTCCAAAGCGCTTTTCATGTGCTTTGGAAGCATTGCCCATTCATTGCAATGGGCAGGGGCGTTTTGGGAGCGCTGTGTTTTACCCGCCCCAAAGATGCTGCTTGCAGGACTTTTCCGAATGTCCCGCAAGCACGCCGCCCCAGTGTGAAAAGACCCATTGCAATGAATGGGAAGCGGTTTTCAGGCGCTTTTCAGAGGTTATGTCTAGCGCTAAAACGCCCAAAAACCACCTCAGTGTGAATGTGGTCTCATATCGCGGCGGTCATTCGGACACTATCTGACACCTTTGACATTTTTTGAGGACCAGTGATACTAATACAGTGATCGATGCTAAAAAAAATGCACTGTCACTGTACTAATGACACTGGCAGGGATAGGGGTTAAAGGGTTTGTCTCCGGGTTTTTCACCTTAATGTACTCTATGCATTAAGGTGAAAAACCTTTTTAGTGCAGCAGCCCCCCCCAGAGCCCCTCTTTACTTACCTGAACCCGAACCGTTCCTGCACCGGGGACGAGCCTTGTCCCTAGCTGCTGGCTCCAGACCTCATTGGATGGATTGATAGCAGGGGAGCCATTGGCTCCTGCTGCTGTCAATCAATTCCAGTGACACGGCAGCAAGGGGGCGGGGCCGAGTCCCGCTGTATGTGTGAATACACACAACAGCAGGACTCGGGAGCGCGCACGCATAGTTGACCACCAGGAAAAGTGCTTCCCTGATGGGTCACTCGATGTGGAGGAGGAGCCAAGATCGTCGCAGAGGGACCCCAGAAGATGGGGATCGGGGCCACCACTGCACAGAGGAGGGGAGTATAACATGTTTGTTATTTTAAAAAAAGAAAACGGGAACCTTTAATATCACTTTAACAGCAGGGGCAATCAAAGGGTTAAATGTGTTCCTAGCAAGTGCTTACTCACTGTGAGGGAGGTGCTTTTACTAAGGGAAAGCATAGATCAGGGATATGCAATTAGCGGACCTCCAGCTGTTGCAAAACTACAAGTCCCATCATGCCTCTGCCTCTGGGTGTCAAGCTTGTGGCTGTCAGAGTCTTGCTATGCCTCATGGGACTTGTAGTTCTGCAAAATCTGGAGGTCCGCTAATTGCATATCCCTGGCATAGATCCTTGTTCCTGCTTATCAGGAACAAGGATTAATGTCTTCCCTACTGACAAAATGGCGGTCTGCCCTGTTTACATAGGCAGATCGCCCTTCTGCCTGTGTACTAAACAATCGGTGGGTGCCGGCGCACATCGAGCCTACGGTACCCACCGCTGGGCTCCCGCTGTGTGTGTGTGATCACAGCGGGAGAGGGCGGCCGGCGGCGTGCACGCGCGCCCCAGACACGGAAGCGTCAAATCACATACTAGGTATGCGATCTGGCGCAGAGCGGCCGCCCTGCCGCAGTATGTGGGCGGTTGTGAAGCCGTTAATATCGCTTTAAGGCAGGCAGCTAACAGGACAGCAGCTGTCAGATACCAGGATGCCAATCAGATCATCCTTGAAGTAAATAAACCTCAGTGAGGGCTCAGATAGAAGATTTCAGTGTTCTGCACAATTATAATAATATGAGACTGATCCTTGCATAAGCAAAAGGAGGCAGAAGGCGAGCGCGTTTCCTGTGCCTGGAAGTGGCGTTTCATTATTATTTGACACCTTTCCTTGTGTATTTCAGAAGCAATCTAGGGAAAATCTTTGATGTCTATGGAATGATCAGTCCTGTGAAACTGTACAACCAAGGAATCCGTGACAGCTCCAAGGAGTCGATGTCGATGTTTTAAATGGAATGCATTGCCTATATTAGCAATCCTAGTATGAGCAGGACTGAAAAAAAAAATAATGTAGTAAATATTTAAAAATCAGATAAATATGAAACATTGGGGTAGATTTACTAAAACTGAAAGGTGCAAAATCTGGTGCAGCTGTGCATGGTAGCTTGGCTACCAGATTTTGCACTCTCCAGTTTGAGTAAATCTACCCCATAGCCTGTAATGTATTTGCATATTTGGGCAAGCCAGCAGATGAAGCACTAGGCTTCTTTTCATGGCTTTTTGAAGCTGTCCTTAGCTGCTACACTGAAAAAAAAATCCTGTTGTTTATTGACCTCAATAGCTCAAGCTGAAATTGCCACAACAATCCTAACAGACCAGACCTATTTCATAGATCTGCGGCTTTGCTGCTGGTCTAAAAGCATCTAAACGTATATAGCAAAAATGCAAAAATACGGGGGTTTGGTCGCACTGAATGGCCATGAAGTGCTTAAGCCCACTGACTGCTGAAAAGTACCCCATTTTACCAGTGGGTTCCTATTCTAACCTTATGGTGAATGGTCCTATCTCTTAAACCATGGAAGCCAACGCTTCTCTTTATGGGAGACCAGAGGACTCATCCCATGGATCAGGTGGACACTGATTGGGGGTAATTAAGGAGGATGGGGTTCACCTAGGGTTGCCACCTCATCCCTTTAAACCCGAAGACATATGAATTACACAGGCTCTCTGGCTAATTAAGGTGGTAATTAAACTCACTTGGTGCCTTATCTGCATTAAATTAGCCTCAGAACCTGTGCAATTCATATGTGGTGAACCCCATCCTCCTTAATTACCCCCAATCAGTGTCCACCTGACCCATGGGATGAGTCCTCTGGTCTCCCATAAAGAGAAGCATTGGCTTCCATGGTTTAATAGATAGGAGCATTCACCCTAAGGTCAGTGTAGGAACCCACTGTTAAAACGGGGTACTTTGCAGCAGTCAGTGGGCTTAAGCACTTCATGGCCATTCGGTGTGACCAAACCCCCGTATTTATGCTATATACGTTTAGATGCTTGTAAACAGCCTGGCAGGAGTCAGTATCATGTGTGCGCTGTAATATGTATTTTTTTGTCTATTGGTCTTACAAGCAGCACCATGCGTTTGGTAGGGTCTTCCCCCCAAATATGTATTTTTTTGCTGCTGGTCCGGCACTTCTATTCCCAAAGACCAGCAGTAGTTCCACAGCTTTAACTTGCAAGGTTCTGCTGTTACCTGTTGTCCCACAGATGGCGGGCGCATTTCCTGTGCCTGGAACTGCCGTTTCCTTTTTATTTGACACCTTTGCTTGTGTATTACAGAAACTTTTAAGAGAAAATGTTTGATGTCTATGGAATGATCAGTCCTGTGAAACTGTGTACAACCAAGGAATCCATCACAAATATAGTGAACCCCTTGCCACCTGGGCCCATTCCGTCATTTCTCTCCTACATGTAAAACTCATCATCCCTAAACATTATAATATATATATATATTTTAGCAGAGACCTTGGGGAATAAAATGGCAGTTGTTGCATTTTTTTATGTCACTTGCCACCCAAGCTTATTTTAACATCTCTCTCCTACATGTGAAAATCATAATTTTTTTGGTAGAAAATTACGCAGAACCCTCCAAACATTATATATATATATCAGAAGCCCTAAGGAAGAAAATGGAGGTCGTTCAAATTTTTTGTCACTTGCCACCCAAGCCCATTTTAACATTTCTCTCCTACATGTAAAAATCGGATTTTTTTTGTTTGCTAGAAAATTGCTCAGAACCCCCCAAACATGATATATATATAGCAGAGACCCTAGGAAATAAAGTGGCGGTCGCTGTAATTTTTTATGTCACTTGCCACCCAAGCCAATTCTGGCATTTCATTCCTACATGTAAAAATCATCATTTTTTTTTTTGCTAGAAAAGTACTCAGAACCCCCAAACATTATATATGTTTTTTTTAGCAGAGACCTTTGGGAATAAAATGGTGGTCGTTGCAATTTTTTGTCACTTGCCATCCAAGCCAATTTTAACATTTCTCTCCTACATGTAAAAAACATCATTTTTTTTTTTTTTGCTAGAAAATTACTTAGAACCCCCAAACATTATATACATTTTAGCAGAGACCCTAGGGAATAAAATGGCGGTTGCTGGAATTTTTTATGTCACACGGAATTTGCGTCATATTTTTTCAAACTTTTTCACACTTTCATTAATAAAAAAAAAATTAATAAAATGGCGGTCGTTGCAATTTTTTATGTCACTTGCCACCCAAGCCCATGCTGACATTTCACTCCTACATGTAAAAATCATAATTTTTTTTTTTTTTTTGCTAGAAAATTACTCAAAACCCCCAAACATTATATGTATATTTTAAAACTGACACCCTAGGGCAGGGGTAGGCAACCTGCGGCCCTCCAGCTGTTGTAGAACTACATTTCCCATGAGGCACTGCAAGGCTGACGGGTACAATTACTCCTAGAGGCATGATGGGACTTGTAGTTTTGCAACAGCTGGAGGACCGCAGCTTGCCTACCCCTGGCCTAGGGAATAAAATGGCGGTTGTTACAATTTTTTGTCACTTGCTACCCAAGCCAATTTTAACACTTGTCTCCTACATGTAAAAATCATCTTTTTTTTTTTTTTTTTTTTTGCTAGAAAATTATTTAATTACAAACCCCCAAGATTTATTAAAAGATCGTTTTTTTTTTTTTTTTTTTTTCTACTAAAAATGTACATCCTCTGTTCACAATTTTAACCGAACCCATCGTTCACTGTTTTTTAACATTGTTGGCGGTAAAATAAGGGATCCGGTCCCCATCCGTTCGACGCCAGGAGGTCGACAACGTTTTGATGTTCAGGGTAGTACGGAGATCCTCATTAACATGGGCAGTCGGAACGTCACGGAGTACCCTTTACATCAAGATGTTGTCGACCTCCCGGCGTCCAACGGATGGGGACGGGATCCCACAGTCAAAATTTTATATGTATATTACAAACCCCCAAAACTCATTAAAAGATCGTTTTTTTTTTTTTTTTAATACTAAAAATGTACATCCTCACTTTACAGTCGTACCCGAACCCACCGTTCA
>BLSH010557091.1:809054-843007 GCA_018402905.1 Glandirana rugosa | reverse complement strand
CATCATAGTTCCAGCAAGATGGTGCACCACCACATTATGGGTGTCAGGTCCGAGCATTCCTAGATGAACAGTTTCCTGGAAAGTGGATTGGTCGTCGTGGGCCAGTTGAATGGCCTCCAAGGTCTCCCGATCTGACCCCCTTAGACTTTTATCTTTGGGGTCATCTGAAGGCAATTGTCTATGCTGTGAAGATACGAGATGTGCAGCACCTGAAACTACGGATACTGGAAGCCTGTGCTAGCATTTCTCCTGCGGTGTTGCTATCAGTGTGTGAAGAGTGGGAGAAGAGGGTTGCATTGACAATCCAACACAATGGGCAGCACATTGAACACATTTTATAAGTGGTCAAAAACTTGTAAATAACTCATGAAAGAATAAAGTTACATTAAAACCAAGCACACCATTGTTTTTCTTGTGAAATTCCCAATAAGTTTGATGTGTCACATGACCCTCTTCCTATTGAAAAAACAAAAGTTGGATTCAAAATGTCCGACTTCAAAATGGCCGCCATGGTCACCACCCATCTTGAAAAGTTTCCCCCCTCACATATACTAATGTGCCACAAACAGGAAGTTAATATACCCAACCATTCCCATTTTATTAAGGTGTATCCATATAAATGGCCCACCCTGTACATGTCCCCACACCATATCACTATGTTACCCACGTTCCAACTTCCCTCTACTATATTATCTTAACCATTTATTACTTTTCTTCCATCTTATTCCAAAGTCATCAGAGAATTACACCATATATCCCATATTTTAAAATACTTATTAGGTATCCCTCTATGTTCATACATTATTTTTTCATAGGGTATTATCTGAATGGTCACTCCAATCCATTGATTTATAGTTGGGGCCATCGGTTGCATCCATCTTATCGATATTTGTTAAGTGCTAAAAATAAGGTTTCTTGTAACATAATTCTATTATATATTGACCATTCTTCCGCTTCCAATAATCCCAATATACATATCTCCAGAGTACACGGTACCACCTTATTCATAATATTAGTTCATTTATCTGTCACCTGCTGCCAATATTCAGCCACCTACACTCACTACTTTACATTGTAGTAAAGTGTCATTTCTTCAGTGTTGTCATATGAAAAGATAGAATAAAATATTTACAAAAATAATCTGCTCTGTGTAATAGTTTAGCACAGAGCAGCCCCAATGCTCCTCTTTATTCGTGGCAAGAGAAGAGTGCTTTTTTATTTAACAATGTAATGTAGTAATGCCAACTGGTGCTCTGTTGGTTCATGGGATGTAAGAATTATAGTGACAGGTCCACTTTGAGTTCTCTTCATTTACCCAACGCCCTTGAATAAGACTCAGTTTGAGCTTAGCCTTCTATGGCACGCATAGAAACATATGTCCAGGCAGCCAAAATCTTTTACAGTGACTGATGGTTAGAGTTCTTTATATTGCGGCCAAGAATTGATTCTTCCCTTGCTACAGGCCAGTCTTCCGAATGAAATATTCTTTGCTGTTTGCAGAGACAGCCAGGTCATTGTAATGCATCGATCAGTGTGCACCTCACTGCAGCAAGATACAAAACAGCAGCTTTTATTTAATGGAAAAATATCATCGTTTTTGGTCAATTTTATTTTATTTTATTTCTTAAAAAATTGTAAACAGAGTTAATGCCATTTTTTAAAAATATTTGTATAAATCCTTCGTTTTTTGCCGTCTGTGTCTCCAATGGCAAGATCTCTCTTAATTTCTTTCCTTAGAAGCAAAACCAAGGAAGGAGATATCTTCCCGAAGGACCTGGTACAGCGATTCTGTTGCTGGCAACAACTCCCATTCTAATCTACTGTGAGGGAAAAAAAGTATTTGACCCCCTGCTGATTTTGTAGGTTTGCCCACTGACAAAGAAATGATCAGTCTATAATTTTAATGGTCGGTTTATTTTTACAGTGACAGGCAAAAGAATAACAAAAATATCCAGAAAAACACATTTCAAAAAAGTTATAAATTGATTTGCATTTTAATGCGTGAAATAAGTATTTGACCCTTTCAAAAACATGACTTAGGTGGAGAAACCCTTGTTGGCAATCACAGAGGTCAGACGTTTCTTGTAGTTGGCCACCAGGTTTGCAGACATCTCAGGAGGGATTTTGTCCCACTCCTCTTTGCAGATCTTCTCCAAGTCATTAAGGTTTGGAGACTGACGTATGGTAACGCGAATCTTCTGCTCCCTCCATATATTTTCTATGGGATTACGGTCTGGAGACTGGCTAGGCCACTCCAGGACCTTAATGTGCTTCTTCTTGGACCATTCCTTTGTTGCTTTGGCTGTGTGTTTTGTGTCATTGTTATGCTGAAATTCCCAGAAGGAGGTCTTCACCCAAGATTTGATGGTACATGGGCCCCGTTCATCGTCCCTTTGATGCGGTGAAGTTGTCCTGTCCCCTTAGCATAATGTTTCCACCTCCATGTGTGATGGTGGGGATGGTGTTCTTGGGGTCATAGGCAGCATTCCTGCTCCTCCTCCTCCTCCAAACATGGTGAGTTGAGTTGATGCCAAAAACCTCAATTTTGGTCTCATCTGACCACAACACTTTCACCCAGTTCTCCTCTGAATCATTCAGATGTTCATTAGCACACTTCAGTACATGTGATTTCTTGAGCAGGGGGACCTTGCGGGTGCTGCAGGATTTCAGTCCTACACGGCGTAGTGTTACCAATTGGTTTCTTGGTGACGATGGTCCCAGCTGCCTTGAGATCATTGATAAGATTCCCCCGTATAGTTCGGGACTGATTCCTCACCGTTCTCATGACCATCCACAAGATGAGACCATGCATGGAGCCCCAGACCCAGGGAGAGTGACGGTTATTTTGTGTTTCTTCCATTTGCGAATAATCGCACCAACTGTTGTCACCTCTCACCAAGCTGCTTGGCGATGGTCTTGTAGCCCATTCCAGCCTTGTGTAGGTCTCCAATCTTCTCCCTGACATCCTTGGACAGCTCTTTGGTCTTGGCCATGGTTGAGATATTGGAATCGGATTGATTGATTGCTCCTGTGGACAGGTGTCTTTTATACAGATAACAAGCTGAGATTAGGAGCACTCCCTTTAAGAGAAAACTCCTAATCTCAGCTTGTTACCTGTATAGAAGACACCTGGGAGCCAGAAATCTTGCTGATTGATAGGGGATCAAATATTTATTTCACTCATTAAAATGCAAATCAATTTCTAACTTTTTTGAAATGCGTTTTTCTGGATATTTTTGTCGTTCTGTCTCTCACTGTTAAAATAAACCGACCATTAACAATATAGACTGACCCTCGCTGTAGTGTCTTCATTGCTTCTTCCTTACTAGTGTATGAGATTCTGCAGCATTTTGGCCAGTAAGGTTTTTACCTTCAGTAAGCAGAGAAACAGAAAAGCCCTGTGGGGTAGCAGTTCACTCACACAAGTAGAGAAAAGTACATGAGATATAAAATGTAACATTTATTGATTTATATTAAAATGTAATAGTCCCTACAATATGGGACAAACATATAAATACAATACAAAACAACTTCTTATGTGGTGTAGGCAACATTGGTACAGCCCACCAAGGCCGGCCAATATGTGAAAAGCTTAGCCTGGATGACTAAGGGTCCTTTCAAACACACAGAGCCCGTTTTGATGGGCTCCGCTGCTCATCGGGGATCCATCTGTTGATCCCCGCTGAGCCGGTGGATGACAGGACAGTCTTGACCTGTCACAGCTCCATTCTTCCCTTTGAAGGATCGGATGAATACGGACCGTCTGTCCGTATTCATCCGATCCGATCCACCAGGCGGATGGAAAATAGGGTTCCCATCCGTCTGTTTTTGGCGGATCGGGTGTCAGCTGACATGTCACTGCTGACATCCGTCGCTCCATAGAAGACAACAGAGCGTCCGTTCAGGTCCACCTGAAAAACTGACAGGTGGCCCCGAACGATCTGCTAGTGTGAAAGAGCCCTTACTGTATCCCTGGGCTCACAAAAACAAAAATCCAGGCAGCCTGAAGTTCTCACAACATCACTGATAAGTATAAACAAAGTATCTTTTTGGTTCTTTTATCAAAGGAATGAGGTCTGGTCTGTAAATGAGGTCAGTTTAACTACTTAAAGATTAAGGCCACATTCACACTGGGGCGGTGAAGGCGGTAGCGGTAAAGTAAAACTAGCGGCACTTTACCGCTGTTATAGCAGCGCTTTGGAACCGCTATTCGGGCGGTAGCAGGGCGCTTTTAACCCCCCCCAGAAGAGGTTAAAAAAAGGGTCAAAAGTGCCAGCTCGCTGTGCTTCCGAAGCGGTGTTCAGCCGATTCGGAATCGATGGTCATTCATTTCAATGGCAGGGGCGGTGGAGGAGCAGTGTATGCACTGCTCCCGCACCGCCCCAAAGATGCTTGCAGGACTTTTTTTCCTGTCCCTCAAGCGCACCGCCCCAGTGTGAAAACACTCGGGTTTTCACACTGGGGTGGATTGGAGGGCGTTTTCAGGCATTTTACAGGCACTATTTTTAGCGCTAAAGCTAAGGCCCCTTTCACACGGCCAGGTCCACCTGTCAGTTTTTCAGGCGGACCTGAACGGATGCTCCATGCACCTCTATGGAGCGACGGATGTCAGTGGTGACATGTCCGCTAACCCCCGTAAATCCCGATGGATGGAAACCGTATTTTTCTATTCGTCTGGGGACCGGATCGAATGAAAACGGACAGACGGTCCATTTTCATCTGATTTCCCATAGAGGTGAGCGGGGGCGCTGACAGATCCGTCTCCGCACAGTGAGCTGATCCCTGCTAAGCAAAGCGGACCCCGCACATGGACACAGCTGTGTGAAAGGGGCCTAAACCTTTTCTGACATTTGTTGCTCACAGGTAAAAATGTGTATTTTCTGCTAGAAAATTACATAGAACCTCCAAACATTATATCTTTTTTTTTTTTTAGCTGAGACCCTAGAGAATAAAATGGCAATAGTTTCAATATTTTATGTCCCACGGTGATAGCGGTCTTTCAAACACAGTTTTTTTTTTTTTTAAATGCACTTTAATGAATTAAAAAAAAAAACAAATAGTAAAGTTAGCTCATTCTTTTTGTATAATGTGAAAGATGATGTTATACCGCAAGAATCGTGATCTTTATGCTAAGCAACAAAAACGTAATTCTCGTTTTAGCCAGAATCGTGCAGCTCTACTGTGTGCTGTGAGGTGGAGGGGGGGGGGAGATGGGGCAGCTGGATGTGCTTTAGAAGAGTCCTTCTATGTCCTCTGATAAAGCCCTGTGTACCATCAACAATTTCCACTCTTTATGTGCAGCTGGGCTCCAATATTTCATGGTGACCGGAAACCCACCAGAGCAATCAACAGTCACCACGGGGGACACACATGTAGGCAGGGTGTGGCTGCAAAGAGGCAGCAGAAGATCAGCAGCACTGGAATACTTCTTTCACCTTTTTTTTTGTATTTTATTTAAAGTGTCATTAAGGCTTCATTTAGATGTGCAGTTGGATGGTACAAATGTGCAGTAGAGACGTGTTTTTGCCACCCACCAATGGCCACCCTTAAGCTCCATTAGGCAGCAGATGAGGGCGTTTTACATGCCGCAGGAGTTTCCCCCATAACAGGTTTTTAGTGTCACTCTTTCTGGCCAGGCTAGAACGCTGATGTAATGGTGTTATGTTGGAGTTATTGACTGGCTGCTCTGCTGTGAGTAAGCTAATGTTAGGGGGGCGCAAATGACTTGCCTTACCCCAGGCGCTGACACCCCAAAACTGGCTCCTAACTTTTTTAGCTGGCTCCTAGATTCAAAGCAAATTTGTCAAGCCCTGCCTTAAACAATGGGCACTTTATGCCTCTCTGATAAGTTACCACTGGCATCAATGATTTTCTTTAGCTATCTGTAAGGGGGTAATTCTTCCCAATGACCACAAGTGTAAGGAGCATTCTTCCCATTGACCATCACACTAATGTATCATGAGTTGTAGATGTCATATTTCGCAGGGGTTCCCTGAGACCGGAAAGTTATTTCAAGGGTTCCTCTGCGTTGAAGAGGTTGAGAATGGCTGGTCTAGGGTGTGGTGGTAGATTGCCGGACTGAAGGATCGTAAAGAGAGCTGGCAATTTGTCTCTGGTATAGCTCAGAGTGCCCACCGAGAAAGAAAAGAGACAGAGGAGCCTTTAGTGTAGTAGATTTATTCAGAAACAAAAATGCTTCCACAATAAAAGGACAAAATGGACTTACAGGTGTTGAGCCTGCGGTCAGCCAACTGTGGGTAATAAGTTGTCATAAGCTACATTAAGCTGCTACCGAACCAACGCCATCACCCAATGGCGGTCACTTTGCCTTTATATATGTAGATAGCTACCTTTTTTTTTCAGCCAGTGATTCTCTAAGATAAAAGTGGTCTCAGCGGCGGATTCGCCGCAAGATTATTTTTATCTAGGGTGGGACCGGTGCCCCCTCCCGACGTTTTCCCGTCGTCTCCGCCACTTACGATAGCAGCAGAGACAATCGGGTCCGCTCCCCCCAGTGCATGGATGCCGAGTGAGCGGAAGATGCCTCCCACTCTGCTCCATAGCATTGCAGGGCGGAAGTGACGTCAAAAGTCACTTCCGCCCAATGCTCTTCAAGGGGACTTTTTTTTTCAATGTAATTTTATTTATTTTTTTCAAATTACATTTTAGTGTAAATATGAGATTTGAGGTCTTTTTGACCCCAGATCTCATATTTAGGAGGTCCTGGTATGCTTTTTTTTTCTATTTCAAGGAATGTTTACATTTCTTGTAATAGGAATAAAGTAATCAAATTTTTTTTTTAAATAACGGTGTAAAAATAAAAAGTAAAATAAATAAGAAAAAAAAAAATTAAAGCGCCCCGTCCCACCGAGCTTGCGCGCAGAAGTCGTCCGCATATGAAAACAATGTTCAAACCACACATGTGAGGTATCGCCGCGATCATTAGAGGGAGAGCAATAATTCCAGCTCTAGACCTCCTCTGTAACTCAAAACTGGTAACCTGTAGGAATTTTTAAAAGTCTCCAATGGAGATTTTTAAGTGCAAAAGTTTGTCGCCATTCCACAAGCGGGCACAATTTTGAGGCATGACATGTTGGGTATCAGTTTACTCGGTGTAACATTGTCTTTCACAATATGGGTAAAAAATGGGCTAACTTTACTGTTGTCTTATTTTTTAACTAAAAAAAGTGAAAGTTTTCCTAAAAAATCTCGCTTGTAAGACCGCTGCGCAAATACAGTGCAAAAAAAAGTATTGCAACAACTGCCATTTTATTCTCTAGGGTGTTAGAAAAAAACAATATATAATGTTTGGGGGTTCTAAGTAATTTTATAGCAAAAAAAAAAAAATGATTTAACTTGTAAACACCAAGGGGTTGATTTATTAAAGCTTGAAAGTGCAAAATTTGGTGCAGCTCCACACAGAAACCAATCAACTTCAAGGTTTTATTGTCAAGCTTGATTGAACAAGCTGAGGTTAGAAGCTGATTGGCTAGCATGCAAAGCTGCACCAGTTTTTGCACTCTCCAGCTTTAGTAAATCAACCCCCAAGTGTCAAAACTAGGCTCGGTCTGGAAGTGGTAGTAAACCCTCCTATCGTTTTCAGCCAAGGAAGCTGCCATCTTGGCCTCTGTTTGATCTCCAACTGCCATGATGCTGCACATGTGATAATCTATGACACCAGCCATTGGATGGTTTGACAGTTTGGTTGGGAGCACAACCAATGGGAGCGTTACATTCCCGATGCGTGCAACTACAGCAGTTCTCCAAACAGCCCACGGAAGAATCATAGTAGCCCATAGAGAATTACAGTAGCTCAGTGCTCCGAGCTTTGTAGTTTTATTTTAGGAAAGATAGATAGGTAATAGATAGATCTCACATAGGGCTTTGACAGTGGTAGCTGAAAAACCAATTTGAGGATATTTAAGGATGTAGGGTTATCTCCCTTCTATTGTTCAGGACCGCTATGAAGTCCTAGCTTGGGGTTGAAACCATCAGAGGGCTGTTGTTGGTGGAATTGCTCATGAAACATAAAACCCTGCACACATTTAGGCCTCATGCACACAGGAGCTGTAATACATAAAATGTGGGTGTCCAGGTACGTGCATCCTTCTCCAAACTGACATGTGCACCGCGTATATTGATTTCCATGGGCAGCTGTACACAGCACCTGTGGCTCCTGGGTGGGAAAATATACCCAATATTACGTTAGCCCCAGGCGATCGTCTGCATGAGGCCTAAAATAAAAAAGCAGCTCTTTCTGACCCCCCAGCCTTGCCCCTCACAGACTCACTGCTCTGTAAGTCAGAACTTCTCCTCTTTCGGGTTGAAAAATGTCTTCTGCCATTAAAGCGGAGTTCCACCCAGAAAAAAAAAATATTTTTGGCATCCACTCTTTTAACCACTTCAGCCCCGGAAGGATTTCACACTTTAGGACCAGAGCCCTTTTTACGATTCGGCACTGCGTTGCTTTAACTGACAATTACGCGGTCGTGCGACGTTGTACCCAAACTAAATTTGCATCCTTTTTTTCCCACAAATAGAGCTTTCTTTTGGTGGTATTTGATCCCCTCTGCGTCATTTCTGATCGCCGCTATAAACAAAAGAAAAGCGATAATTTTGCAAAAAAAAAACTAATTTCTTACTTTTTGCTAAAATACAAATCCAAAAAAAAAATATAAAAAAACATTTTCAGTTTTGGCCGATTTATATTCTTCCTCGTATTTTTGGTAAAAAAAAAAATCGCAATCGGTGTTTATTGATTGGTTTGCGCAAAAGTTGCGTTTACGGACGATGAGAATTAATTTCTGGGGTTTTTATTTTTTTTTTATTTTTTACTAGTAATGGCAGCGATCTGCGATTTTTAGCGGTACTGCGATATTTCAGCAGACATGTCGGACCATTTTGACACTTTTTTGGGACCATTGGCATTTATACAGCGATCAGTGCTATAAAAATGCACTGATTACTGTGTAAATGCCATTGGCAGTGAAGGGTTTAACCTGCAGGGGGCGCTCTAAGGGTTAACAGTGTTCCCTGGGTGTGTTCTAACTGTGTGTGGGCTGCCCTAGCTGGGGAAAGGGGATGATCTCGACTTCCATATAGAGGAAGCCTGTGATCATCGCCCTTCCCCCTCTAACAGAACGGAGATCCGTGTTTACATACACGAACCTCCGTTCTTTCACTGCCGGGGGGGCATCGCGGGTAGCCGGCAGCAATCGAGTCCACCTCACCCGCTCCCTGCCCCCCCCCCCCCGAACACAGTGAGCGCGCCTCCGGCGGCACGCGCGTGCTCACAGTGAGTGATATCACAGCCGTCGTCGTATGACAACGGTTTGCGATATCGAGCCACTTTGTCGCCGTCAGACTGCGGACGGCAAGTGGTTAATACTAAATAAATGTAACCTTTTGTTTCCTTACTTTCAACCCGCCTAGTAATTCCATGTATTTTTTACTCTCAATTTCGTTTCTCTCACTGCTGGACGTTTCCATTTTAGGTGAGGGCATCTGAAGCCCATCCGTAGTCTCCTGGCATCTCTTCCTGAAAGAAGTGCATGGTGGGTAACCATCATGCACTCCTCGATCTCGGTCCGCCTTAAATCGCGTCATTTCCTGTCTGGAAGTAACACGATTTTACAGTACAGGGAAGCCCACTGACTCCTGGGAAATGATGAGCCACATCTCCCAGGAGGCCAGGCGAAGCAGGAAGTGAGGAGAAGAGCCTAGGACCTAAAAGGCGCAAATTACAGAGACCACCTAGCAACAAGCGACTTAGGGTGAGTATAAAAATTTGTTTTCCTACAAAGGTAAGTCTATATAGGCCAAGGACTTGAATGATGTAAAAAACATTTCTAGGTGGAACTCCACTTTTAAGTCTATTTTCTGTGGATCCAGAGCATCAAGGATATGCACCCTGGGGGCACATAATCAGCATCACTTCATTACGTAATGCAGTTCTCCCAAGCTTTCAGGACCCACCCATCTCTGGGAATAGAATAGGACCGTGGAAATTTCGTGACCTGAATGAAGACTCTAGGAAAAACACATTTAAAAAAATAAAGGAGGTGGGGGAAGGTTTGCAACTCCTGGAGTTAGAATTGATAGTAAACATGTTCCTTGCCTGGCTGACCATTAACTTCATTACCTTCGGAGTCACTGACCTGGAACAAATGAGTAGTCCTTTTCTATATGCATGTTCTGGGTTAGTGAAATATTGATGCAAGAGGGTCAGCATGTTCAAACAATTTCCTATTTAAAATACACAACAAAGCCTTCATAACTTCTGTCTGCTGCGAAATGACAGGTCCTCTTTTGTGAAATAGTGTTAAAGGAACAGTTGGAGGAAGTAATAACCAGCCAACAGCTTTCTGCCTACCTTCTACAACCAGAATCTAGCATCTAATCGGCTGCTTTGTATTCGAGTTTCCTGTACTCCCGTAGAAACGTCCCTCAAAAGAATTGAGCAAAACTGCACAAATTGAGGAAGAGTGCCACTTCCTTGGCCTTGAAGTGTCTTCTAACTGTAATAAAATCATCTTGAGAGCTGTATTTCAGAGAGACTCAATTAAACAAATATTACTTTTGCTGCTTAAAGCTGCCGGCGATCACTTTATTTCGAGACGGTCCCAGCTGTCTGTTTTAAGGCTGACACTGATAAGTAATCATGCGCGATCAGGCAGATTTAAATTGCTTTGACAGCTCGAAGCACAGGTTCATTTTCTTAATCCAACTTTGCATTCTAGAAGCAGATTATGTCGAGCGTATTGAGTACATTTCCGTCGATTGGAGGGACGGTAATCTCCCACCGCCGCTTCCATTTTTATATATAATCTAAGATGTTACAGAAAGTGATCGGGGTGTTGTCCTATGAAGACCATCACCCCAGTGATCCAAAAGAACTTCAGGATTGGGTTTGTGTTCGGAGGGCAAAGACCGCCGCTGGCATACTGTGGGGCGCTCATCGGTTGCACTTCGTGAGCAGCGCTTTACAAGAAACTTGTCATGAGAGACAGGAATGTGCCTGTGGAATACTGTGATATAATTTGGATTATGTGGCTACTTCAGATACTGACAGTTACTGGCAATCTTCAGGAGAGAATTTTGACAGTATTTTGATAATCGTGATGAGTGTTTTTGCACTGTCAGTCAGCTTCTGTAGGTTTTCGCTACAGCTTTCCATTAAAGTAGATCTAAACCTAATCACTAGAACCTCATATGAGCTTTAGCAGGTTAACACTAAATTCCATGTAGATATAAACCACACAAATTATTGCAGCTTCATATTCCTTAATGCATTGTTTAAGCACAAAAAAATTAAATGATAACCCTCTAGGATCCTGCCATGGCCTGTCCTGTCTGTAGCAGTGTTGCGTGCCAGCTTGTGGTCTTTTGGCTATGGCTGGTCATGCACGTAGGCGTGTGTGCACACATTGGCGTGTGTGGGTTAACAAGCATCAGTGTGCATACATTAGTGTGCCTTGGCATGCATCCCTGACGCTGGTTGGTAACCAGGGTTGGAGATGCCAAAGAAACCCATGATGCGTCGCTGCAAGCGCCAGCTTAGACTGATCCGATGACTCCACCTCTGATGGGGGACAGAATCCAGTAGGAGCTTGTCTAAGCTCAAAGTAAAATACATAGTGTCAAAAGAGGACGACTGCACACCGAAAAGTAGCCCAGCCCTACTGTGTAAGAGCTAAAGCTGTTCTTTTACACTAGGACTGGGCTACTTTTCGCTGTGTGGTTTTAGCAGTTTTCACCCTAGATATTTTACTTTAAGATTAGACGAGCTCCTTCTGAATGCTGGCACCAATCACCAGATCAGTCTATGTTGGCGCTTGGAATGGCACTCTGTGGGTTTTGTTGGCATCTCCAACCTCGTTTGCCAACTCTACCTGTTCGTCCTCAGCATCTCCAATCCCTGTTGCCAACTCTACCTTTTCCTGTTATTTGCTTTGCCTGTCCTGACTCGCAGCTTCATTCTTATTCTGTCACCTAAACATAGTCACCCTTCTCCTGTGACCATTTGGTAGGGGAAACCCAAGGGCCCTGACCTGATGTCAGCTTGCAGCAAAGCAGCCGGGGAGGGGGAGCATTAGGTTCACTGACCCATCACTCCTTTGTGGGGTGCTGTGGTAAAGACCAAGCTACCACTTAGACTATGTGCCTTGGGGTAGCCTATATTAACTGCTAGGGGTGTTGCCTGTAACACACATAGGATATAAATCTGTGTGTGTATAAACAGTCTGGAGCCTAGGAGAGCAGTGTTCTTCCCTAGGAGTAGAGTTTCCCAGCCAGAAGGGCCGCTGCTCTTCCTGGCAGTCGAGCTGAAGATCAGTTGGCTGTATCCTTGCAGTCCAACTGAATATCAGCCTTCTCTATCTGTGTGTGTATAGATAGTCTGGAGCCTGGGAGAGCAGTGTTCTTCCCTAGGAGGAGAGTTTCCCAGCCAGAAGGACTGCTGCTCTTCCTGGCAGTCCAGCTGAAGATCAGTTGGCTGTATCCTTGCAGTCCAACTGAAGATCGGCCTGCTGTATCTGTGTATGCATAGATAGTCTGGAGCCTGGGAGAGCAGTGTTCTTCCCTAGGAGGAGAGTTTGCCAGCCAGAAGGACTGCTGCTCTTCCTGGCAGCCCAGCTGAAGATCAGTTGGCTGTATCCTTGCAGTCCAGTTGAAGATCGGCCTGCTGTATCTGTGTGTGTATAGATAGTCTGGAGCCTGGGAGAACAGTGTTCTTCCCTAGGAGAGTTTCCCAGCCAGAAGGACTGCTGCTCTTCCTGGCAGGCCAGCTGAAGATCAGTTGGCTGTATCCTTGCAGTCCAGCTGAAGATCGGCCTGCTGTATCTGTGTGTGTATAAATAGTCTGGAGCCTGGGAGAGCAGTGTTCTTGGCTAGTAGAAGAGTTCTCCAGCCAGAATGGCTGCTGCTCTTCCTGGCAGGCCAGCTGAAGATCAGTTGGCTGTATCCTTGCAGTCCAGCTGAAGATCGGCCTGCTGTATCTGTGTGTGTGTATAAATAGTCTGGAGCCTGGGAGAGCAGTGTTCTTCCCTAGGAGGAGAGTTTCCCAGTCAGGACTGCTGCTCTTCCTGGCAGGCCAGCTGAAGATCAGTTGGCTGTATCCTTGCAGTCCAGCTGAAGATCAGCCTGCCGTATCTGTGTGTGTATAGATAGTCTGGAGCCTGGGAAAGCAGTGTTCTTTGCTAGTAGAAGAGTTCTCCAGCCTGAAGGGCTGCTGCTCTTCCTGGCAGTCCAGCTGAAGATCGGTCGGCTGCCGTACACACGGACTGAATGTCGGATGGTTTCTGTTGAACTGCCCATATTTATGGGGCTTTAGATTATAGAGATTTTCTCTCACTTCTGATCTTATTCTTTCATCGGGGCAGGAAGTAACGGGAAATCTCCACTTGGGACAGAGATGACAAACAAATTAACTGACGGGGGGTTTAACCCTTAAAGTACATTGGCGGCAGCAGCGACTATAGCACCCGGGGATTTGTTTACATTTTTGCTGCCAACTATGCTGTAGAAGCGATCACTTCTACATGCTGTAGAAGGTTTTCATACGTCTTTAGCCAGCTTGACATAGAATATCACTCCACTAACATGATTTGTAAGACATCTGTCAGAAACGAGATGAAAAGGGAGATCTGGTATCACAGGTTTTCTATCAACAATGTAACACACGCTTATGTTATATTGCTGTTGGAGGGAGCCATGCTGACAGGTGGTGGGAGTCCCTTATGTAAGATCATCGGAGATGTATCTCTAAAGGCTCACGGCGAGCGCTGTGTTTTTTTTTGCTTTTTTTTTTTCACCGTGTGGGTGGTAACTGCAATAAGAACCAAATCTTTCTTTATCCTGATCTCAGTAATGTCCTATCAAACCCTCTCGCTCTTCTCCAGATAATGATGTTGACTCTTTACAAGGCCAGATCTTGAGGGACCAAAGTTAGACACTTCCGCCACATAACCTCAGTATAAATTGATGTATTGATGGGTAGTTTTATCGAACCGCTTGCCGTAATGAGTCGACTTCCAATCAATTTTTTCCATGTTGTCTCTCCTAAAAATATTCTTTGGTGCGTCGTCATTACCTCAGTTTGAATCACTAAGCATTGCTGTCCTATTACTTTTCCTTGTTCCACTTAAAACGCTGCCTTGTTGGCAAGGAGTTTTTCTATTTTTTTTTTTTCACCAGAAGCGTACGGCTGACAATGAATATTTTTTCCATTGAAGACCTCAGCTACTAGTGTTTCTATGGCAACAGGCTTCCAGAGGTCTTGTTGCACGCTAGGCCTTTGATCCTTTAGAGCTCCCCGCTGCAATGTCCCTCTAACTGTTACAAACAAGGGGTGGAGGAGACAGAATGAGAACATAAAAACTTTACTGTTGACAGAAAGGAAATAGATTAGGCGAGAATTAGTCTCGACACACTCTGCCCATAAATCCGGTGGCGGCCTCTTCGGCTGGTACCTAATTTATCTTCTTGTTTATCTCCCCCTTGCTGCCTCCTGATGCTTGGACAGTGGCCTACTTGTTGCTCTCCATTCTTCCTGCATAATCATGAGCAACGGCCCTTAATTACTGTGGATTCACTTACGATTGTCTTGCTCTCTACACATTCCCTCTGCTTGCCGCCATGTTGGCATGGCAACCATTCAGAGGCAAGAAAGGCCTGCTGGGTCAGCTGTGGTAGCTCAGTGGCTTAGTTAATGGTGCTTATTCAAATATGGCACAAGAGATAAGAGAGAGAGATTGGACAGGCTGAGCAATGCTTAGCTGGGAATCTCTCGGGGAACGTTTTGTGGATAATAAGGAAATGAAATAGCTTATTGAAGTTTTCATTCCCTGTAGGATAAAAGATGACAGCAAAAATAGTGCGCTGCAAGTTACTACCTTTCATGTGTGTGTTCGGGAATAGACAGGGATAGAATTTATTTTATATTGCATTCTTTTGTTTGCCTACATAATTACCTACTCAGTTTAACCTATTGTGCATCTCCTGCTTGTCTTATCTGGGCAGGTCAGTTTTGAAGACCTATACCCACCACTTGTGTCCACCACTATACCCGAAACTCACCTTAACCACTGACAACTTACGCAAGAGGGCCACCATATTACACACACTATGGCACATTGCACTGGTGGGACTACAATGCTCTGTTACAGAGACACTGATCAGACTACACAGATCTCAGAGAGACTAACCAAACTGTTGAGTTGATGAGAGACTGACCAGGCTGCCAAGCTATAGAGAGATTGAACAGGCTGCCAATTTATAGAGAGACTGACCAGGCTGCCAATTTATAGAGAGACTGACCAGGCTGCCAAATTATAGAGAGACTGACCAGGCTGCCAAGTAATAGAGAGACTAACCAGGCAGCCAATTTATAGAGAGACTGACCAGGCTGCCAATTTATAGAGAGACTGACCAGGCTGCCAAGTAATAGAGAGACTGACCAGGCTGCCAAGGTATAGAGAGACTGACCAGGCTGCCAATTTATAGAGAGACTGACCAGGCTGCCAAGTTATAGAGAGACTAACCAGGCTGCCAAGGTATAGAGAGACTGACCAGGCTGCCAAGCTATAGAGAAACTGACCAGGCCGCCAAGTTATAGAGAGACTGACCAGCCTGCCAAATTATAGAGAGACTGACCAGGCTGCCAAGGTATAGAGAGACTGACCAGGCTGCCAAGGTATAGAGAGACTGACCAGGCTGCCAAGCTATAGAGAAACTGAACAGGCTGCCAATTTATAGAGAGACTGACCAGGCTGCCAAGTAATAGAGAGACTGACCAGGCTGCCAAGGTATAGAGAGACTGACCAGGCTGCCAAGGTATAGAGAGACTGACCAGGCTGCCAAGGTATAGAGAGACTGACCAGGCTGCCAAGTTATAGAGAGACTGACCAGGCTGCCAAGGTATAGAGAGACTGACCAGGCTACCAAGTTATAGAGAGACTGACCAGGCCGCCAAGTTATAGAGAGACTGGCCAGGCTGCCAAGGTATAGAGAGACTGACCAGGCTGCTAAGTTTCGTCATCAACGTTATCGGTAACGCCTTTGATAACGTTGATGACGAAACGCGTCAGCCGGTACCTATTCCTTACATCCTACATCACATCCGGGTGTGCAGAGCGAGATGGTGGAACGCAATCGAGGTGTACAGGAAGTACACAGGACCTCTTTTTAAGCATTATCGCGTCCCCAACGCTCGACCAGGCACTGTGACAATGGTGGACTTGTAGGACTTTGATGTTTGTGTGATGCACGCCATTTTAAACTTTTATATTCATTCATCTTTGTATAACCTGCACGTGGCTAATACATTTTATTTATTATTTTACATATTATGCTATGGATCTTCTTTTTTCCTTTTTTTCCTTATACGGATGATGAGACCTATCCTATACCAGGATCAACATAAACACCTGAGATACGTCTAAGCGCTTTACCCCTGCAGGGGTGGCATTCTCCGGTAAGCAGGGGACCTTGAGGGGAGCACGTGTGATCTGCACCAAGTACCCCATGAGTCATTCTGACAGCTCAAGAGCATTACAGGATCAGAATAAAACAACTTATAGCACCGTGCACTTTGGGGGATTGGACTATTGATATTAAATGTGAATTGCTGATACAAGGACAGTGGCTATATTTATGAATTTTGCTATCAACACGACTTATTATATCCAGTTGCGAACCACCTAGTGGTTGAAAGCCAACATTGCATCTATACTTGTCTCCTTTTAAATTTGCTGTTTTTTTTACACATTATTAATCAATGTAATTTTTATATTTAATTTTAGTCCGTATATTTTACACATCTTTATATGTTTTTCTATTCAAGATAATTGATTACCATACACTGCACCTTTGCACTTTAGCACAAATCACATCAAGTTTAGGAGCATATTTCTACTAAAAATATGTTTGCACATATGTATCAATATTTATTTGCACATTTTTGATTTTGCACATATTCACATATTCTTATGCATATACCTTATTTTATGTACTGTATCAAGCTGAATGGGTTTCCCCATACAAAAATTCCATTAATTCCTATGCGGATTTAATTTAACATTTAGATGTATTGATCTCGCCAAAGCAGCGCCAGTGTCCAGCTATTGTATACATATATCATCAAAAAGGACATAAGTACAAATTATAAACCTTTCGAGATCATGAATCGTCAGATGGTCTACGCATTACGCGGGTTTCCCTGCTTCTTCAGGACCAAGCATGTAAGATAAACGTCAGGTTTTGTACTGTAATAGTAAAGTAGAAAATACAGTTTATTAACAAAAACTATAAAATGCAAATACATCAACAAAAATTGAAAAATACCCACAGTGTCTATATGGAAAGGTGGAAAAGGGGGCCAACGCCCAAAAAGAGAGGAAGACATACATATGCAAGGAAAAAAATAAAAATTTTATGTCTGTCTGGGGCTGCATGAGTGCTGCCGGCACTGGGGAATCATAAATGCCAACATGTACTGTGACATACTGAAGCAGAGCATGATCCCCTCCCTTTGGAGACTAGGCTGCAGGGCAGTATTCCAACATAACGACCCCAAACACCTCCAAGACGACCACTGCCTTGCTAAAAAAGCTGAGGTTAAAGGTAATGGACTGGCCAAGCATGTCTCCAGACCTAAACCCTATTGAGCATATGTGGGGCATCTTCAAATGGAAGGCGGAGGAGTGCAAGGTCTCTAACATCCACCAGCTCCGTGATGTCGTCATGGAGGAGTGGAAGAGGACTCCAGTGGCAACCTGTGAAGCTCTGGTGAACTCCATGCCCTAGAGGGTTAAGGCAATGCTGGAAAATAATGGTGACCACACAAAATATTGACACTTTGGGCCCAATTTGGACATTTTCACTTAGGGGTGTACTCACTTTTGTTGCCAGCGGTTTAGACATTAATGGCTGTGTGTTGAGTTATTTTGAGGGGACAGCAAATTTACACTGTTATACAAGCTGTACACTCACTACTTTACATTGTAGCAAAGTGTCATTTCATCAGTGTTGTCACATGAAAAGATAGAATAAAATATTTACAAAAATGAGGGGTGTACTCACTTTTGTGAGATACTGTATATGGCATGCCACCTATCTCCTCAACTACAAAATGACTCATCAGACTAGTTGTAGAAAGTTATAGAAGGACAGGCCAGTTCAAGTTACAAAGCCATCTGGCGAGTGTCTCTGTAACTTGGTAATCTGGTGAGCCTCTCTGTTACTTGATAGTCTGGTGAGCCTTTCTGTAATTTGGCACTGTAGTCTGGTGAGTCTCTCTGCAATTTGGCAACCTGGTCAGTCTTTCTGTAACTGGAAAGTTCGGTCAGTCTATTTGTAACCTGGTTGTCTAGTCAGTCTCTCTGTAAATAGGTAGTCTGGTCAGTCCTTGAAATTGGGTAGTGTGATCAGTCTCTCTGAAACTTGGTAGTCTAGTCCAGTCAGTCTCTCTGTAACGTAGTAGTCTGGTCAGTTCTTGAAATTCAGTAGTCTGATCAGTCTCTCTGTAACATGGTAGTCTGGTCAGTCCTTGAAATTCAGTAGTCTGATCAATCTCTCTGTAACATGGTAGTCTAGTGAGCCTCTCTGTAACTTGGTAGTCTGGTGAGTCTCTCTGCAATTTGGCAACAGTGGTGGCCCATAATGCAGCGTGCAGGGGTGCCGCCCCCCTAATCCATGCCTCTGGCCCCTTAATCTACATGCGGGGCGCTGGACACATGGATTCCAATGAGGGTTTTTTTTTCAGTATCTGAAAAGTCTCTCTGAAATTCGGTAGTCTGATGAGTCTCTTTGTAATTTTGGTAAATTCAATAACTCAGCGGTCTTCCAAAAACAGGACACCCCCCCATAATTCCTGAAAATATAAATAAAAATTATAGCAAACAATTAAGAATTAAATGATAAATAATGACATAATTGGGATTTGCTCTGTTTCAACTTATTTTTGAATTTCGTTTATCACTTTAGATCACTCAGTTATTTGTGTGTGTTTGGTGGATAGCAGGTTGCTAATACAGATTTAACAAATGGTTTTAAACAATCATCTACCGATCAAATATTTTCGATCGGTATGTTCATTTGCTATTTAAATCACTTGTTGCGATCACTCATACTTAGAAATCGCTAAGTGTATGTATGACCACCATAAGAGCAGTGTGCAGGACTGTCACTTCTGAGTATTATGTAGAGCAGCGCAGGCTGTCACTTTTTATTAGGATGGAAGAATATGTCAGTGTTTCATATGTATGTGCCCAGCAGTCAGACCGTGAACAAGACAGGTACTAGAGCACAATTGTCTGCACTGCCTGCACACAGCCGTACTGTCCTGCAGTCAGCCGTTATTGTTACCTTATGAAGAGCAGCCTGCAGCAAAGACACGTACTGCCAATTTGGTTTCAGCAATCCGTCCTCGAGAACAAAAGGTAGATATATGTATTACGTTGGTATTGGCTAAACCTAGTCAGTCTGCCTAAAAGAGACAATACACTACATTATAAGCACAATTATCATTGCCCCCTAGTGGACTCTCTGGAGTACTAAATAGAAAACCCACTCCATGGAAGAGGTTAAATTGACTCTTACTCAATATTAAACATTTAAAGCTGAACTCTGAGATAAATACTTTTATTTTTACCCTCAAAATCCTTTTCATTAAAAACAACTGTGTGGTGGCGGGGGGTCAGAAAGCAGGCAGTTGATCCACATTTATATCAGTCGCCTACAATGGGACATGGTGGCTGCCAGGGGAGGGCTGGCCCAGGGGGTAGGGTGGCAATTGCCCCCCAGGCCCCCCTAACTTACATTTAAAATGGCCGATGGCTGCTGCCTGCTCACACTTTTTTTTTTTCTTGTGGAGGAAGGAAATAGGGCCCAGGGGCACAGCCACCAACTAACTGCAGGCAAAGGGGGGGTGCCCCAGGGCCGGCCCTACCATGGATCCCGCTAGGCCCATTGGGTGGGCATGGATGGTGAGCTGATTCAGTGGTTCAATGGACCACTTGACTGGACTTGCCCCCCAGGCCTACGGCTGCCAGCCCTCCCCTGGTGGCTGCTCAGGTCTGTTCACATTACTGCAGTGTTTCACTTCATGGTGCGGCAATTTAACTCGGCATGTCAATTTGGGCAAGTGGTGCCGCTTGCCAAACTTGCCTATTGATAAAGTACCCCCCAGTACAGAAACTGGACTTTTAAGGCAACAGAAAGCAGGCAGTTGATCCACATTTATATCAGTCGCCTACAATGGGACATGGTGGCTGCTCAGGTCTGTTCACATTACTGCAGTGTTTCACTTCATGGTGCGGCAATTTAACTTGGCATGTCAATTTTGGCAAGTGGTGCTGTTTGCCAAACTTGCCTATTGATAAAGTAACCCCCAGTACAGAAACTGGACTTTTAAGGCAACAGAGACTGATATATCATAAAATATAATGTTTTATTTCTACAAAATATAAAATGGTATATAAAATATAAAAGGGTGCGTACATCACCACTTAAAATACATAACACATATGGTACAATACATAAGATGCTGACAGGTTGATCAGTTCATGGTCTTTTCTAATGTGAGCCCAACGCGTTTCAGGAAGTCAGTAATACCTTCTTCAGGGGCATGTATAAACACAGAAAAGATCAATGCTATTTTCAATTCTATAAAAGAGCATCAGAGGTCAGCACAACATTTTCAAGGCAGACGTTAACAACCATTGCGAAAATTGTACAACGCACAATGTCATACCAGCAAGAAATCATGGAAATGTACAGATCAGGAGCTGCCGCGCTCAAGGAGAGGGACCCCCACTAGCTCAAGCTGCCGAGGAGAGTGGCCAAAGGCCCCCTGAGTTCCACACAAGGATCCCCAATTTAAAGGCCAACGCCACAATGCCACCCCAGATGTCTCTGGACGATTATCCCTGTGGTGTCTAGAATACAAGACAGTAGTGAGGTAGTCCTCAATGGGAGCCATAGTATTATAGTAGGGAGCCATAAGATATGAAAAGATAAATTGTAGGTATCACAAGGACAATAATAACAGCCCAAACAGATTCAATCTTTGTAGTATAACCTAGTAGGGGTAATAGAGTGGTATATACGTAAGTATGGTTATAAGGGTAACGATACACAAAGGAATATCTGTATATAATATTGTTTTACCTTTTCAGCGTTCCACGGGCAGGCTGACCCCATGGGGGAGTATATGTTCGAGTATTTGGGAGATCGCAGCAGCAGCACTCTGCCCGAATGATCTCCCCGGCTATTTATATGTTGCAGCGTGGAAACTGGGCGCACCACCCATGACAATCACGTCGCTCATGAGGCGCGACACAGATCGCGCATGCCTGATATCGGCAAAGCTGCCCATCAAAAGTACGGCCATCATTGAGGTAAGTTAGTGCGAAGAACAACAGGGCGCATGCGCGGCCAGGCCATGATGGAATCTCTGAGCGCAAGTGCACGGCGCCCCCCAATGCTAAGCATGTGAGGGCGTCATGCAAAAGCGGTCCACCGACGCACAAAGTGGGGCCCAAAACGTGGGGAAACCTTCCTGGGCCGCAATAATGCCACCCGCCCAAAGAAGGGAGGCCTTCGTGCGCCAGGCGGGAATCCAGGAGGGCCAAAGGCCATATGTAAAAAGACCCCCGGCAGCGAGCACGAGCATTGTCTATTGAAGTCAAAAAGTCAAACTTGCCCATTAAAGTCAAAAAGTCAGACTCGCTCATTGAAGTCCAACTTGCCCATTAAAGTCAAAAAGTCAGACTCTCCCATTAAAGTCAAAAAGTCAGACTCGACCATTGAAGTGAAAAAGTCAAACTCGCCCATTAAGGTCAAAAAAGTGCGGTAGCAGAGGTGTTTGGAAACTACACAATGATTCAGACGAGCTCGGCGCTCGTGGAGACGGGAGTGTGACTTTGTTTTAAATGTGTTAATTTCTACCTTTTAATAAATGTTTTAATCAAACGGTATCACACCAAGGAAAGTTTCTGTCTTTCTCTCATACCCACTCATTGGGAGGTTCTTCTCCCAGAAATCAATGAGAGATCCAGGTTCCCAACTACCATAGTGAGCACAGACACACATCAAGGCCTTTAGGGGTCTCTAGGGAGACCCCTAGAGGCGAGACGAGGGAACATCTATACAAAGAAACCTCTACATGCTAGAGCGCTAGCACCCCTCAGGGCTAGGACACATAAGGGTGATGCCAGCTAAGAAAGAAAAGACACTTTTCACCACTTTGACTGAGCGCACAGATGTCCCACACACCGGTGAAGGAATTTATCACATGAATGTCTGAAGTGTTATGGACTTGAATTTTATTGGTGTTTTATATTGATGGCTTTTTGATTCAATGATTTTTTATTAATCATTTTTTCCACATGTGGTTATATTTAGTCTCACGCTTTGAGGTTGCAAGTTATCTATTATCGATCAATACCCACATTATTTATTACCACTGGTTTAGGTGTCCAGCCTTGAGACACTTATTATTATATTAATTTGCAAATTTTACTACGTGTAACAGAAGTAATGATACTATAATTATGTTATATTGCTCTGGTTTACATAAGTCACTTCGAATCTAAATAAGTATACGAATGAGGCACAATTATTTTGTTTTATGTCACATCGATTTAATCATAGATAGAGCTGCACTACACCCACTTCCCAATTTCAAAAAGTCAGACTCGCCCATTAAAGTCAAAAAGTCAGCTCGGCATGTCAATTTTGGCAAGTGGTGCCGCTTGCCAAACTTGCTCATTGAAGTCCAAAAGTCAAACTTGCCCATTGAAGTCCAAAAGTCAGACTCGCCCATTAAAGTCCAAAATTCAGACTCGCCCATTAAAGTCCAAAAGTCAGACTCGCCCATTGAAGTCCAAAAGTCAGACTCGCCCATAGAAGTCAAAAAGTCAAACTCGTCCAGTAAGGTCAAAAAGTCAGACTCGACCATTACAGTCAAAAAGTCAAACTCGTCCAGTAAGGTCAAAAAGTCAGACTCGACCATTACAGTCAAAAAGTCAGACTCGCCCATTGAAGTCCAAAAGTCAGACTCGCCCATTGAAGTCCAAAAGTCAGACTCGCCCATTGAAGTCCAAAAGTCAGACTCGCCCATTGAAGTCCAAAAGGCAGACTCGCCCATTGGAGTCCAAAACTCAGATTCGCCCATTGGAGTCCAAAACTCAGACTCGACCATTCCATTAAAAAAGTCAGACTCGCCCATTGAAGTCCAAAAGTCAGACTCGCCCATTGGAGTCCAAAACTCAGACTCCCCTATTGAACTCCAAAAGTCAGACTCGACCATTACAGTCAAAAAGTCAGACTCGCCCATTGAAGTCAAAACATCAGACTCGCCCATTGAAGTCCAAAAGGCAGACTCGCCCATTGGAGTCCAAAACTCAGACTCCCCTATTGAAGTCCAAAAGTCAGACTCGCCCATTGAAGTCCAAAAGGCAGACTCGCCCATTGCAGTCCAAAACTCAGTCTCCCCTATTGAAGTCCAAAAGTCAGACTCGACCGTTACAGTCAAAAAGTCAGACTCGCCCATTGAAGTCCAAAAGTCAGACTTGCCCATTGAAGTCCAAAAGTCAGACTCACCCATTGAAGTCAAAAAGTCAAACTCGCCCATTGAAGTCAAAAAGTCAAACTCTCCCATAGAAGTCAGAAAGTCAAATTCGCCCATTGAAGTCCAAAAATCAGACTCGCCCATTAAAGTCCTAAAGTCAGACTTGCCCATTGAAGTAAAAAATTCAGACTCGCCCATAGAAGTCAAAAAGTCAGGTTCGGCATGTCAATTTTGGCAAGTGGTGCCGCTTGCCAAACTCGCCTATTACAGTCAAAAAGTCAGACTCGCCCATAGAAGTCCAAAAGTCAGACTCGCCCATAGAAGTCCAAAAGTCAGACTCGCCCATTAAGGTCAAAACGTCCGACTCGGCATGTCAATTTTGGTAAGTGATGCCGCTTGCCAAAGTTGCTCATTGAAGTCAAAAAGTCAAACTCTCCCAGTCTTTCAGCACTGCGTCACTTTGAATGATAATTGCGCGGTCGTGTGACGTTGTACCCAAACAAAATTGACGTCCTTTTTTTCCCACAAATAGAGCTTTGTTTTGGAGGTATTTGATCCCCTCTGCAGTTTTTATTTTTTGCACTATAAACAAGAAAAAACGACAATTTAAAAAAAAAACAATATTTTTTACTTTGCTATAATACATATCCAAAAAAAATGTTAAAAAACTAATTTATCGGATATATATTCTACATATTTGTGGTTAAAAAAATTGCAATAGGTGTATATTGATTGGTTTGCGCAACAGTTGCCGGGTTTACAAAGGATGTGAATTAATTTATGGTGTTTTACTATTTTTTTTTTTTTATTACTACTAATGGCGGCGGTCTGTGATTTTTATCCAGACTGCGATATTGCTGCAGACAGATTGGACACTTTTGACACTTTTTTGGGACCATTGACATTTATACCGCTATCAGGGCTTTAAATAGCCACTCATTACTGTGTAAATTCCATTGGCAGGGAAGGGGTTAAACTGTAGGGGACGATCAAGGGGTTAACTGTGTTCCCTAAGTGTCTTCTAACTGTATGGGGGCTTGGCTGGCAGGGGCATGATATATCTAACTGATCCCGGTTGTCAGAACAGGGAACCGTGTTTACATCAACGCTTCCCCATTCTTCCTCTGTCGTAGGCGATCGCGGGTCTGTGCAGATCGCCGGTTATATACGCCGATCTGCGCAGCGGAGCCACTTTGCCGCCGTATATATACACACGATGCGGTCGGCAAGTGGTTAAAGTAAAAAAAGTCAGATTCGCTCATTGAAGTAAAAAAGTCAGATTCGCCCATTGAAGTCAAAAAGTCAGACTCGCCCATTGAAGTCCAAAATTCAGACGCGCCCATTGAAGTCCAAAATTCAGACGCGCCCATTGAAGTCCAAAAGTCAGACTCGCCCATTGAAGTCCAAAATTCAGACGTGCCCATTGAAGTCCAAAAGTCAGACTATCCCATTAAAGTCCAAAAGTCAGACTCGCCCATTAAAGTCCAAAAGTCAGACTCGCCCATTAAAGTCCAAAAGTCAAACTCTCCTATAGAAGTCAAAAAGTCAAATCCTCATACATAGGATGTGCCTGTTTATCTGCAGCTCTCTCTCCTCTACTCTTTGCCGCCTTATAGCCATGCGATGCGGTCGGCAAGTGGTTAAAGTCAAAAAAGTCAGACCATTAAAGTCAAAAAGTCAAACTCACCCATTGAAGTCAAAAAGTCCAACTTGCCCATTGAAGTCAAAAAGCCCAAAATTCAGACGCACCCATTAAAGTCAAAAAGTCAGACTCACCCATTAAAGTCCAAAAGTCAGACTCGCCCATTGAAGCCAAAAAGTCAAACTCGCCCATTAAAGTCCAAAAGTCAGACTCGCCCATTGAAGTCAAAAAGTCAAACTTGCCCTTTGAAGTCAAAAAGTCAGACTCGCCCATTAAAGTCAAAAAGTCAGACTCGCCCATTAAAGTCAAAAAGTCAGACTCCCCCATTAAAGTCCAAAAGTCAGACTCGCCCATTGAAGTCAAAAAGTCAAACTCGCCCATTGAAATAAAAAAGTTGTATCCTCATACATAGGTTGTGCCTGTTTATCTGCCGCTCTCTCTCCTCTACAGATGTTCAAAGTCCACAGATCAAAAGCTTTTGTCAGCTTCCATAAGGCAGGGGGTGGGGATTTGATGTCACGCAAGGCTCAGCAGAGAGCTGAGTGTAATCTGGGACCTGAATGAATGGAAAGGACACACACTCTTCCACACAGTCTCATAGGGCAGCGATGGCGAACCTTGGCACCCCAGATGTTTTGGAACTATATTTCCCATGATGCTCAACTACACTTCAGAGTGCATGAGCATCATGGGAAATGTAGTTCCACAACATCTGGGGTGCCAAGGTTCGCCATCACTGTCACAGGGAAACTTGCACAACTGAGGCTGTCAATCATCTTCTGTGTGCTGGAGGGCCATCTCATGAGGTTCTCTGGTTGGGATAACCCGTCAGAAGTGACTTATGCAGATAGGAAATGGAAGAAAGAGGAGACGGAAATCACTCCCAGTGCTTTGGAATGAGACAAGTACACACTATAGAGTAATATGCTCTGTTCATTTTTCCTTTCAGAGGTTTACAACCACTGTAATGGCAGGTTTCTCTTTATGGTATCTGCTGTTAGGCACCATTTCTACTTTAGAGCTTTAATATTTAGCCCAGGTTCACTTTAACCCAGGGTTTCTCAACCAGGGTTCCTCCAGAGGTTGCTAGGGGTTCCTTGAGCAATGGTCAATTTCTACCTCTCAGATAAATTCCCAATGACATCATTGATCTTTTTAGCTATCTGTAAGAGGTAATTCTTCCCAATAACCACAAGTGTAAGGAGCATTCTTCCCATTGACCATTACACTAATGTATCATGAGTTGTAGATTTTAAATTTTTATTAGGGGTTCCCGGAGACCGGAGAATTATTTCAAGGGTTCCTTGGTGTTGAAAAGGTTGGGAAAGGCTGATTTAACCAGACATTGAGCTCACAGCTAACCTGAGTCATCAGGAGGGTGGTAGGAGATCCTGCATCAGAGCTCATAGACAGTAATGAAGACTACAAGAATCAAATCCTCGATCCCTCCACCAAACTATTTTGTGTGTAACGGCAAATTGAACATCCCTGTGTATCATCCACGTTTCATTACCTGGTGACAGCGCACACTTTCTCACCCACAAAGGTGACTGCCTCCGCCGTCTGTAGATGACAGGTCCTCTTTACAGACATTGCGGTTCCCACTTTGCTCTTTCTTTCTGTTAAGCAGCTGGGCAGGATCCTTCCCACTCCATTCTGCTCATATAATGCTTGGCAGCTAAAGCGAGGTGCTTGCAATCTGTGCGTTCTTCAAGTCGCTGGCGTTCCAGGCTTCGGCTTAGAAGTGAAGAGCAATGCAGTAACACAAGGTCCCGCTCATCAATGTCTGCTTCTACCAGATTTTCACTGGTAATTATGCCTCTGATGATTTTAATGACACTTATGAATATACAAGACATATTCTGTCTGTGACAGTCATTTTCTTCTTTTTGGATACTGATCGGAACGAGTGTTTTTGTTGTGGATTTGGATGGATTAAAGTTATATCGGCACTGAAATTCAGGCAACACAAGGCACCTTCCCAGACTTTATTCCTAAACTTACCAGTGTGTGGATGGGCCATATACTCCAAACCTGCTTTATAAAGACCTCCGCTTCCACAACTTCTGGCCAACCATCCCACAGACCTATGGGGTGCCCCCTAGTGGCTGCTGAGGGTCTCTGCCAAGTGGCCTTTAACCACTTGAAAACCAGGCCTTTTTCTGATATTTGTTGCTTACAAGTTCTAATCAGTATTTTTTGATTGAAAACTCCCCAAACATTATATATAGGGTTAACTTCCACTGTTATAAGTGCCCGTTCACATAGAGGCGACTTGCGATCCGACTTGAGTTGCCTCAAGTCGCCCCAAGTCGCTTGACATTTGAAATCCCATTGAAATGAATGGGAGCCGTCTTAATATACACGACTGAAGTCGCTCCGACTTCAAGGCGACTTCTGAAAAGGTTCCTGTACTACTTCTAGGCGACTTCTAGCCGACTTGTGCCCATAGGATTCAATATAAGTCGCCTCTAAGTCGGATCCCCATCTACATGGAAGCGACTTTACAGTTAAAAGAATAGAATTTATTTTTAGTCACCCCCCTCCCTCCCTTCTCTGATTGGTCAAGGCAAAGTCGCCTGGCAAAAAGGCAAAAATGTCGGCAAAAGTCGTGTTGTAAAGTCGCCTGAGGTCCTGGAAGTTGCGCTGGAAGTCGCGCTGAAAGTCGCGCTGAAGTCGCCTAGCGAAATTGCGCTGAAGTCGGGTCGCCCCTGTGTGAATTCAGGCTAAGAGTACTCGCCCATACCAATTACCGATACTTTTTTTTAATGTCATGTTACAGTGACACTAATATGCAGTACTGATGGGCACTGATAGGTGGCACTGATGGGCACTGATAGGTGGGCACTGATAGGTGTCCGATCACATGCGATCTCTGAGCAATGTGAGTTCGACCATACAGTTACTTGGCTGAACTCGCATTAGATCTGCACCAAAAAAGGTGCAGGAGTCTTTTTTTCTCCCGCACTGGAATCAGATCGCATGGGTGTTTGATCTGATTCCTGTGCGAGTTCACAGTTCGCACTGCGATCTGTGAAGAAATCTGGGGGGGGGTGTCATTAACATTTTAATAACACCCACAGCGGTTGGCAGAAGGCAGTGTGAACTGTCTGCGGGAAGACTTTGATGTGGGAACTAGCTCTGGAATTCTGGAATTCCCGCATTACACCAGTGTGAACCAGGGTTGAAGGCAATTGGTTCCACTAGATTTTAGTTAGGGGTATCAGAGTAAAGGGGGCTGAATGCAAATGTACCCCACACTTTTCACATATTTATTTGTAAAAAAATTGGAAACAATTTATCATTTTCCTTCCATTTCACAATTATGTGCCGCTTTGTGTTGGTCTATCATAGAGCTGCATGATTAATCATAAAAGAATCGTGATCTCGATTCACCCCCCGAATACAAATGCACCCCACACTTTTCACATATTTATTTGTAACAAAATTGGAAACAATTTATCATTTTCCTTCCATTTCACAATTATGTGCCACTTTGTGTTGGTCTATCATAGAGCTGCATGATTAATCATAAAAGAATCGTGATCTCGATTCACCACTCCCCTGCCCATCCTGCATTACAGCGATTCTCAATGCAGTCATAATGGAGACAGAGACATTAGAAAAAAATGTCAGCTCAGGAGGAGATAGGAAGCTTCACACTGGGACATTTGGCTGCACTGGGCGATCCGACTTGCGGGGCGACTTGACTGTAATAATAGAAGTCAATGCAAGTCGCCTGAAGTCTCCCCAGGAACCTTTTTCTAAGTCGGAGCGACTTGAGTCTCTCCTATCTGGGCAGACTGCCAAGTCTGAGAACATTGCTGATAAAAGAAGCAAAGAGATAAAATGTTTCAAATTATCAAAGGAATGAACTCTGGTGTGTAGAAGAGTTTAGTTTAACCATTTAAAGACTTAGGGCTCATGCACACTGAAGCTGATAAACAACCGTTTTTGGTCGTTTGGGTGGTTTTTTTAACAGCCCAAAAACGCCCCTTTATGTTATCCTATGTGTCCATGCGCACATGGACGTTAATTGTCGTTTAACAGCAGTGGCATTTTTGGGCTGTTATCTGAACACCCTGAATTGGCCATAAAAAACGCTAGACGCCGATGAACGCCGATTAATGCTCATAAACACCAATAAACGTTTTTGTAGTCAATGGAAGGTAATGAAGTAAAAAAAAAAAAGCAGACGCCGATAAACACTGCTTACAAAACACTGCAAAAGAATGTTTTCTAAGCAGTGTCTCCTGCCCGACGCCCAGAGAGCCCAGATAGCATCCAGTGTGCATGGAAGCCTAAATCTTTTCTGACATTTGTTGCTTACAAGTAAAAATCCAGTATTTTCTGCTAGAAAATTACTTAGCACCCCCAAAAATTATATTTTTTCTTTTTAGCAGAGACCCTAGAGAATAAAATGACGGTTGTTGCAATATTTTATGTCATACAGTGTTTGTGCAGAGCTCTTTCAAATGCAATTTTTTTGGGGAAAAACGACACTTTCAAAAAAAAATCTAAACAGTGAAGTTAGCCCAATTTTTTGGTATATGTTAGATGTCACGCCGCGAGAATCGTGATCTTTATTCCAAGCAAAAAAATTGTGATGCTTATTTTGGCCGGAGTTGTGCAGCTCTAGTCTATCACATAAAATCCCAGTAAAATCCATTTACATTTTTGGTTGTAACATGACAAAATGGGGAAAATGCCAAGGGGTATGAATACTTTTTCAAGGCACTGTAAGCTGATTAAAATTCAGCTTTAACTGCTGTGAAGAATAATCAGTTCTCTGTGCTGATTGTGCTGTGTGGCAGAGCTGTGTAAATCCCAGAAATGGATGGCCAATAATAGGTAATACATCTCCTATCTCATATTCCAATGAAAGCCTACATTAGATGTGATGCTGTTTATCTTCTCATTTTTAGTGGGCCAATGTTACATTACCAAGTGTGGGGTTTTTGTACCGTTGGCGGTGTAGGGTTTTTATACGTATTGGTTAATATTTCCGCGTGACAGGCGAGCGGATGAACTGGAAAGGGCCGGGGGCCGTTCGGCGGATGGAGCGCGTGCTTCCACAGGCTCCCCAATCTATTTCGGAGTCGGGACATGTCCGTTGTGATCTCCAAGCAATTTCATCTTAATGCAATCCGGAGAGCCGGGCGCTCTGTCATCGTGTCACTTCTAAACAAAATAGAAAAGCTTGGCATCCTGGCACAGGCTGCACGCCGGGGACCATCGGAGGCGGATCAAAGCGCAGAATACTCTTTATTAACACAAGTTAATTGAGGATAAATGTGCCGTGGTGATGATGTCCTGTCTGCTTTATAGGATACATTGTGTGATCTTGGAAAGAAAAACGCGTGTGTTTACAACAATTTTACAGAATGCCCACATATTCAACGCAGTCACAGCTAGGATTGGCATGCATTTTGTTTTTTTTAAAGAGGCGCTCCAGCCAGTTATAAAAAAAATTAAGTCTGCCGCTACAAACACTATAGCTACTGACTTTTAATAAACAGACACCTAGCCCAGGGATCCAGCGCATGGGTGTCCGCAGAACTGTTTTCAGGGTGGGCATCATTTTAAGGTCACCCATGCTCCGTCCCTTTTGACAATGTCATGAAGGGGAGGGGCTTAGCCGAGACTCGCAAGTATTAATTTTAAGGGAGAAAAGGCAGACTTTATTCCAGGCATGTGCTATGTACAGGGTGCAGATTCCAGGCATGTGCTATGTACAGGGCACAGATTTCAGGCGTGTGCTATGTACAGGGTGCAGATTCCAGGCATGTGTTATTTACAGGGTGCAGATTCCAGGCGTGTGTTATGTACAGGGTGCAGATTCCAGGCTTGTGCTATGTACAGGGTGCAGATTCCAGGCGTGTTCTATGCACAGGGTGCATATTCCAGGCATGTGCTATGTAAAGGGTGCAGATTCCAGGCTTGTGTTATGTACAGGGTGCAGGTTCTAGGCGTGTGCTATGTACAGGGTGCAAATTCCAGGCGTGTGCTATGCACAGAGTGCAGATTCCAGGCATGTGCTATGTACAGGGTGCAGATTCCAGGCATGTGTTATGTACAGGGTGCAGATTCCAGGCGTGTGCTATGTACAGGGTGCAGATTCCAGGTGTGAGCTATGTAAAGGGTGCAGATTCCAGGCTTGTGCTATGTACAGGGTGCAGATTCCAGGCGTGAGCTATTTACAGGGTGCAGATTCCAGGCGTGTGCTATGTACAGGGTGCAGATTCCAGGCTTGTGCTATGTACAGGGTGCAGATTCCAGGCATGTGTTATGTACAGGGTGCAGATTCCAGGCGTGTTCTATGCACAGGGTGCATATCCCAGGTGTGTGCTATGTACAGGGTGCAGATTCCAGGCATGTGCTATGTACAGGGTGCAGATTCCAGGTGTGTGCTATTTACAGGGTGTAGATTCCAGGCGTGTGCTATTCCGGTATGCATACCCAATCCCCCAATCCCCCAGAAAGCTCTCTTCCCCCCACAGAAGAGAATCGTCTATAACTCACAGTGGCAGGTCAGGCTGCCGCCCACATCTTCCTTTCTGTGCCGGGTGCTGGTACATGGAGAGCCTTCCAGTGCCCGGCACCCGCTCACAATCTGTGGTGATTAGGGTGTGCGTGCCTGGGCACAACCCATGCACATGCCTATGGCGGACACCTTGGGATCCCTGATTCCAGTGGGGGGTTGCTTGCCCCCCCTTGTCTCTACCTGCAGACTGTCATCACCTGGGAAGTTTTTTTCTGGTCTTTGGGTCCCCATTGCCACCATTTTCCTTGTGGAAAATCAGCTGGGACTTCTTGGTGTACCGCAGCTGGCTTCCCACTGCAAGATGCACTGTGCTTTCTGACTGGCCCTGCGGTCTCCTGGGACATGTGATGTGAACTAGGAGGTAGCGCTACACGATTTTGGATAAAATGAGAATCACGATATTTTTGCTTAGAATAGAGATCACGATTCTCGGCATAACATCATCTTTCACAATATACAAAAAAACTGAGCTTTACGTTTTTTTTTTTAATTCATTGAAGTGTATTCTTTCTCAAAAAATAGCTTTTGAAAGACCGCTGTGCAAATACTGTGTGACATAAAATATTGCAACAACCACCATTTTATTCTCAAGGGTGTCTGCTAATAAAATAAATAAAATGTTTGGGGGTTCTAAGTCATTTTCTAGCAAAAAATACAAATTTTAACTTGTAAGCAACAAGCGTCAGAAAAAGGCTTATGCTGGCCATACACGTACAGAATATCAGCCAAAACTGCTCATTTTCAGGAAAGATCGTTCGTCATTCGCGCTGTCAGTGATCCCAACTTTACCGATGATTTTAACTGTGATTTTAACTGCCCAGCTAATGTCAATGGATCCAAAGCAAAACGTTTTATCTAAAAACTCCTCTTTATGTTAGCATTAACACCTGCTGTAGACCGCGCGCTTTGAACAAGGTGCGGGAAATGACTGGTTTCCCGCACCACATTCCGGTGTGCACTGGCCCTAAGCATAAAACACCTAGGCCTCATTTACACAGCGGCTGAGACCCATAGTCCCCGAATGGGCCATGCATTTAAACACCCGGCACTGCATACAGGCATCCCATTCAAGTCTTTGGCCTCGTTCACAAGGGGCAATTACATGTGTGCCCCATTCAGGGTCGTGTTTTACCAGCATAGATATGCACAGGTGTTGCATGCATCCCTATGCCGGCAATCCCATTGTCATCTATTGGGACAAAGCTGCTATGTCCCAATATGAGAGTCGTGTGGGTGCGGGTCTGTAGTCCAAATCCAAATCGCCTGTCTGTCATGGAAATATCCATTTATTGCATGGTCTCTAGCAAAAGATCTTGGCAGACAGGGGCGGCCTGTGCATTGTGGGCGTACAGGCGCCGCCCCCCTCTAACACCTCAGGCACCCTCCCTGTCCATGCGCCCAGCCCCTTTCAGGATGGCAGACGCATGAATTACTATGGCAGGGATAGCCAGGGGGTTTGGGCCCAGGTGTGTTGCAACAGCGAATGAATATTCGCTTTTGCAACACTGATCGTCCTCCCAGCCAATCAGGAAGCGGGTCTGATACCCGTCACCCGATTGGCTGAAAGGACAGGCGAGCCTATAGGAGTAGAGGAAGAGATGCACAGCGGAAGCCGCTGTGATCTCAGAAGAGAAGAGGACAAAGGAGCTGCAGCCTGATCCTGATGTGCCTGCTGATCCTCCACCGCTGTGTGCCCGATTGATGTGCCCACCAACCCCCACCTGATGTGCCCTCGATCCCCGCACCATGTGCCTGCCGATCCCTGCCTGATGTGCCCGCCGATCCCCGCCTGATGTGCCCTGCCGATCCCCAACTGATGTGCCTGCCAATCCCCGCCCAATGTGCCCGCCGATCTCTGCCTGATGTGCCTGCCGATCCCTGCCTGATGTGCCCGCCTATAACCGCCTGATGTGCCTGCCAATCCCCGCCTGATGTGCCTGCCGATCTCTGCCTGATGTGCCTGCCGATCCCTGCCTGATGTGCCCGCTGATCCCTGTCTGATGTGCCCGCCGATCCCCACCTGATGTGCCTGCCAAACCCTGCCTGATGTGCCCGCGGATCTCTGCCTGATGTGCCCGCCCATGTAGCCCACCCCTAGCCGTCCGTGTAGTCCGCCCCTATCCGTCCGTGTAGTCCGTCCCTAGCCGTCCGTGTAGTCCGTCCCTACCCGCCCGTGTAGTCCGTCTCTAGGCGCCCGT
>BLSH010557091.1:792578-808693 GCA_018402905.1 Glandirana rugosa | reverse complement strand
TCCCCGCCTGATGTGCCTGCCGATCCCCACCCGATGTGCCCGCCGATCTCTGCCTGATGTGCCCGCTGATCCCCGCCTGATGTGCCCGCCAATCCCCACCTGATGTGTGCCCGCCGATCTCTGCCTGATGTGCCTGCCGATCCCTGCCTGATGTGCCTGCCGATCCCTGTCTGATGTGCCTGCCTATCCCCGTCTGATGTGCCTGCTGATCCCCGCCTAATGTGCCTGCCGATCCCCGCCTGATGTGCCTGCCGATCCCCGCCTGATGTGCCTGCCGATCCCCACCCGATGTGCCCGCCGATCTCTGCCTGATGTGCCCGCCAATCCCCGCCTGATGTGCCTGCCTATCCCCGCCTGATGTGCCTGCCGATCTCTGCCTGATGTGCCCGCCGATCCCCGCCTGATGTGCCTGCCGATCCCCGCCCGATGTGCCTGCCGATCCCCGCCCGATGTGCCTGCCTTTCCCCCGCTGCCAATGAGGTAAGTGCCGGTGGACCCCCCCAAATTAAAAATCACCAGCCGCCACTGTTGGCAGACTAATATTTAGGTAGAACCAGCCATTAAAGTGGAGCTCCATCCTAAAGGGCTGTTTGCTGTCTGCTCTCTCCTCCCCCCCCCCCCCCCGGCTGGCACCTTTCGGGGAGAGGGGGGAGTAGTGGGTACCTGTTTTTGAGAGGTACCCATCCCCACTTCCTGGAGATCTCGCCGCGGCAAGGTCCCCCAGAAGTTCAGTCCCCTTCCTCCTTCCCCCACCGCCGTGCCATTCACAAAACGCAGCGTTCTTCGCACATGCACAGTAGGGAGAGAAAGAGAGAGCAGCCCAGCTGTTCTCGGGCACAGCGGTGGATCAAGGTCGGTTTCAGGTAAGTATTTAGGGGGGGGGGGGGGCTGCACATAAAAGGGCTTTTTACCTGAATGCAGAGAACGCATTAAGGTAAAAAAAAAACACTTTAGGAAATAATGGCTGCAAGCGTAATGCGCGTTTGGCTGCGTTTCTGAAAATGCGAGCAAATACATGCGATCCTGCCCGTGTTTTAAGAGTGACCAAGTGTCAGCGCAGCCTTAAAAAAAAGCCTTGTACTGAAAAACACCCAAAACATTTAACACATTTCTACCTGTTCAAACTGTTTGACAGATCGCGCCGATGGATGAAACTGTTGGGGAACGACTCGCCGCTTCTAGCGCCCAGTACTAATAATTGGCTTAAATAGTCCTCTTGCTACAAACACCCGGGCAGTTCCGGAACTTAGAGACACGATGGAATTCTATTGCAGCATCTGCTTCCCCATCCCGGAGTAACAAGCAATTTACTGTACCAGGGGACACGAGGGCGGCTGAATGCGTCTTCAATGAGCGCACTTAGATTTTTAAGTGGATTTTATTTTCCCAAGTCCCCGGGAGCTTTCATAACACGCTGTATAAATTCAGGGTAATGCGGTTATCTGGAGCTTTACCACTAGATACAATCTAACACCTCTACATGATTTGTCACCCATGACCCAGGGACAATGGCGCCACTATTCATACACGCGTCACCACCGCCGCTGCTGCTTAATACATTGTAGCTAAACCTGGAAGAGCGGAAATCTGATCATTTTTCCTTTTTTATTTTTTATTTTTTTTAGTGGAGTATAGGAAGATAAACATAGACATATGATCGTTATAAGATTGGGGTAATAGAGGGCATTGGTTAGTGGAAATGGGTAGGTTAGGGGTAATGGAGGGCATAGAGGAAATGTATATTGTGTGTATGTCTACGCATATATATACAGTATCTGACAAAAGTGAGTACACCCCTCACATTTTTGTAAATATTTTATTCTATCTTTTCATGTGACAACACGGAAGAAATGACACTTTGCTACAATGTAAAGCAGTGAGTGTACAGCTTATATAAGGCTCCAATCCAAGGCACCTTGGGTGGTGTTTTGTGATGAGTCAATAAACACGGGGTACCCAACACAAGGCACCTTGGGTAGTGTTTTGTAATTGGTCCTTAAACATGGGGTACCCAATCCAAGGTATCTTGTTTGGTATTTTGTGATGAGTCCTTAAACATTGGGGTACCCAATCCATGGCACCTTGGGTAGTGTTTTATGATGGGTCCTTAAACATGGGGTACCCAATCCAAGGCACCTTGGGTGGTGTTTTGTAATGAATCCTTAAACATGGGGTACCCAATCCAAGGCACCTTCGGTAGTGTTTTGTGATGAGTCAATAAACACGGGGTACCCAACACAAGGCACCTTGGGTAGTGTTTTGTAATTGGTCCTTAAACATGGGGTACCCAATCCAAGGTATCTTGTTTGGTATTTTGTGATGAGTCCTTAAACATTGGGGTACCCAATCCATGGCACCTTGGGTAGTGTTTTATGATGGGTCCTTAAACATGGGGTACCCAATCCAAGGCACCTTGGGTGGTGTTTTGTAATGAATCCTTAAACATGGGGTACCCAATCCAAGGCACCTTCGGTAGTGTTTTGTGATGAGTCAATAAACACGGGGTACCCAACACAAGGCACCTTGGGTAGTGTTTTGTAATTGGTCCTTAAACATGGGGTACCCAATCCAAGGTATCTTGTTTGGTATTTTGTGATGAGTCCTTAAACATTGGGGTACCCAATCCATGGCACCTTGGGTAGTGTTTTATGATGGGTCCTTAAACATGGGGTACCCAATCCAAGGCACCTTGGGTGGTGTTTTGTGATGGGTCCCTAAAGAAGAAGAACCCAGTCCAAGGCACCTTGGATAGTGTTTTGTGATGGGTCCTTAAACATGGGGTACCCAATCCAAGGCACCTTTAGTGGTGTTTTGTGATGGGGATTTAAACATAGGGCACCCAATATAAGGCACCTTGAACCCAGTATTAATGGGCACTGGGCAACCCCTGTACAATATCCTGCACATTTATTTACACATCTGTACATGAAGTAAAGGTCTTATCTCTCCTGTAGAGCGCAGACAATAGTAGAGATTGTGGATGTATGGAAGCTTGGCGCCGAGCGTCAGCCTCACAGTTTGCCAGGCGTCGGAGGCTGTGGGGGGTTCCAGTGACTCATCATATAGAATGCAAAGGGTAATGATATGGAAAGAGAGAAGTGAGCTGTAAATGTAACATTTCTTCAGATCACATTGTGTGCATAGTATAATTATCTGCCATGCTCCACTATAGGCAGATTGTTCCAGTAAATCACTGTGGATGTTCTTTTCTGCGTTATTAAATTAAGGTTCATAGGGATATGGTGATTCCAAGTGCATCTTATTTTCGCACTAAAGAACATTTTCACTGTCCGAAGTACCAGGTCCCATCATGAGTGGCCTATCCTTCTGCAAATGGCGGATACCTGGTTGTCATAATGATCCCCCAGGGTCAGGACAAGTCACTGGTACAGGACAAGTATGCAGATCAGTTGAGGGGTCAGTCTGTTCAACGCTTCGGGGATTGTTGGATGCCTGTATAACTTGCTGCACACAGTGGTTTCCTCCTTAAACTAAGGGCAAAACTTTGTTTTTTCATTTTAGATTAACCCCGTCAGGTTTTCTTTGTCATCTGTGTCCCATTGGGGAGATTTCCCTTCACTCCCATAGCCAAAACAGGAAGTGAAATAAAATCCCTCCAAAGTGAGGATATCCCTGGTTGTCTCCAGAACTACCAGTGTCCCCATTGGAAGATTTCCCCTTGTAGTAAACCTGTACATACACTACACTGTCAAAAGTATTGTGACACCTGCCTTTACACACACATGAACTTTAATGGCATCCCAGTCTTAGTCTGTAGGGTTCAATAGTAAGTTGGCCCACCCTCTGCAGCTATAACAGCTTTAACTCTTCTGGGAAGTCTATCCACAAGGATACTCCTCCCAAAGGACAGCACACTGCTTACATTTGGCATGGGGACCAGTGGCGGCTGGTGGGTTTTTCTTTTGGGGGAGGGCGGTAAACAAGCACCCCCTCACCCCCCCGAGCTGCCGGCGATCAGGCACCTACCCAAGGCTGGCGGACTGTGGTGTCCTCTTCTCCTCTCCTTGGGTGCGGGCAGCAGCTCCGGAATCAGCTCCTCCCGCGGCCTGTTATTGTTGTCTCCTCCCTGTTCCTCCAAAGCGCTAGGCACCCAATAGGATTGCCTGCCGCTTTGGGCATTCGGGAAACAGGTCTCACGACCTGCCTCCTGATTGGCGGGAAGGCACTTTGATGCGAAAATTAATTCGCTGCCATCACACAACTGGGTGGGATCTGTGCCCTGAGCCCACCCTTTTTTGAAGCCTATTCGAGCCTCTGGCTCTAATTACGTGCTTCAAAAAAGCACCCCCCATTGGAATCCATAATCTGGCGCCCTGATGTAGATCAGGGGGCCAGACACATGGATGGGGGGGGCGGCGCCTGTGCACCCCTAATGGATGAGCACCCTACCAGTCCCTCCCACCAGCCACAATCTGCCTGCATTGCATAGAGAAGCCCAGAGAGTGATGGCGTCACCATATCTAAAATTAAGCAACAAATGACAACAGAAAGATTTGATTTAAAAATGTCATTAGCGGGGGGGTGGAGGAACCAGGGGGAGGTAAAATATTATTATATACTCAGCTTTGAGAGTTGTTCATTATTTAATAGAATCGATCCGCCTTCCTTGCAATCATTTTCTAAACCAACAAAATATTTTGCACAGTCCTGCAGCCTGACGGGAATAAAGGATATTTTCATTCAGAAGGTTATTAAGCATAAACAATGCGCAGCGCTTCCATTGGAAATTGACTGAAATGTTAATTACATTATGTGATTGTAGAACGTCCTCGCTGTCGCCATTGAAAACTGTGAAAAGTACAGCAGTGCCGCTGCCCGGGAATGTTTCCCTCTCTCTGCTTTCAATGAATTATAATTGCTTTCTGGATATTGTTTAATAAGAAAAATAAATCTGATCTGATTTAAAGGAGAACAACAAGGGGGGGGCGGGGGTTTGTACAGTCAGCCAACGGAGCGCCAAAGCTCCAAGCTTCAGTATTTATATTCAGTGCGGCACCCCCTTTACTTTGATGTATGTAGGCAACGCTGCAACTGCGAGAGGGGTGCTTCCTGAACGCTGGAACCTCGGATGTTCCTTGGCTCACACTTTAACCACTTCAGCCCCGAAAGGATTTCCCCCTTTAGGACCAGAGCCCTTCTTGTGATTCGGCACTGCGTCGCTTTAACTGACAATTGCGCGGTCGTGCGACATTGTACCCAAACTAAATAGGCGTCCTTTTTTCCCCACAAATAGAACTTTCTTTTGGTGGTATTTGATCCCCTCTGCGTCATTTCTGATCACCGCTATAAACAAAAAAAGAGCGACAATTTTGCAAAAAAAAACAAAACAATATTTCTTACTTTTTGCTAAAATACAAATCCAAGAAAAAAAGTATAAAAAAAAATGTATTCATCAGTTTTGGCCGATTTATATTCTTCCTCATATTTAAAAAAAAAATCGCAAACGGCCTATATTGATGGGTCTGCACAAAAGTTGCCGCTTTTACGAACGATGAGAAATCATTTATGGTTTTTTTTTTTTTTTACTAGTAATGGCGATGATCTGCAATTTTTAGCGGGACTTCGACATTGCGGCGGTCATGTTGGACAATTTTGACACTTTTTTGGGACCATTGGCATTCATACAGCGATCAGTGCTATGAAAATGCACTGATTACTGTGTAAATGTCACTGGCAGGGAAAGGGTTAACACTAGGGGGCGCTCTAGGTGTTAACTGTGTTACCTGAGATGTGTTACTAACTGTGGGGGCTGGGCTGAGTGGGGGGAGGAGAGTGATCGTGGCTCCCATATACAGGAAGCCTACAATCACATTCCTTCCCCCTTGGCAGAACGGGGATCCACCTGTTTACATTAGCGGTCCCCGCTCTGTCACTGCGGGGGAGCGATCGCGGGTAGCCAGTGGACATCTAGTCTGCCCTACCCGCTCCCTGGCTCCCACGTAACACAGCGAGCGCGCGCACGCCCCCCTCACGGCCCCCATTACAGGTAGCATAGGTTGAAATCACTCCACTTTGGATGTCCCATGGTCCCAGTCTCACTCCGGATGTCTTTGAAGCTCATCAAGGGTCATCCCATATTAAAGAGCAAGAAAAGAGGGCTTCCCGTGGTGAAGTATGTCAAGGTTTATTGTAAAATCAATTAAAATCACACAATCTTGCTGAAGAAAATCGCATATTCAGAAATGATAGGACGCCGTCTGCGTTCCAGGTGCGTCGCACACAGTGGGAGTGGTGTGTCAGTCAGTCCTGCCCTACGTCCGTTTCGCCAGGTATGTCTGGCGTCATCAGTCTGACATTCTTTTTAGATTTGGCACCTTTAAGTCTTCTGTAAACTGGAAGTGGTGTCATGACATCGCTTCCAGGTTACTCCATCCGGGACACGATTGAAGCCGATTCCGGCTTTATTCGGATTTCTCACCAGCTGGGCGGACGTGCCAGGTGGTCGATTGGGTCTCCCGTGGGACGTGAGCTGCGGGAGGTGGCGGAAGGAGGGGGGGGCGCTTGGGATAACAGACGAGTTGCTTCTTAGCCGCATCGGTTGTCATCCCAAGAAAGCCGACCGTCGGCTCTAAAAAACGGTACTGGGGTGACGCCTGCAGTGGCAGGGATCACGCCGGTACAACCCCTTCATGCCGAGGCCGCATATTTGCATACGGTCGGTGGGAAGGGGTTAAAACATGACATGTTGGGTATCTATTTACTCGGTGTAACATCATCTTTCACATACAAAAAATTGGGGTAACTGTTGTGTTTAGTTTTTTTAAATGTATTAAATTGTATTTTTTCCAAAACAACTGCGTTTGCAAAACCACTGTGTGTGACATAAAAAATTGCAACGATAGCCATTTTATTCCCTAGGGTCTCTGCTAAAAAAAAAAAAAAAAAAAGTATGTTTTGGGGGGTTATAAGTAATTTTCTGGCAAAAAATACTAATATAAAGAGGAAATGCAGTCTGCTCACATAATTTGTAATAAAAACATCTTTGCCATTCTGAAGTTTCCCTCCAACCACTTTGCATATTATTTTATATTTACTGTGATTCTGTACTTGCCAAATATGCTGCAGAATTCTCTTTTCAACAAGTCTGGCTGCAGCCATTTTAACTGTGGGCAGCTGAAACTGCTGCCTGTTCACTTCCTGGATTTACACAGACACACCTCCAGCTCTGCAGCTCTCATTGGCCCTCTTATGACTCATCCCCCCTCCCTTCCTGGCAAATTCTCACAAGAGAGAAAGCTGTGCATGATGTCATAATCCTAGGCTAATGACCGAACAAGAAATAGGAAGTGTATATTATAAGGTATTTACTGGCAGAAAATATATATATATTTTACTATCCAAAGCTAAAACAAGGGCAGAGGATTTAATAGATGGAAAGATGAAAAAATTCCACTTTAAACGTGTAATAAAAAGTGGCAGAAAAAGCCTGGTCAGCAAGTGGTCAAAGTAGCGCAGACCTGAATAGCAAAAAATGGCCTGGTCATGAAGGGGGGTAAAATCTTCCGGAGGACAAGTGGTTAATGTGTGTCTTTGATATCTGCCTGGAGTCAGTCCAGCATTCAGCAGGCTTTCCAGGCACTTTCAGGAAATGATTTTATCGGTCTCTCTGGAGGATTCTTTCTGCAGCAAAACCTCCCCGAATCCATCTTGATTGAGCGAAGAGATGTCTGCTAATCTCAGGGTTGGATGAGACCACACACCCCCAATACCCACAACCCCTCAATATCGACCCGTTCTATGCACAATGGGTTGTTAGTGTTTCTCGGAAACCTTCTTTAATTTTTCTTTACTGAATGCCAAAAATTCAATGAAGCCTGACAAGCCTGGTACATGTTTGAAACGCGTTAAATTGAAGGATTTGGTAGCGTCATCTTGAAAGGGAGGCGATGTATCCAGATAACAGCATGGGATGCCTCTAAGAGACATTTCAGGGACTTGAACCCTTTTATTAAGCTGCGTTATCATTGTCATCAATTCTGAAGGCAGCATTTATTGTCACTCATACCTCCTTGAAGGGAGTGTAGAGTCTTTTCAATAGAGCGCCCCCTTGTGGAAACATCGAAATATCATAGCAAAGGCTGTATTCACCCTAATCAGCATGCATGGGTGACATAGCAGTCTTATAAATATTACTGTGTATTGCTATTATTGTGTATAGTTTGTTTGTTTTAGGTGAATGAGACAGAACTTAACCACAGACCGAGCTTCTTTTTGAGTTTTGTTGTTTACAAGCTAAAATTCGTTTTTTGTTTTTTTGCTAGAAAATTACTTAGAACCCCCAAACGTTATATATTTTTTTCAGACACCCTAGAGAATAAAATGGTGGTCGTTGCAATACTTTGTCAGATCGTATTTGCACAGCAGTCTTACAAGCGCAAATTTTTTTGGAAAAAATACCACTTTAAAGCGAAGGTCCGCTTGAAAAAAAAATGAAGTCAGCAGCTACACATACAGTACACATACAGTAGCTGCTGACTTTTAATAATAGGACACTTACCTGTCCTGGAGTCCAGCGATGTCGGCACCCGCCGCCGATCTTCGGATTGGGGGTCGGGTGCAGCCGTGTCCTTTGCGGGTAAGGGAACCCGGATGTGTAGCATTACAGCTTCACGCCGGGCACTTTACTGCGCATGCGCAAGGCTCCGCCGCGCTCTACTATTGGCCAGGCGGCCAGTAGCAGAGGGAGGAGGGAGCCGGGCTGCTGACGTCTGCGGCCGCGGCTGCCGACCCGAGCTCCCGGATGTGTGGAAAAGGACAGGTGTTCTCTCTCCCCCTCCCCCACGAAAGGTGCCAAATGTGACACCTGAGGGGGAGAGGAATCCAACCAGCGGAAGTTCCACTTTTGGGTGGAACTCCGCTTTAAGACAGAGCCTCTTTTTGGAGTTCGGTGTCTACGAGTTAAAATCAGTTTTTTTTTGCTATAAAATTACTTAGAACCCCCAAACATTATATATATATATTTTCTATCACCCTAGAGAATAAAATGGCGATCGTTTGTCACACTGTATTTGCGCAGCGGTCTTACAAGCACAATTTTGAGAGAATTCAGTAATTTTGAGTTAAAAAATAAGACAACAGTAAAGTTAGGCCGATTTTTTTCCATATTGTGAAAGATAATGTTATGCCGACTAAAATGATACCCAACATGTCATGCTTCAAAATTGCGTCCGCTCGCGGAATGGTGACAAACTTTGCAACTTAAAAATCTCCATTGGCGATGTGTAAAAAATTCTACAGGTTAGCAGTTTTGAGCGACAGAGGAGTTCTAGTGCTAGAATTATTGCTCTCACTCTAACGATTGCGGCGATACCTCACATGTGTGGTTTGAACACCGTTTTCATATGTGGGCGGGACTTGCGTATGCGTTCGCTTCTGCACGCGAGGTCGTGCTTTAAAATGTTTATTTTATTTTTTTTGATTATTTATTTTGCTTTTTAGTTTTTATTTTTACACTGTTCTTTTTAAAAAAAATGATCACTTTTATTCCTATTACAAGAAATGTAAACATTCCTTGTAATAGAAAAAAGCATGACAGGTCCTCTTAAATATGAGATCTGGGGTCAAAAAGACTTCAGATTTACATTTAGGGCTCTTTCACACACACGGATCGTTTGGGTCCGCCTGTCAGTTTTTCAGGCGGACCCAAACGGACGCTCCATGTACTTCTAAGGAGCGGTAGATGTCGGCGGGGACATGTCCGCTGACACCCGATCCGCTCCAATCCGCCAGAAACAGACGGATGGAAGCCCTATTTTCCATCCGGCGGGTCGGATGAATACGGACAGATGGTCCATGTTCATCCGATTCTCCATAGAGTAGAATGGAGCTCTGACAGGTCCAGTGCAGAGACTGTCCTGTCATCCACCGGCTCAGCGGGGATCAACGGATGGATCCCCGCTGAGCACCTGAGACCATCAAAACGGGCTCCGCTTGTGTGAAAGAGCCCTTACAGTAAAATGCAAAAATAAATAAAAATAAAGAATAATTTGAAAAAAATGACAGTGCAAAAAAAAAAAAAGGGCCCTTTAAGAGCATTGGGCGGAAGTGACTTGTGATGTCGCTTCCGCCCTGCCATGTTATGGAGCCGAGTAGTCGGCTCACGGACACTGGGGGGGAGAGGAACCGATCATCTCCGCCGCTGACGATTGGTCCGGTAAGCGGCGGAGATGACCACAAATCAGTAGGGGGGCACCTCTCCCGCTGCTGATAAAAGGGATCTTGCGGCGAATCTGCCGATAAGACCACTTTTATCCCATGCAGAATCGCCTGCTGAAAAAAAGATACCGGGGTTATGGTAGCTATCTGCTGCCATAGCAACAGTATTCCACTTCAAACGGCCGCTGTATAATGACAGAGAGCGGTCTTGAAGTGGTTAAAATTAAAAATAAGACCACCGTAAAGTTCGCCCAATTTTTTCCCATATTGTGAAAGATAATGTTACACCGAGTAAAATGATACCCAAAGTGTCATGCTTCAAAATTGCGCCCGCTCTTGGAATGGCGACAAACTTTGGCACTTAAAAATCTCCATTTGCGACATTTAAAATGTTGTACAGGTTACCAGTTTTGTGTTACAGAGGAGGTCTGGTGCTAGAATTATTGCTCTCACTCTAACGATCGCGGCGATACCTCACAGGCTTGAACACCGTTTTCATATGAGGCCGCGACTTACGTATGCGTTCGCTTCTACACGCAAGCATGGAGGGATGGGGCGCTTTAAATGTTTTTTTTTCTTATTTATTTTACTTTTTATTTTTACACTGTCCTTTTTTTTAAAAAAAAAAAAAATTGGGTAATTTTTATTCCTATTATAAGAAATGTAAACATCCATTGTTATAGAAAAAAAGCATGACAGGACCTCCTAAATATGAGAGCCGGGGTCAAAAAGACCTCACATCTCACATTTACACTGAAATGCAATTAGAACAAAAATGTCATTTGAAAAAAAATTCCCCCTTTAAGAGCATTGGGCGGAATTGACGCTTGACGTCGCTTTTGCGTTTTGACAGATCTTTTTTTTTTTAAAGGCAGCGGACGGGAGCGTGCCACCCATGGCGCGCTCTCGTGCCTGCTGCACTCTCCAGCAGTATGGCCGCCGGTCGGGCGGACTCGAGTTACCCACGATCGCCTGGCACAGAAGAAAAACGGGGAACTGCCGATGTAAACACGGCGGTTCCCCACTCTGTCAGTGGGCATGTAAGAGATCTACTGATTCCTGTCACTGGGATCAGTTAGATCTCTTATGCCCCTGGCAGCCCAGCCCCCTCACAGTTAGAACCCGCCTAGGGAACACAGATAACCCCTAGATCTCCCCCTGCAGGTTAACCCCTTCCCTGCTTCCCAGCTGCGACATTCAGATGGTGGGGTCAGAATTTGGCGCATGGATCCATCCTGCCTTGTATCACCGCTTCAGGCTGGTGGTGTAATGGTGGGTGGGATATTTTCTTGGCACATTTTGGGTCCCTTAGTACCAATTGAGCGTCATTTAAACCCCAAGGCCTACCTGAGTATTGTTGCTGACCATGCCCTTCCCTTTATGACTGCAGTGTCCCCATCTTCTGATTAGGGGTGCACCGAGATTACGGCAGCCAAAAATTATCTGCATTTTCGGCTAATATCTGTGTTTTCGGTATTGGCCGAAACGAAAATGGGGCGGGTACCGTCCATTGCGGGTTATGTGTGCATCACATACCCTGCAATGGATGTGGGTGATGAGTAGATTCACAATGCACAGAGCGCGCTGCTTGTATGAGCCGCTCTGTGCATGAAACTGGGGCCTTATTACACTGAATGCAGAGAATGCTGAGAGAGCTGGCAGATCTTCAGCTTGATGTCGGGAGGTGGGCAGGACGTGGGTGTTAGCTGTTCAGTTCTGCCCACCTCCGATCTTAGTGAAGATCTGACAGCTCTCTCTGTATTCTCTGCATTCCATTGTAATTAGCTGATAGTGTTATGCACAGAGCGACTCGTACAAGCAGAGCGCTCTGTGCATTGTGAATCTACTCATCTCTTCTGCCAGTGCCAGCCAGTACCATCCAGTGCTGCCTGTCAGTGCCAATCAGTGCCACATACCAGTGCCATCCAGTGCTGCCTGTCAGTGCCAACTGCCAGTACCATCCAGTGCCACCTGTCAGTGCCAATCAGTGCCACATGCCAGTGCCACCTGCCAGTACCATCCAGGGCCACCTGTCAGTGCCACCTGCCAGTACCATCCAGTGCCCCCTGCCAATACCATTCAGTGCCGCCTGTCAGTAGCAATCAGTGCCACCTGCCAGCACAATCCAGTGCCACCTTTCAGTGCCAATCAGTGCCACCTGCCAGTACCATCCAGTGCCGCCTGTCAGTGCCAATCAGTGCCACATACCAGTGCCACTTGCCAGTACCATCCAGGGCCACCTATCAGTGCCACCTGCCAGTACCATCCAGTGCCACCAGCCAATACCATCCAGTGCCGCCTGTCACTGCCAATCAGTGCCACCTGCCAGTACAATCCAGTGCCACCTGTCAGTGCCACCTGCCAGTACCATCCAGTGCCACACGTCAGTGCCAATCAGTGCCACATGACAGTGCCACCTGCCAGTACCATCCAGTGCCACCTATCAGTGCCAATCAGCATCACCAATCAGTGCTGCCTATCAGTGATTCCAATCAGTGCCGCCTGTCAGTGCCACCTATCAGCGCCAATCAGTGCCGTCTGTCAGTACCCAGGCACAGGTAGGCTGCATATGACAATTGTATATAAATATATTTATATTTTTTAAAAACTGTCATTTTTGGTTACGGTTTTCAGCTTTCGGCTTAGTGCATTTTCGGTTTCGGCACCAAAATTTCCATTCGGTGCACCACTACTTCTGATGGCTCCTTCCAGCAGGATAATGCACCATGTCACAAAGCTCCAATCATCTCACCACTGGACAATGAGGTCCCTGCACTCCAATGGCCTCCACACTCCCCACATCTCATCCAATAGAGCACCTTTGGAATGTGGTGGAACGGGAGATTGGCATCATGGATGTGCAGCCGACAAATCTGCAGGAACTGTGTGATGCCATCATTGTCACTATGGAGCAAAATCTCTGAGGAATGTTTACAACACCTTGGTGAATCTCTGCCACCAAGAATGAAGGTAAAAGGGGGTCCAACCCGGTACTGGCAAGGTGTACCTAATAAAGTGGCTGGGGAGTGTAGATTAACCTATATCACCTATATCTGCAACAGAGCAAATCCAGTGTAGAAAGCAGCGGTCAATACGAGACTGCTCACAAGGTCATGTCAGTATGTTCAGTAAACAGAGCTGAGTCCACTGACTGTGCAGAATGTCAGGCCTAAGCTCATGCATAGAGAGACTCCGTCTAGATCTACCATGGAGAGTATTGAACGGAGATCAATATGCTTGGCTGCAGGAACAGCAAATATGATTAAGTACACAGGCAAGGTGAAATGTAACACAGACCGAGGAGTGCAGCGTCTGGATTGAAGTCCATAGAATGGTAGCCAGACAGCTTGCGTGGAAAACAAAGTTGAATGGCGTCAAAGTGGTGCTCTAACAATAGCAGTCCATGGCACGTCTTCTGGCAGGAGCAGAATTCAGCATAGACCAACTTTATCGGTATGTGTGAGAATTAGCGTGAGGTCAGGCACTGATGTTGGATGAGAAGGCCTGGCTCGTAGTCTCCATTCTAATTCATCCCAAAGGTGTTCTATCTGGTTGAAGTCAGGACTCTGTGCAGGCCAGTCAAGTTCCTCCACCCCAAACTCGCTCTTCTATGTCTTTATGGACCTTGCTTTGTGCATTGGTGAGCAGTCATGTTGGAACAGGAAGGGGCCATCCCCAAACTCTTCCCACAAAGTTGGATCATGAAATTGTCCAAAATGTCTTGGTATGCTGACGCCTTAAGAGTTCCCTTCTCTGGAACTAAGGGGCCAACCCAACCCCTGAAAAGCAACCCCACAATATAATCCCCCCTCCACCAAATGATTTGGACCAGTGCACAAAGCAAGGTCCATAAAGATGAGCGAGTTTGGGGTGGAGGAACTTGACTGGCCTTTAATGACATCCCAGTCTTAGTCCGTAGGGTTCAATATCCAGTTGGCCCACCCTTTGCAGCTATAACAGCTTCAACTCTTCTCTAATTCATCCCAAAGGTGTTCTATCGGGTTGAGGTCAGGACTCTGCGCAGGACAGTCAAGTTCTTTCCCCCCAAACTCGCTCTTCTATGTCATTATGGACCTTGCTTTGTGCAGTGGTGCTCAGTCATGTTGGAAGAGGAAGGGGCCATCCCCAAATTGTTCCCATAAAGTTGGGAGCATGAAATTGTCCAAAATGTCTTCGTATGCTGACGCCTTAAGAGTTCCCTTCACTGGAATTAAGGGGCCAAGCCCAACCCCTGAAAAACAACCTCACACCATAATCCCCCCTCCACCAAATGATTTGGACCAGTGCACAAAGCAAGGTCCATAAAGACATGGATGAGCGAGTTTGGGGTGGAGGAACTTGACTGGCCTGCACAGAGTCCTGACCTCAAACCAATAGAACACCTTTGGGATGAATTAGAGCAGAGACTGTGAGCCAGGCCTTCTTATCCAACAACAGTGCCATCAAATGTGCTTCTGGAAGAATGGTCAAACATTCCCATAGACACTCCTAAACCTTGTGGGCAGCCTTCCCAGAAGAGTTGAAGCTGTTATAGCCGCAAAGGGTGGGCCAACTCAATATTGAACCCTACAGACTAAGGCTACTTTCACACCGGAGCGTTTTACAGACGCTATTTAGCGTAAAGCGCCTCAAAAGTCCCCCCCCCAATACACCCCTATGTGAAAGCCCTAAGTGCTTTCACACTGGGGCGGTGCGCTTGCAGGACGTTACAAAAGGTCCTGCAAGCAACATCTTTGGGGTACCGCTCGTCTACCGCCCCTGCCATTGAAATGAATGGCAAGCGCTTCCGAAGCGGCGGCACACCGCTTCGGTAGCGCTGAGTGCCGGCACTTTTAACCCCTTGTGGGGGGTTAAAAGCATGGCGCTCCCGCCCGCATAGTGGAGCCCTATCACTGGTAAAACTAGCAGGGTTTTACCGCGACCGCGGCTACCGCTTCAATGTGGAAGTAGCCTAAGACTGGGATGCCATTAAAGTTCATGTGTGTGTAAATGCAGGCGTCCCAATACTTTTGACAATATAGTGTATATGCGTTTGCCCAGCGGGAAGGTGTTAATGCTCCTGCATTGCCAGCGGAAGCAGCTTTACCCATTAGAAAAAAATATTTAAAAGGTCAACCAAATACTATTATTTTTTTAACGTTGGCTTCAATTTACACCGGGGGAGATTTCACTCCCCTATTTCTGGGCTTTTTGGAAATATACAACTAAGCCGGTTTGCTTAAGCAGTGCAAATACCAGCGGAGATGAGTGAAGAGAGGTGATCCACAGCAATCAGACTTCGCCTTGCCTCAATAAACGATGGCATTTGTGGCATGTTATATTTTTCTACATATAAAAAGCACTAAAAAAGAAATAAAAAAAAGTCCAAATAGTGATGTGGTAACAAAGAATGAATAATTGAAAAGTATTCACCGCGTGTGAATGTCCCAATGGGGTTGATTTACTGCAACTGAAAAGTGCAAAGTCTGGTGCAGCTGTGCATGGCAGCCAATCAGCTTCTAACTTCAGATTGTTGACTTAGGGCCGGTTCACACTGCAGCGGGGCGGAGCGGCGCGACTTCGCGCCCCGTTCACATCTAGGCGAATTGTGAGACGACTTGAGTCGCCTGACAATTCGCCTCAATGCTGTGCCAATGGGACCGTTCTAATAGGAGCGAATCGCTTCGCTCCGCATTAGAAAAATGGTCCCTGCGCTATTTTTAGGGCGATCTCAGGCGGCTTGCATTGACTTCTATGATAGAAGGTTGGGGTAACCCTGTAAGTGTGCGCCACTTATGAAAAGTTAATAAGTAAGAAACAATGGTGTAGTGATAAACCTGAAAAAAAATAAAGAAAAAATCACGAAAAATATACATCTTTTTATATTGTACGGTGTTTACGGTAGCAAATAACTCCGTTCCGCTTCAGACTAACGACACCTAGTGGAGAGAAGTGAGTAG